>OZ038485.1:57642355-57657355 GCA_964036315.1 Acanthosepion esculentum
GTAGTCCATTTTAAGCATTTTCTTGTCTCAGGAATAGGTAAATATTGATTATTTGAATTTATGAGCATTTACTTGGTTTTGGGATAAGGTAAATATTAGTCGTTTATATTTGAGTCTATAAATATTTACTTGGTTCAGGGAGACATACACAACGCTATACGGTGGGCGAGATGGGGAGCTTCAATTCTCCACTTTTTTGCTGGAACTTCCCAGAAGCAGGAGAAGCAGAACTCTTTTTGCATTGCGTGGCAAGCAATTTAGAAACAAGAAAACTCCAGTTTGAAAAACGGTGAGATCCATCAGACCCTAATGGGTTACGCCACTCAGGTTCGTGTCTGCTTTTTCAAAAAAGAGAAGACTAAATTTATCCTCCCGGTCTCAATATATATGACAATGCTATTGAGCTGAGCTTTATCAGTTTTTAAAATCATACTCTCTCTTTATGCGCCGTGTCACCTCAGGATATAGGCAATCATGGCTCTCTACAATTATCGGTATCTTGCAGCTCTAAATAAATTCTGTCTTTCCGTTATTTTTAAACCCACTGCCATTAATTTTTAGGATAAATCCTAAAAGTCCATTTTCAGTTTTTTACCGAAACATTATTATTATTATTATTATTGTTATTCTCCTCCTCCTCCTCCTCTCCTCCTCCTCCTCCTCTCCTCCTCCTCCTCCTCCTCCTCTTCTTCTTCTTCTTCTTCTTCTTCTTCTTCTTCTTCTTCTTCTTCTTCTATGTGCTGTGTCCCTTGAAGACGTTGGCGATCAAGGCTCTCTACGCTATATAAGTCTTATATGCGGAAGAAGAGGCTTTTATGAGAGGAACAGATAAAGATAAAGATATAGAATCAGGAATCTTTAAAATTTACAATCTGGCTTTACCCCGTCTCCTCACCTATAACATCTGATTTAGTTAGTACCCACCTTACTATTTATTTTGTGGTACCTGTTTAGGAGAAGCACTTTTTTGTCGTTTATATTTCAATCGACGAGTATTTGCATGCTAGGTGGCCCCTTTTGGAGGAGTGGCTGTTATCCCTCGTCAATGGATGCAGCCATCGTATTTTCGGTCCTGCCGACCAAGCAGCAGACAAGTTTAGTAAATATCGATTAATGCATGGATCGAAATATCATGAATCTTTTCTCTTGTAGTAAATAATCTTCCATAGCATGTCAAGCCTTCATTAATAGAAGAGATTGTACCATGTGACAATTAGTAATTATATATATTTTTATATCATTTCAAAAATTCGTGCCGATTAGAAAATTAAAAACAATGAAAATCGCGCACGAACTTTTGCAACGATCCAATATATACCATATATACTCGCAAATAATGCGACTATCTATCTATCTATCTATCTATCTATCTATCTATATATATATATATATATATATATATATATATATACATATGTATATATATATGTGTATATATATATATATATACATATACATATATATATATATATATACATATACATATATATATATATATATATATACACATATATATATATATATATATATATATATATATATATATATATATATATATATATATATATATATATATGATAGATTCCATAGATTCGCTAAAAATGAGCATACTATGATGAAAAAAAATGTTCCAAATAAAAACAGTTTTATCATTAAAATCTATGTTATTATTATGAGGAAAGGCCAAAGGACGTTTTGATTATTAAATTATATATATTTTTGGTCCATTTTAGAACGTTCGGATTTTTGGGTTAAAAATATTGTTTTCTTGCGTCAGCGGAGGGGAACAAAGATTAGTATAGCAAATTTTAAAGTCTTTTTGTGGCGAAATACGCCGGATGTTAATGAAACTTATTCTCGAATAAATTAAATTATTTTATAAATATTTTCTTTTCAGAAAATTTTTGTTAAAATATTTTTTACTAGCTAATGTTTAAAATGCACTTTAAAAATGAGACATCTTGAAGTTTTTATTTTAGTTTTAATTCCAATAGGTTAAATTTAATATATCCCAAATTTTAAAAAATCTTCCAACATAGAGACAAATCTGTCAACACAATATAATTCTCTTTCAAAATCTTTTAAAAATGAAATATACTTTTACGAAACATTATTTTAGAAAAATTACATGATTTTAAAGTTTAACTAATCAGTAGGTGGACATTTTTAATGGCGTATTGACACATTTATCGACAGGCTGATGTTTGGATAATTTATGTAAGAGGGAGATAATTATGAAAATTACTTGACGACTAAACCATAAACGTCTTTTTATATAATATTTTTAACTACCTAGTTATAAAAATTTTCAAATATTTTAAGCATTCTAATATTTATGTTTTTGAAGCAATGATGTTGCTAACTATACTTTTTTGAAACAATGATGTTGCCAACTATAGTATTGAAACAATGATGTTGCCAGCTATACGTTTTTTGAAACAATGATGTTGACAACTATACGTTTTTGAAACAATGATGTTTCCAGCTATACTTTTTTGAAACAATGATGTTGCCAACGTTATCCTTAAATTACGTTTACAAAGTATATATATTTAATAAATATGTGGAAACTGGATCTGGCATTAAATAACCCATAGTGGTTGATATGCCATAAAACCCCAAACAACCAACCAACTAATATTTTATTGAATGTTAGCTTCTCTGGCTTTATAGCATTACTTACATAGATGCTTGTCGAGGAAATGTTATAAAATTACGATTAAATTTTAAATTTAATGAAGTTACCGCTTTAATTTTCTGAGGATGTTATGTATGGACGTCCGTATTTTAAAAAATCGGCACGTTTATACGCACACAAACACATTCAATATTCTTGCTTCAACATACTACAAATTCAATATTTATCAAGACTTTTAAATTTGAGAACGTTCATGAATGTTCAGTATGTGGTTGAAAGGTAAGTCAAAACAGACACTCAAAGGACAAAACAAGTCGACTATGAATAGTTTTTCCTCTTGTCTCTTTTTATTAATATTGTATCTCTACAGATACAACCCACCTGAAAATAATTTACACACACACACACACACACACACATACACACACACACATATATATATATATATGAACAGGACTATATCAATAAAATGGAAGTCGTTTTCTTGATTTTCGGAAAATTGGTCCTGCAATTTCTTGTGACGATACCAGCAAAATAGAGGCGAGAGTACAGAGACGGTTATTCTCTGTATACAAGAGTAACCTCATTTCCAAAACGGTGCATGATCGTATTAGACCTGTAGGGTCCCAACGTCCACGTATGTACGGCTTACCCAAAGTGCCTAAAGACAATGTTCTCCTTAAACCTATTTTGACTACGTTAGGTTCCGTACAACATCATTTGCCCAAATGGTTGACTGAATTACTTCAGCCAGTCTCTGATCTGTTTTCTATTGTGTTTCCGACTCATTTCGGTTTTCTAATTTTATTAGAAACACTGATTTGTGTTCTGAAAGCAAGATCATGATGTACTTTGATATTTTCAGTTTGCACACAAATTTCCCCCTTCAAGATACTTTATAAATTTGCACTGACGTTCTTTATAGAGGTCATCTGGGTCCTGCCTTAATTCATGAAGGTTTATTTTTGTAGTTTATGTGTTCAGCAACGGAGGGTGTGGAATTTAGCTTCCATAATACCATGTATGCACAATTTGATGGGGTTTCGATGGGCAGTCCTCTTGGTTAGGTATTAGCTAACATCTTTATTGTTTTTATGAAAGCTTTTTATTCGAAAAATATTGTAAGTCCTACGTGGTTCTACATTATGATGATGACACTATTTTCGATTCCATCAACGATGCAGAGGCTTTTCATACCCAACTTAATTCCCTTCATCCATCCCTTCAATTCACCATGGAAGTGAAAAATAGTTGTACTTTGCTGTTTTTGGACGTACTGGTCGAACATAAAGGTGGTTCGTTCATTATCAGTGTTTATCGGAAGCCTACGTTCGCTGGCCTATACACCAACTGGAATTCTTTTGTCCCTAAGTCGCGAAAGATAAACCTGATCTCTACCTTGGTTCATCGCGCGCTGATGTTTTGTTATTCTTGTAGATTCGATCCAGAATTAGAGAACATTCATCGTATTTTTTGTGACAATGGTTATCCTGTTAATGTCAGTAAACGCGTTGTTAAGCTTAAGATTAAACACTCTAAAGAACCTGTAGTGTTCGGTCTCAGACCGTGTCCCGTTTATTTGAAATCACAGTGGCGAGGTGGGAAAAGTCAAACGCTGGCCGACAGAGTATCGCTTTGTGTTTCATCCGGTCTTTCTACTACCAGGTTGCGTTTTATTTTCAGGACTATTTCGGTGTTTCCTTCATTTGTCAAACAAGGTTTGTCCTATTTCAAAGTAGTTCTATTGTATATAAATTCAAATGTCAGTGCGAAGCTGAATAAATAGGACGAACCAATCAGCAGCTTGAAACTCGAATTAGTCAGCATATTCCTGCCAGTATAATACTGGGTAGCTTGAGAGTAATTCAGTCTGCGTGTGAGACCCAGTCCTTTTTGGACGTCTCAGCTATTCGGTCGAACTCTCTGCCTCAGAGGCAGAGGGGAACTCTCTGCCTTTGGGCAGAGAGGAACTCGGACGAGGCTCCGCCGAAGGGCAGAGCCTCGTTCGAGGTGGTTGACCACCCCGATCCCGTTTATACGGGTTCTACGGGCAATTTTTGCCCGAGCCTACGGGCTCGGAAAGCCCACATTAAACCGGCCTTGTGCCACATTCGACACACGTGGGCGTGTTGTTAAACATCGTCTGCGTATGTCTCTGTTATTGGCCAGCACTTGCGCGACAACCTAGTCTGTGCTAACAAATATGTGAACAAATCTGATTATTTACATATTCTTGAAGCGGAACCACATTAAGTTACATCAACCGGCTCTGTGCAAAAAGAAAGAGCATTTTATTTGCTCCTGCAATATTTTTGGAGGGTCATGAGTACTATTATGCCATTTTGTACTCACTACTTATTTTTTATTCGTAAATTATTTCATCAATACATATATTTTAATCGTGTTCCATAATTTTATCTCCTCACCTTTTTGGTGTGTGTATTTTCCATATTTTTGTTTTCGTCATTAATTTTGCCTACATTGTCCTGAAAGAATTTTAGCTGAAAGGATTCCTTAAAACAAAAATGCCTTCGTGTAATTTTAAAACTATATATATATATATATATATATATATATATATATATATATATATTTTTTTTTTTTTTCTAGAAAAGAAACATTTAAAAATAATTTAATTTCTGAGTAAGTTCTGAAGGTCTCATTAAAATCCAACTATTATCTGCTTTTTGCAAAGATTTCTACATGATTCAAGATTGTAAAATTATTTTAAAATTATTTTTTGCATAAAAATCCTTTCATCTTTCCTCTTAATAATAACAAAGATGTTGACGATAAACCTGTATTTTTATTAAGTTTTGGGTATTATATATATATATATATATATATATATATATATATATATATATATATATATATGGATGTACCTATACACACACCGATGAACTGGGAACATCACCCAGCGAAACTATAGTCGCACGACAAAACGTAGGTACGCGTATATGTACTAATTAACACACACACAGAGACACACACACACACACACACACACACACACACACACACACACACACACATATATATAATATTGAAAAGGTTAATGATCAGAGTTGGATAAAAACCAGGAAACAGTAGTATTAAAAAGTATTCAATACACGTGTGAAAAATAAAAATAAAAATTTAACATGTAGAGTTTTAAATTTAAAAATTAGGAAATCAGTCGACTGATTTCCTAATTTTTTAAATATATATATATATATATATATATATATATATATATATATATATATATATATATATATGAACAAAAAAACGCTGGTAGTAGTGGGCAACGAAAGTCCCCATGTAAGATTTGCTAAGATTTTTAATTTTTTCTCTTTTTACCTTTCTTTTTATGTGTGTGTTTCTTTGTGTGTGTGTGTGTATACTTGCGTGTGCTAAATGCAGTCATCTATTTTCTGAGTATGTAATTACTAGCTTGAATACAATTGTATTTTGAGGCGCGTGTCTGTGTTATTTCAGGTGTCTATGACCTGCTGAAACGGTCCGTTAATAGAGTACAGGAAATGTTAAACCGCTGGACTTTTTTATAAACTCTTTGGTTCATTCTGTGCTGTTCTTAATGAAAAGAGATTATGAATTAAACCTGCTGTACAAATCGATCTCCCCCGATTAAATACGCTAAAATTAAAGGAAATTGTTAATTAGAAGCCGAATTTTTGTTTATGTTAATTGAAAGAAAATGTAGAATAAAGAACATACATTCTTTAAAAAAAGCTTTTCAGACGTTAAAACTCCCGTAATTTTAGGCAACTTTTATGAACTTATTCAAATATTCAGCAAAGAAATAGTAAAGAAATAGATGAAAGAGTTAAAGATTATTTTTTCATTGGAGAAGAGATTCTCAGATAAGTTTTATAAAACAGGTATAAACACAGATAAAAACGTAGAAAGAACTTACATAGACACTTAGACACATAAAAAAGAAACATGCAAACACGTGAACATATTGTTGCCGTTTCTTTATTTAATTAATGCGATATAATTTCAGGCGATCATAGTTCTTTACCAACTCTTTTTCTTTATTATCAGTAAATTTCCTTGATTTATTGGGAAAGATGGTGGAGTTGTTTCCCGTTACCTTCTCCACGGTTTTGAATTCCGCGTTGTCCTTTTTCTAGACTGGCTGATACTCAAAGACAAGTGAACTCAGTCTACCCTGCGATGATTTCTTAGGGAAAGATAGCGGAGTAGTTTCCCATTCCTTTCACCATGGTTTTGAATTTACAGTAGTCGGTCTCCTAGACTGATTGCAACCCAGTGTATCCTATTTAACCCACAGTTAGTGGGGATACGGAAGAGATGGATTCATGCCTTTCTTAAAGGCATTTGTGCAAAACCGAATGCAGCATAGTCGGTTAGAATTCGTTGCATGGTATAATTGCTTGTTTCATCGTTAGATCTATCTATCTATCTATCTATCTATCTATCTATCTATCTATCTATCTATCTATCTATCTATGTGCGCGTGTGCATAGATGTATATATATTTGGATGCTGTCGTTTTAAGCGCGTCTTGAGGTTCAATTCCTAAGGTTACACACACACACACACACACACGCACGCGCGTGCGCAAGCACATACACACACACACACACACACACACACACACACACATATATATATATATATAAACACACTAATAAAAGTTCATGACGACTTAATTATAAATACGGATATCCAAACAGATATAATATATAGCCAAAAGTTTTTCGTTTGACGTATTTCGTCCTTTTTCCTTTTTGTTCCGATACATAAAAATGTATATATCGTTTTATCCATATACATATATGTGTGTGTATGTGAGTGCGCGCGCGCGCACGTATGTGTGCGTGAGAAGGAATTAAAGTTCATAATACTTATTTACTTTAAGATCAACTCATAGTTTAGTGATTCATCACTCGCCAGAATCCAAACAAGAATGATTCTATTATTAGAGATTATATATTTTATTATTTTTTTAAACGCTTAATATATACGCTAAGTAAATCAAATTTTAAATATTCTATTCTTACAATTGCCAATCTTTATTTCATATATTTCATATATATATATATATATATATATATATATATATATATATATATATATATATATATAAAGTAGACAATTAAGTCAACACCCAGCGTCGACAGTCTATTTTATGCTTACGCGCAATCGTCAGGCCATGTCAAATCAAACATAAAGCACATGGCCTAACAATTGCGCTTAAGCATGAAACAGACTGTCGACGCCGAGGGTCGACATAATTGTTCACTTTTGTATTTACGCACTATCCCTGATATTGATCACTTTAACCGATAAATATATCATGCCTTATATATTTCATTATATATATAGTTACTCGGTTACTCCTATGGTTATACAAAGCTACCTACAGTTACTCCTATGTATATACATAGGAGTAACTGAAGGACCCTGGAAACAAATAAACTATGCGCACAAAACATCTTTCACAAATAGTAAATACGCGGACAGCACAATGCTTCCTAAGTATATCTGGGAAATTAAAAATGATACGCAAATCACACCAATAATATCATGGAAAATAAGGAAACGGACATCAGCCTACAACAATCAATCCAAGAACTGCAAACTTTGGTTGGAGGAAAAAATAGCTATTATTACCTTCCCAGACCAAAAACAAAACTACTAAATAAACTATCAGAACTCATCTCAAAATGCAGAATAAATAAAAATAAATAAAATAAAAGTAAAAAAGTAAAATATATTAATCCAAGCAAGTAATAAAAAAATTAACAAACCACTCTAGCCATAACAGCCGTTAGAATAGATTGAAAAGAATAAATAAAAATAAAAATAAATAAGAAAAACAAGTAAAAATAATCAGCCCAAATAAATAAATAAATAAATAAAGTAAATAATAAACAAATTAACAAACAACTCCCACCAAAATAACCATTAGAATACACTACAACAATCAATCCAAAAACTGGACGAAAAAAAGCTGTAATTACCTTCCCAAACCAAAACAAACTACTAAATAAATGATCAGCACTAATCGCAAAACATTTTTACTACGTTACTTAAAAATCGAAAACTGAAAAGAATAAATAAAAATATATAAAAATAATTATGAAAAAATAAGTAAAATGAATTAATCCAAATAAATAAATAAATTAACAAACCTCTTCCACCAAAGTAACCGTTAGCATAGACTGAAAAGAATAAATAAAAAATAAATAAACAAAAACAAATAAAAATAATCAACCTAAATAAATAAAGTAAAAAAAAACAAATTAACAAACCACTCCCGCCAAAATAACCGTTAGAATAGGCTACAACAATCAACCAAACACATAGACGAAAAAATAGCTATAATTTCCTTCCCAGACCAAAACAAACTACTAAATAAACGATCATTACTCACCCCAAAAACATTTTTACGTTACTAAAAAATCGAAAACCGAAAAGAATAAATAAGAATATATAAAATAAAAATAAATAAAAAGCAAGTAAAATAAATTTATCCAAACAAATAAACAAACCACTACCGCCAAAATAACCGTTAGAATGGTTACCCACAATGCACCACTGACCCGTATATATAAATAGTCGAGAAAAATCCAACACATATGGCCTGATGATTGCTTCTAGCATGAAACAGTCTGTCGCATCTGAGTGTTGACTTCAATGTTCACTTTTATATTTACATACGCTCTATTTCTGATATTGAGCACTTTATACCATAAATATAAAAAAACCCTTAAAACTATTTCTTAACACACACACAACAAACTATATATATATATATATATATATATATATATATATATATATATATATATATATATATATATAGCCTGACACGCAGTTATCTGAATTTTGATCTAAAACTTTTACTGTGTAACATTTGTATTGTTGGTTAATGTTGATTACTGAATTGACAAGGAAGGTAAATCTGTTGAAACAAATATATTTGTCATATAAAATAAACTCTCTTTTCATTGTGCGGCTACGAACGTATTGATTTACTTACGTAATTTTTTTAATTCGTGTTGCGTTGCAAAAATAAAAAAGTATCAACTCCGTGCACAACGTGATGGTTTCTGCAAAGAATAATCAGCCAGTTTTGCTGCCGGTGACAAGACTAATCGAGGAGATGACGTCACAGCTAAGTTTCACAAATCATTTTGCACGTAACTCGTACTCATTGACCTAAAACCGATTAACGAATGTTTTCTTTTCTTTCATCTGTTGTCTTAATGCTCTTGATGTCAAGGAAATAAATATGTTCTTGGTTGTCAAGTGAAAAGCAAGATCTTGTGTCTCTTGTTTCGCCATTGTTCCTCGTTGATTCTGCTGAATGCCAAGATCCTAAGAGAAAACTGATGAATCGACAAAGAACGCCGAGTGCATAATTTACAGTTCAGTAGTCGTACACTTTGAAGAGAGATTCGAACACGAATAGAGTTTAATCTCCAAACCTAGACCTACAAAGATAAAAGCAACATCTAAAATATATTTGTCGGAAATCGATCTTTGATTACGGAAATATGAGTAAGTACTTTAGTTTTGTTAATTTTGAGATCTTCATCAGAACATTATTTTTTTTAAGTGTTGAGCCAGTTAGGTCCTGCCTAAGATGGAAGTATTTATATGTGTGTATTTTCGGTTTGAATCTCTGGGATGAGGAGTTATCATTATTTACACCATTTATATTCGGGCTATTTTCCTCAGGTTTGTTGTTATCACAACATTTTGACCGTTATGCCTTCTGGCCTTCATCAGGTATATATAGATCTGGCTAACCTACAGGGAATCATTTATTTAATCTACGGCGGTATACTGTTTTCAAAAGCAACGACAAAGATAAGGGTAGTTGATTATTCTTCGTAATTGTGTGTGTGTGTGAGCGTGCGTGTGTATGTCTAGTAGAAGAAATTCTGATGTTTTCACTTTTGTGTTGTTTGATTTTCATTGGTCATGTCGCAACATATTGAGAAATCACCTAAAAAAAAACCCAAAGAAAAGCTTTCTCTACCTGACCACAAAATTATAAAACTGTAAACTGTAATTACTAACCACTGTTTCTTCTCTTTCCATAATAATCTTTATAAACAAAAATTCGGCGTACCTATGGGGTCACCTATCAGTGGTGTTTTTGCTTGTTCTTTTCTAGAATTTTAGAATCCGGTTCATTTAAACACATCATACCTAAAAGCTCTACTTACCTAAGATATATAGATGGCGTTCTTTTATTATATCCTCATAATATAAATCTATTAGGCATAGTAGTGAAACTTAATAAGGTTGAATCTACCATTGAATTCACACACGAATTCTAAATAATTTTCTATCTTTCCGAGACATCTTATAAATACGTAACAATAAAAAATTAGACTTTAAAGTTAATCTTAAATACACTAAAATGTTTTAATTAATTTCTATTCCCGCCTCAATCAAAGAATAAAATCAGGATTAGTCATGGGATTATACCGGAGAACCCTTAGAATATATAGCCCTGAATACCTAAATAAAGAAGAGAAATATATTGAGAAAAGATTTAGATGTCTTCACTACCCACGTCATTTAATCTTCAATGCTAGAAAACGAGCTTACAAAATCCACAAATGCTAATAGTACTTCCAACAAAAATAACACAAAATTTATAATCCTACCCTCCAAGAATCTTTCTATCAATTTTCAAAATAAATTAATGATGCCTAATACTAGAATCTTTACCATCACTTCCAAGACAACCGTGGATATAATTAGGAAGAAAAATTAATTCAACACCAATTCAAATACCGGTATTAACGAAATAAATTGTCTACAACTTCTGCAGCGTTGAGTCTTTCCTCATAGCTAAGTGCCCGGATATACTCGCCCTGTGTGAGACCAATCTTAACTCCTCTATCCCTTCCTCCGATCTCTCGATCCCTGGATACCTCCCACTCCTCAGAAAAGACTCTCTAACCCACATGCATGGTCTGGGTGTCTACGTCAAGGACCATCTCCCTCTGGCTAGAGAGACCTCTCTCGAATCGCCGGATCATTCCTACTTATGTCTCCGCCTATCTCTTCTCAATGCTGTAAGCTATCTTTTCTTCCTCTACCGCTCTCCATCCTCTCAGGACTGCGGGATACTCGATGTCATTTCTGACAGCGTTGATAAGGCCCTCTCTGTCCATCCGTCCGCTCACATATTTGTGTTTGGTGATTTCAACGCCCATCACAACCAGTGGCTACAGAACGCTACCACTGACCTCGCTGGCGTTCATACTCTTAACTTTTCAATCTCTCAATCCCTCACCCAGATAATCGATTTCCCCACGCGTTTTTCCTACAATCGTGACTGTAAGCCCTCACTCCTCGACCTGTGTTTTACCTCCATCCCTGAGTCGTGTAGTGCCACGCAGCTCTGTCCTATCGGTAACTCCGATCATGCTGTCGTGTCTGTCAGTATCTCCTTCAGCCCACCCCCTGCAAAGAACCTCCTACCACCAGAACCACTTTCTGCTACCAACGGGCTGACTGGGACTCGTTTCGGGACTTCCTCCGCGATGTCCCCTGGGATGCTGTATTTAAGCTCCCCACTCATGACTGTGCTTCTGAGTTCTCCTCCTGGATCAAAGCCGGTATCGAAGCTTTCATCCCCTCCAGGAAATTCAAGGTCAAACCGCGCTCCTCCCCCTGGTTCACAGCTGCTTGCTCAGCCGCCATTGCCCATAGGAACCACTTCTTCCACCGTTTTCGTAGTGACATGTCCGACTTCAACAGACGTCTATTTACCTCTGCACGCAATGAGTGTAAGCGTACCCTCGACAATGCCAAGGCACTATTTGCAGCTCGGATGAAGGAACGTATTGCATCCCGCAAATTTGGCTCCAAGGACTATTGGCGCCTCTGCAAGAGCGTTCTGAATAGTAACAAACCCTCCATTCCTCCACTGTTCAATCAGTTTGAGGTCCTGACCACCTCTGCCGACAAGGCCGAATGCTTCGCTCGAAAGTTTTCTTCCAATTCTATGCTTGACTCCTCTGGGGTACCCTTGCCCGACTTCCCTCTCAGAACTGAGGCCCTACTGGACGGCTTGCACATAACCCCGTCGTCGGTACTGGGCATTATATCTAACTTAGATCCCCACAAGGCTACCGGCGGCGACGGAATACCAGCCATTGTCCTGAAGAAATGCGCACCTGAACTGGCACCTGCCCTCTCTAAATTGTACAACCGCTGCCTCAAGGACTCCTGTTTTCCTGACTGCTGGAAGTCCTCTACCATTGTTCCTGTCTTTAAGAACTCTGGCGACCCCTCCAACCCTTCTAATTACCGTCCTATCAGTCTCCTTCCCATCTTCGGCAAAGTCTTCGAGGCCATTATCAACTCCGAAGTGACTACTCACCTGATATCCCACGATCTGCTCTCAGACAAGCAGTATGGTTTCCGGTTTGCCAGGTCTACTGCCGATGTGCTTACGGCCATCACTGAATTTGTCTACCAAGCTATCCATAGTAACGGCGAAGCCCGTGCCGTGGCCCTTGACATCTCCAAGGCATTCGATAGGGTTTGGCATGCCGGCCTCCTTCGCAAGCTCCGGGGTTATGGTATCACAGGTCGATTGTTTGACCTAATTCAATCGTTCCTATCAAACCGGGATTTGAAGGTTGTTCTCAGTGGATCCTTCTCCAACTCCTATCCCACTACTGCTGGTGTTCCTCAAGGCTCCATCCTTGGCCCTACTCTGTTCCTCATATTTATAAATGACCTTCCTGACGCCATAGACTCCCAAGTCGGTATCTACGCTGACGACACTACTATTTACTCCTGCCTCAAGCACAAATCTACTGAGGCGGACAAAATTAACCTGGCAGCTCAAATTGAAAAGGACCTCCAATCGGTTGTGGACTGGGGAGAGAAATGGATGGTCAACTTTAATGCCTCTAAAACAAAATTGCTCTCCATTAACCACCACAAGGACCCATCCCTGCATCCCATCAGAATGTCTGAGGACCAACTTCTCGAGAGTTCCTCTCTGCGGCTGCTCGGTCTCATGCTGTCCGCTGATCTGAGATGGAACAAATACATCGAGTCAATTGCATCATCCACCGCTAGAAAAGTTGGTTCCCTGTGCCGAGCCAGGAAATTCTTCTCCCCTGAATCGATCCTCCAGGTCTATAAGTCTACCATTCGACCTTGCATGGAGTATTGCTGCCATTTATGGTCTGGGGCCCCTGCGTGTTGCCTCGGGGTTCTTGATAAGATCCAGAGACGGATATGCAATGTGATTGGCCCTGATCTGTCATATCGTCTGCAGTCGCTCTCTCACAGACGGAATGTTGCATCACTCTGCCTTTTCTACAAGTACTTCCACGGTAATTGCTCTGAGGAGTTGCTCTCACTTGTCCCTAAGCCTCGTGAATTCAAGCGTCCTACGAGGCTGGCATCCCGTTCCCACCCCTTCACCGTAGAAACTGTTAGGTGTAGACGTCTTTTCTACTGCAATAGCTTCATATCTCGCACATCTCGCCTATGGAACTCCCTTCCCTGTTTCTGTTTCCCTGACAAATACAATCTCCAACGGTTTAAGTGTAGCGTCAATCGTCATCTCCAGTTGCCTTGATCTATCCACTTCCTGACATCTTCCATTCCTATCTGCTCTCGCTCTATATCTCCCGTAACCTCCCCACCTCGATCGGCCCTCCGTCCTTCTCTTTCTCCACAACCCTTCCTTCACCACTCCTATCTGCTCTTCCTCCAACCCTTCTGTAACCCCTTGCGTGATAGTGGCCACCGGCCTTGCTCGGGGTGATACGCTTAAAAAAAAAAAACAAAACAAAAAAAACAATGCAAAAATGTTTATATATAGGAGACATCCCATGATCTAAAAGCCCGTATCTACGAACATAAAAGAGATTTATGTTTGGACAATCTCTCGTAATACACAGGAACAAAACTGATTATAACTTTGATTTTACAAATATGACCCTAATGAAAAAAAAAAAACAAACAATTTTTAAGGAGAAAATACTTTGAAAGCATAATAACATTATTACCAACTATAAACACATGTCAAAAACATTATATTATATCGCCACATTTATTGGATACATTCTTAAAGAATCTAAATTATGTCTAACTAAAACAAACAGTATGTACACAAAAAGACGTTCCCATATCAACACACAATAAAACCGACAGACATAGTGTCTGCTGGGCACACACACACACACACACACACACACACACACACACACACACAATTACGAAGTAATACAAGACTGATCAATGAAAATCACACAACACAAAAGTGAAAACATCAGAATTTCTAATACACGCACATTATCAATTGCTGCCCGTAAAAATAAATAGAATTCTTA
>OZ038485.1:57659855-57714855 GCA_964036315.1 Acanthosepion esculentum
GTTACCGGTTCAGGATTTGAATGACTTTTCTAAGAACTATTTTCTCTTTCAGCTCTTGAAAAATAAGTTTTACTTAATTCAGAGCTTTAACGGATCTCTAAGACAGCAATGCCCTCTTCAAAATTCCAATTATATTGATTTTTTGTATCATTATATATTCATTACTTCACTCACAAAGACGCTGTGATTTCTGCAAGTAAATATATACAAGTTCGTGCCTGATGAGTTCGTAAAACCATGAAACTTTAAGTTGCACGACAAACGTAGATATATGTATACTTATTAATACATACTTCTTAGCTCTATCTAACCACATTGAGCACTGTTTTGTTTGCACCTTATATTAAATTAAGTAAATATTTATACGTTTATCTGTGTATGCACGCTAACGCACGTATATACAGTTGCTGTTATCTAATTATTTGGTTTATATCCCCATTTATATATATATATATATATATATATATATATATATATATATATATATATATATATATATATATATACACACAGATGCGATGGATAAATTGTCTAAATTACGCAAAAATTGAAAATAACACTGACATCTCATTTTATCAGATTTACCAAAATTGTACAAAAATATCTTGAAATATAAAATACTAAAGAGTGTATTTATTTAATAAAATCGCAATTGGCTTCAACTACGGTCACGACTTTGGAATCTCCTGCAACTCTTCTGGACGGTCTCTGTGTTTAAGTTGGTGAATGCTGCCATAATCATTGCTTCCAGTTCCTCTTTGGTGTTACAAGGAGTTTTGTTGGTCTATCACTCACCTGCGCCCCAAACATAATAACCAAGGGAGGTTGCAGTCTGGGGAGTTAGGTGGCCAGATATAAGGGGCGATGTGGTCGCAGAAATTATCTGGCAATAATGACTGGGTCTACTGCTTGTGTGCCATGGTGTAGAGTTCTGTTGCCAGACATAGGTTCTTCCAGCAGCCACCATCTTGACCCAGGGTAGTACTACCTCCTCAAGGCACTTGATGTAGGCCTCCACGTTGAGTCTGAGACGCACACCAACGAATTCGGGAGTTCTTTTCTTATCAGAACGATAAGTGAGTTTTCCGAACTGCTGTACCTTCGTAATCACCATTAAACGCATCCAACTGCACTGTCCTCGTATTGACACGAAAACACTCACTAAGCAGTACAGCATGCCGTTTCCAAATTTTGGTCGGAGTGAAATGCGTCATGGTGCTCTTTTTCTCACAGATGGTCCCAACTGACCTTACTATACTCTGCAGTCGACAAAATCAAAAACAAACAACGCGCGTGTGCGAAATTAGAAATATAAAATGGCGACAATTTACACATTGCACCCTATATATATATATATATATATATATATATATATATATATAACCACGTAGTGTTGATTCCAATGTCCACACCGCCTGTATCTATAAATGCTACAATACTGTTACTAAGCACTATATCTGATATGATATAGAAATTCATATATCGGGCTAATAGTGAGTAAATGAATGACAAAAATTCTCATCCAATTACATACACACGCACACATATATTGGCAAACTGTCTGTTGGCTCTTCCAAAAGTGGTGTGCCTTTAAGGATAATACCTTCCATCCTCCCCTGACCACAACCCCGTTCCTTGCGTCTGACTGAAACATTGAAATGGGTAAATTCTGTATTAAATTTTCTACAGCTGTCACAGTTAAATTTCTAATTCAGACACAAATTCAGTCTATATACCTGGGTTGAATAAGATTGACGAAGTTTTCATCGGTTGAAATATGTATGGATTTTATGGTTTACTAATATATATATATATATATATATATTGTAATAAATATCTATAAACTGTCATATAGAGAAACATTTAGTGCTATATGTGTGTATATATGCGCATGAGTATATACACAAATTTCTTTTCCATTATCGTATTTTTGTGTGCGTGCACACACACAAATACACACACAGATATATATATATATATATATATATATATATATATATATATATATATATATATATATATCAGTGTGCATGAGAAAACTGTCTGTAACAGAAGGTAAGGAATACATTAGACAAGTATAGCAGCCTTTGACATTGTGAATTTGCACCTGCGTCACGTTTTTCTTACGTTATCTTGCGCATTGATAACACAAGACAGATATAACTACACTGCCATTGACGGCGCAACTGATAATAGGAGACCTCTGACGGTTGACAGCACAGATGCGCTCGTATTTAAGCCAACGTTGGCGCCAAACTTTCACCGCGATTTTTAACCATATTAGCTTCGAGAATTGTCTGACTTTAGCCATAAATGTGCATATGACGAACTGGTTTTTATATTAAACGAAATTTATAAATAAGACCTCAGTTTATATTGGCTGATAGAAAAGATATTTACATATTGTTTTAGCTAATGTTTATATATATATATATATATATATATATATATATATATATATATATATATATATATATATATATATATATATATATTTTACATAGAAATATACGAAAAATATTCTATAGAATTTTAAACGAATTCTTAAATGTAGTGTTCCCTTGAGAGCGTAGGCGATCATGGTTCACCACAACTTCCTATCTTTTAAAGATCTTAGTAATGTTTGTCTTTATATTATCTCTCTCTCTCTCTCATTTCTTGTTATGCAGTCCACTTAGACAATAATATTAGGTAAGTTACATGCTATTTCCTTCTGCCTCTCTTCTTTTTTATGTCCCGTGAGGGTCACGTTCTCAAAGATTTCCGTTCTCATCATGTGTCCCAGTAATTTAGAAATAGGCATAAAATATTACATCGAATTTTAAAAGAATTATAGTTGAATTTTACATAGAAATACAGATAAAAGATTATATAGTATTTCAAAATAAATGTAGTTTGAATTTTGCATAGAAATTTAGATAAAATAAAAAAACACAATTCATAGATCGTGGCAATTTTGATGCATCATCACCTGGCTATTTCAATGTGTGACCATCAAATTCGCAATGACCAAAGGAAGAGATTATTCCCGTCGTCTGAGGGATTTTTCGCAAAACATTGCATAACCTGCATTTATTGTCTTCCGCGTCCATTCTGTTTAGATTGTGCACCATGCAATTTCTAGCTATCGCCGTTGAGGTGGGGGAGGTTTAAGATGCGGACGAGATTAAGGAGAATGAACGAGACAGCTAATGCGGGACCCGAAAGAGGACTTCCACACGTTGAAAAGTGGAAGTGATGCTGGCAGGGCCTGATTTAGGCCTCAAGAAGCCCCTGGACTAATAGAATTTGGAAGCTGGGCCCCCATGTCTATAAAAAAAGATATCTTTTAGAAGATTCTTTTTGGGTCTAAATTGTTTCAAATTAGTTTATAGGATCTCCATTATATCTGAAAATAAAAAAAATCTCCTATGCTCTTATATCTTTATTTAAAAATTTTTTTTTTAGTTTTATCAAGGGCCCAAAACTAGAAGACACTTAGGGGCCTCTCTAATTTTGGGGTCTCTGAGCTGCAGCCCATACTAGTTCATATGTAATTCGGAGACTGGATGCTGAGATAAGTGTGTGAAGTCTCAAGGCAAGTATACTGAAGGGGATAAAGGCCTAGCCTTAACATGCATCCCAGTTTGTCTGGCAGTGCACTGTCCTGATGTGAGGGATCTGTCTCGGGGATATAAGCTATCAGTATTTGTTCGTTCCTTCGTTAGAGAGAGAGAGGGGGAGAGAGAGAGAGAGACAGACAGACAGATAGACAGACACCCCTGAGGCTTAAGTGATGTTGGATCACAGAAACACTTCATTATACAAGAAAACTAAAACTACAATAAAAATTGAAATCCCAGTTTGAGGCTGGGAAATTATAGTAAGTCTTCTAAGGCACAAATTGTTTTTGTCCGTTAATACTACATGACTGGAGCATTTCCAGATAGACCTCACATACGCGTGTGAGCACATGCCCACACACGCACAGAGACGGGCATGCATTTATATAAATGATTCTTTTCTTTGTAAATACAGATAATTAAGAATTGTTAGATGAAACTGCACGTATCTTCCCTGGTCTGATGTTGACATTTCATGCTTTATATTCGTACAGAATTAAATATTTAAAAAAGTGGTGTCGTTTTCAAACTTGGCAAATGGAGTTAATATCCTTGTAAAAATAGACAATACTGAATCGCATGACGATCCATTAAAACATCTACACTTAAATGGCTTGTCATTAATAGCGTCTTTTCCACGTCTAAAGGGATGGTCAGAATTTATGTTTTCCAAAACCATATTTCAAGAAAGTATTTTAACATTTTATTAAGTAGGTTGAAAAAAGTATCTATTTTAAACATTATATGTTTAGTTTGCAAAGTAATCTTGTCAATACACTTAATTCAGTGGTGAATATTAATCGCATAGACTAAACATTATACAGTGGAAATTTCGGATCAAAATTCAGTCAACTGACCCACCTTTATAGAGATATCATCATTATTTTATAATTCATAATCGAATTTCATAATTCTCATATGTAAACTATATTTGATATGAAAAAGATATGTAGATGTAATAGTCTTCGAATTTCTAAGATGTGTGTGACGGACAAAGAACCAGTAGGTTGTCATGAAAACAACACCAGCTTTCTAAGAATAAAGGATGCGAGTTCTTTATTTCTGATTCGTGTTGTTTATTGATCGATCATAAAATAACGATTTAAGAGTTGCGCTTAAAAGCAAGAGAAATAAGATGAAATGAATTAATAGAAAAAAAAACTGATCCAATGAACTTATGGAATTGTACTAGTTTTTCTTTTATCTTATTTCTATTGCTTTACATCGCAGGTCTTAGGTCGTTATTCTACGACCTTGAAAAAAACAGCATAGATTGGAATTTAAAAAGAGAAAAGCCCCAATAGTCGAAATTTAAACTAGCCACTCTTATGCTTGGATCCCGACTTAATATGATAGCAATTTACTGATTAGGCTACAAAGTTTTCACCAAAAAGTCATAGAGAAATATTCTATATTCTTTCCTTCTCTCACCTCCAATGCGTTGACAGATTTTTAAAATTTACATTTCTAGTATTTGAGGTAAAAGACTTTTAATTTCTTAGATCGTCAATTACTAAAATTTCCCTAGTATTTCTTCCAGCTTATTTCTGATTATTTGTAAGGCATCCTCGTATGGAGGGGAAATTCTCCCGAGAAATGTCATGAAGAAGCAAGAATGATTCTTTACCGGTCGACGAGACCAGGGTATAATTTGCATTTTTAAAAAGTTTTGTAAATGCAATTGATAAAGTCTCTTAAAAGACTGTATGTCTAACTCATTATAAATAACAGAAAAATTTCCAATGTTAATTTACTTGAGTACAGTGAAGGTTAGAAGGCTTGTATTGCGTTAGTTTTCCAAGTGGGGGAGCATTCTTTGAAGATCGGCTTTCGAGATCCTAGAACGATTTTGTAAACTTATGGCCTTGAGATTAATCTAAGCTTATTAAATACTATATATATATATATATATATGTGTGTGTGTGTGTGCGCGTGTATGCATATATATATATATATATATATATATATATATATATATATATTCATTTGATACTTATGGCTTTTCTTAATTTTAGAGTGATACGAGATCTATGTGCTTTGCCAGTTTTTCTTGCTTTAAAGATAAGCCCGGTACCCAAATATTTCGCATCAAGGGAATTGAGAAGGCGTAGTGGTGAAAACAAGAATGAAAATGCGCACTGGAAATTTGGATCATCTTTATTAGATAGATAGATAGATAGATAGATAGATAGATAGATAGATAGATAGATAGATAGATAGATAGATAGATAGATGAGTTTTCCCCTTTGGTATCTAGTCGTTAAGAATTTAAGCGTGCTACTAGATCGGCAGCAAGGTCTCATCATCTTAAAGCTGAAAAGGCGAGATTTAACTTTAAGTTCTTTCTATTCGAACAATTTATTCTCTTGTGGTAAATTTAGATCGGTCATCAATGATGTGTCGATTTTGGACAAAAGGGATTATTACAAAAAATTACAACACATCATCGTTGGTCGATCTAAATTTACCAAATTAAATAAAAACATCACGAAGACTTTAAAAAGATCCGTCAGCAAACGTATAACATCAAAGAATGCCAACGTAGGCTCCTTGAAAATTAAGAAAATCATCGGTGATTACAAACCAGGAATCGCAGTGCCTTGTCAGTCGTCTTTAACAAAACTTGTAGAAAAGAGGGATTGCTGCCCAAATACACAATATATATATATATATATATATATATATATATATATATATATATATATATATATATATATATATATATATATATATATATATACATGTATATATATATAGAGAGAGAGAGACAGAGAATGGGGATAGATAGATAGATAGATAGATAGATAGATAGATAGATATTAGCATAAAGGTTATATTTCGTGGGTACACATGTTTGATAAGGCAGCCCTGCTTTTAAATCGATCTAGAGATCAAAAGTCTTAATAAATGAAATGTACCTTCCAACAGGAAGTAAACGATCAGGAAGACCGCTTTCAACCCCAGCGTACTTTATCATTAAGCCACGACAAGCCATTGCAGGAAAGTAAAGTTCATTTACCGGACGTAAAAAAGCACATCTCTCGTTGGAACATTTCGAAGGTTATATCTGGTAACTTTAAAATTCTTGGCCATATCAACTTTCTAAAATATGACCAGATGATCAAAGATTAGAATTTCTTACAGAAAAGCATTTCTGTCGCCTTATATATATATATATATATATATATATATATATATATATATATATATATATATATATATATATATAATAGTTATTGGTCAAGGTTAAATTAGACCAGGAAACAGTTGTATTAAAAAGTGCTCAATACATATATAAAGAAAATAAAAATAAAAATTTAACGTGTAGAGCTTTTAAGTTTAAAAAATGAGGAGATCAGCCAATTGGCTGATGTCGTATTTTTGAATATATATATATATATATATATATATATATATATATATATATAGATAGATAGATAGATAGATAGATAGATAGTTAAAGAGAGAGAGAGAGAAAGAGAGAGGGAGGGAGAGAGAGAAAGCGTGGGGGTGACAGGCAGACAGAGAAACAGACAGTGTGGACCTACATTGCATAGTGATTTAGTTTTAGGTCTCAAATGATTTTCAGGCCATGTAGCGTTAAACTGACAGTCACCATACAGTGTTGATTTTTGTCCATAGTATCTATAACTATAAAAATTCTCTCTATTGAGAGTATGCCACATTTTATACTATATAAAGAGTGCGAGACAGAGTGAAAGGAAATGGAGAGAGAGAGAGAGAAGGAGAGAGAAAGAGAGAGAGAGAGAGAAAGAAAGAGAGAGAGAGAGAAAGATGACGAACAGGTGATGTGGATACAAACAGGCGGAGAAGTTGAAACTGTTCGAGCTATCTAGATATAAACGGGCATAGATATGAATAGATACAGATAGATAAATCTGAAAAGAGTGATATATATGAACAGAATCGAGAAGGCAGGCCGACAGATAGAAAAGGTATGAACTAAGAAACGATATAGACTATCGTGTTGTAACATGACCCCTAAGTATTTCCCATAGCAGTAATCTATTTGCATCGTTGTGCCTGTTGAGCAGCCGGGGTGTCTATCCTTCGCCTTCTGAAAGCGAGCCTCTCAACCACGATATCTTATCGTGTCAGGATATGCGTCAATGTCTTATCTTATTCTATTACCAAAGCCTGCGTAGTTATGCATGGCTGAACAAATGGCCGGCTACACTCTTAACAATAAAAGCATGCCTAAAAACACAGGAGGTTCGACTTTAGATTTAAATATGTACACACAAGAAATCTGGGCGTCTATCGTAGAGTGATGATAGGCTAATCGAGAAATCTGTAAAATCGATTCCTGTGGCGTGCTCCACTTTTGAAACCTTGTTACAGATGGTAATTTTCTAAGCGTAGCTTAGATGTACCGCAAGGCTTAAAGTATGGGGCACCCAGTGAGGATCGAACTCACTATTCAGTCGTAATTGATCTAACGAGACATATATTCATATATTTCCCAAGTGCGAAAGTGAACGCTGCAACCTCGACTGGAATTTGAACTCGGCTCGCCGATTACACTTTCAGCGCCGATAATCGCTACGCGTACATCTAGAAATGTATGCATGTATGTAAATCACACGGAAACAAAAAGAGTAATGAAACGATAATAAACACCCACCAGACACACACACATGATAAATAGATAAAATAAGTCAACACATAAGACGATGGGGGTCACACTCAGTTTGACGAAGAGCGCACCCAGCCGCGAGAACTTATACGAAAAATATTAAGCTGAGCGTAATCCCAGAAAAAAAAATTAATAGTAGGGCACTTAGTGAGGATTGAACTACCAACGTTTTACTTCAATTTCCATAAAGGTGCCGTAAAGCGATGGCTTCTGAGAAGTGATGATTTCCGAGATAGACACACAAACCATTGTAAAGTTCAACCGTTCAGTCAGTCACTATTTACATTGTTGCCATATTTATCACAACGTTTCGTTGTACGCTCCGGTCTGCTTCAAGTGGTTGGAATGTCGAACTGAACCCTTTATTTCGCTCGCTGGGGTAGACTGTTCTAGTTCCAAGTACCATGTCTAATGGATGCCAGTTATATCCTGTTAATTCCTCTCCAATTTCTCCACCGTCTTAACCAGGTATTGAACTCACACTCTTTGGGTCCTGTCATTGAATCTAACTAAAGCCTTTATCCACTGTGCCATGTGTCCTTGAGGACATCTGTGTATGAATTTCTGGGTATTTCTGGGTATTTTGATTAGCTTTTGGGAGGCTATTCCGGTCAGTCAGTTATGTGCCATGCGTGATACACGCTTAGGCCAGCATGTATCTTTCGATACATGACTGACGAGACAGATTTTTTTTCAGCAGTAGGTTGCCATTTCTTTCTGCGGTAGACCAGGTGCCATCCAAGGTTATAGAACCCGGTGTTTCCTGCTATTTACCCATAGCTTTCCCAAGGGTATTAGCACGTATCCTTTATTTAAACTTTGTGTCAGCTGATTATGTATTTGCAGTCCTATCGGTGTTCCGAGAATCATGTCCGTTCTCACTCCTAGCTACCAGGAAAGAGTTACGAGACTGCAGTTAAATTTCACGCCTGCCATATTGTGTGGTAGTCACATATATCCCTCGTTATCTTTCAGTTTTGCTAGAGTTTTTTTCTGCTTATTTTGCTGATTCTGGCAATGCGTTTGAAGGCGTAAACATTAGACTATACCAGAGAATAAATCGGCTGGGAAAATTGCCAGATGCGTTTTGAATTAGAACCAAAATCATTAATTCGCGAAAAATCATGAATTCGGTAGGGTTTTGGAACGTTAGCAACTAGACATTCACTGATAAGTTCTCGAGAATAGATTCGTTAAGAATATCTGGAGTAGTCAAAAATACTAGGAGGTGTGTGCAAATGTTCCCAGATTCCCCTGTTTGAATAATAGAGAATTAACACAACAAAAACTCTTTTTAACCTATTAATACTGACTTCAGGTTGATTGAAAAATAACTCCACATTTATTTTAAAATAGGGGGTTACTTTTCAGTCACCCGGTATAAAATAGGTATTAATTCAGTCAGTTATGTGACATGCGTGATACACGCTTAGGCGATCATGTATCTTTCGATAAATGACAGACGAGGCAGATTTTTTCCCGCAATAGGTTGCCATTTCTTTCTGTGATGTTGCCATCCAAGGCTATAGAACCCGGTCTGTCCTGCTATATGCACATAGCTGGGGGCAAAAGGGGATCCATACCTTTTCCCAAGCACGTGGATTTGACTGGAATTCGAACTCGGCTCTCCAATTCCCCAATCCGAGCCGCTATCCATTACTCCACCGTGCCTCCTAGTACTAATTATAAAAGTAAAATAAAAATCCAATATGAATTATATTTGATTTATTGATTTTTTACGGTTTATCAAACCTTTGCAGGTTATTTAAAGCTAAAAATATTTTTAGATTGTAAGAATTCTGTGGGGACGGGGGGAGATAATAATGGTTTCAGTAATACAAGTCTTACTAATTAACCCATAGCAGGTAAGGAGAAAATGTGAATTCATACATTTCCCAAAAGTGCACGTAAATGAATATAACAAACCCAACGGGAATTGAAACTTGGCTGCCCGATTAGCAGATCCGAGTCATTATTCATTACACCTCCCGCACATCCACCATTACAGCTTTTGGTCACTCATCTACGTACTGACCAGGCTCGACGTTGTTTAACTTCATTGATTGTACGGGAAACAGTGTTTCAACGTGAGGTGGCCGTAAGCCGGTATTAATTGTAGGTTTCCAAACCATTCATGTCTACCATCACCAAAATGGGATGGTGGGCATTTCTTTTTCTAGGTGTTGTGTCCTCTCAGGATATTGGCACTCATAACTCTCCACAACTTCTTATCATCTGTAACTCTTAGCAGTATTTTTACTCCTACTGTCTCTCACTGTTCGGCCATCCATTTACAAAGGTTCGTTAGGTTCGTTGCTTTCCTCTCTCGCTCTTGTCTTAAATATGTCCTGTGAGTTTTAAAATTTCCAGTCCTCCTTTTTTTGATGGTGCCCCACAATTTTCAACTGTATCTTCCTGATTTTATGAATAACTGTCATTTTTGTTTCCATTTTCCTTAAAACTTCCTTGTTACTCAGATGCAACGTCTATGGTATTTTCAGCATCCATCTTTGTTTCTAACAAAATGTTCCTGTTTCTTAATACTTAGCTTTTGGAAAACATATTTTGCTATTGCAATACGCCTTTGGATTTCAGCGTCGGCAACTTTAAAATTCCATTCGCCCAGAGCTTATCTTTCTTTGCAAATAACTGTTCTTCTATGGAACTGCATGGGTTTTTCTTCATTAAAAGAATTCTGTAGAGACAAAAATAAACGTTTATACGAAGGCGTGATATCTGGTGATTATGATACATGAATGAAAACTTGCCTGCTACACTGACACAATTTTTGTCTGGTCACAAAGAAACATGTAGTCTATTATTATCCTGATTGAATGTGCTTGCGTGTGTGCTTGAGGAGGTGCTGAAAAGTTCTTTGCTCGACCCAATTCCCAATACAATGTGTTGTTACAGTGATAGTAGTGCTTACGAGAGACCTAAATTGGAATTTCTTGATTGTATGTCAAAAAATGTTCTTATAAGAGTACATTTTTTGACATCTTTTGCTAATTTTATACTTTTATTCTTTTCTTATTTATTTATTGATTTCTATAATCATCATTTAAAATATATATAATGATAATTCTTAAAGTGGTACATGTACATTTGATGACGAACTGTTTATTCCGACATTCAGTGTAATATATATATATATATATATATATATATATATGTGTGTGTGTGTGTGTGTGTGTGTGTGTGTGTGTGTGTGTGTGTGTGTGTGTTAATGCGGGTATATATATATTTCGGGTAGATGGAACTCGTCAGCCCTGGAGAGTAATCCATCTGAGAGAAGGAAAACTTATTTTAAACCTCTGCTGCCTTGCGGCCATCCCCAATCACGAGAAAGTCTTCGGGAGTAAACCGTGACGACAAATCAGGAGTCGGAGTCCCTAAGACGGTTCGATGTTATGTTCAACTTCGTCCTGACCACTCCTGAAACGAGGTCTGTGCCAAATTGTATTGACCGCTACCTTTCCCTTGCACAACATCGGTGGCGTGGAGAGGGGAGACGTGCTGCATGGGCGAATGTCGATCTCTCATATAACCCTGCCCAGGCTTGCGCCCTGGAGAGGAGTTACTGCACGGGGAACTGGTCACCGGCGAGAGGGCATGAGAACGACCTCATCTACGCTTCAAGGACGTCTGCGAAACGGACATGAGAGCGATGGACACCGAGAGGTGAGAAGACATCATCAACGATCGCTCACGCTGGAGCCACGATTTACATCGAGGGTTGGAGTTAAGAGAAAAAACGTAGGCTTGCCGCCAGGGGGAAGCGTGCTCGATGGAAAGAAAACAACACAGCTACATCGGGGGGAGAGCGTCTTCACATGCATTTGTTGCAATCAAGACTGTCACTCCCGTGTGGGCCTCTCCATCCATAATAGATAGTGCGTCGCTATCAGCAGCCGAGGGACAACTCTTTGGGCACAGATCCAGGGTCTCTCGAGACCGACGGATGCCACGTATAATGAATTTAACAATTTTAGTTCGACTGATACATGAGTAAATAAAGTAGTTTAATTTCATGAACAGTCATGTTTTTTTTTATATCTTACGTACACTACATCCACTGTAGTCGTCGTTCTTTTTTCTTTTTGTTCTTCTTGGGTTTCTTCAGTGCCTTTCATATATCTAAGTAATGTTTGTCTTCTATCTCTCCCAGTCTATTCTCTGTCATCTATTTACACAAAATCATATGAGGCGCTTTCAATCTACTAGCTCAATCTTCTGCAAGTGTAAAAAACCTCTTTCCTAATTATATGTGCCAGAAATGTCAACTGTCTCTTTATGATCCTAGACACAAGTGTCTTTTTCATTCCAATATTCTGTAAAACTTCCTCGTTGGTTACATACTCTGTTGATGGTATTCTCAGCATTTATCTGTAGAACCACATTTCTGTTAGCTAAAGCCTTCTCTTCATCTGTGGGGAAGTTATCCAGCATTCACTGTCATATAGAAAGTACAGCATTATTTTATTTTATTTATCAATTTAATAGATATTTGCTTAATTTCATGGAGTTTGTGAAAGAATTAAGCATGCAGTTTCCCCAATGAATATCTATCATTTATAGGAATCCTATCTACTATTATAATATTTTCAAGTAACTGTGGATATCATGCTGCAAACTACTTCTTTTATGTGCCATATCCTCTCAGGACGTGGGTGATCATGGCTCTTCACAACTTCCTATATTTTGTAGCTCTAAGCAATGTTTATCACCTGATTATCCTTTCCAGTCTCTGTTCCTCCTTATGTGTTCCAGACATGTCAACTCTTTCTAATCATAACTATAAGTGTCATATTTGCTTCTGTTTTTCTTAGAACTTCCTTGTTGGCCACATTTTACGTTCATGGTATTCTCAGCATTCTTAGTGCTCCTGAATTCCACAATACTCAAAATTATAAATAACTACATATTTTTAAATTTGAAAACATCGAAATATTTGTTCTGTGATATGTAAAATTAAACAAAGTATATAAATGACAACTACAGCAACGACTACAGAACTACAGTAAAGGAAAGCGAGAAGAAAGGACTAAACATCAACTTTAAGAAGATGGAAACATGGTTGTTAGAAAAAGAAACAACCCAACATGCAAATTACAAATTGGAGATTCCAAAATTAAACATGTGCAAAAATATAAATATATAGGAAGTGCTTAACAGAAGCGCATTGGGATAGCGAAAAATGCCTTTCAAAGGTTAAGCAAAGTATAAAGAAACAGGAAAATTTCGTTGAAAACAAAGAGTATTGAACTGTTATATAATACTGGTGCTCCTATATAACAATGGATGCTGAACCATCTTATCACAAATGGAGAAGAGACTTGAGTGGCTTTACAGAAGGATGCTGAGAATATACTGGACACGTGTGCAACGACGAAGTTTAAGAGAAAATGGAAGCTAAAAGGACACATACGTAGCATCAGAGATAGCTGAATTTTTTCATGGCACAGAGGGTTTGGAAAATTTAACACTCGCAGAGCATATTGAAGGCAAGAGGGACAAGTAGCAAATAGCCTACCGAACAAGGTTGTGTAAATAGTTGACAGAACAGGGATTAGGAGATATAGCAAAAAGACAAAATTACTAAGAGCTACAATGGACGTGAAGCTGCGGAGAGCCATTATCGCCCAAGCTCTGAAGGGACACGGTACAAAGAAGAAGAACAACAACGACAACAACAACGACGACGACGACGACAACAGCGAGCTTGTTTAAATGGTTGGTAGAATAGGGTTTAGGAGAGATAGCAAAAATACAAACTTTAATAAGGGCTACAAAGGACCAGGAAGTTGTAGAGAGCCATGCAAAAAACTGATTCTGATATTTCACCCTTAGATTATTTTAACCTCAACCTATAATAATTATGAAATTTTCTCTTTGGGAAAATCTGTCTGTAATATTAAACGCAGATAAAGTACCACAGTTCTTGTTCTGAGGAGTTTGCCTGCACATGTTGGATAAAAAAATAAATTTATTTTCTCCCAGGTGAAGTAATTTTAAAGCTCTTATTTGCCCTTGCGTGATTATCCTTGAAAAGATAAAGTGATAAATGTGACCATTATCACTGAAAATTTAGAATCCTGTTGTTAGATTTAAAACTGTCTCACGGGAACACGCTATTAGTTCTCATTATGTCGAAGCCTCAAAAGAGTGCTTACTTCACTCAGAACCGGAAGTCCTTTTCGCGCATGTGTAAATAATCATATTTAGTAGCGAGCCAGTTATAATAATACCAAGTTTTATGTGCAATGCGAGGTTTATGGTATCTACTTGTATAAACCTTACTAATGACACGTCTGCATATAAAATCAAGATTTTACATTAATCCTGGATATAATTAAGAGCCGATAAATTTTCATTCCGAATATGCTTTTCGAGTAACAGACGAGAACAGATGTGTTCATTAATTTTTATTAGATGTAACTAGTAAGCATTACAGTGAATGTGCTTATTTGTATAATGTGAAATAGTAAATGTAGTTACTAATGCTAGTGTGTGCACACATAAACTGTATACATTTAAAATTCTTCTAAGTGTCATATATCTTTTTGACGTGTGAGTTCATAGCTCCCTATAATTTAGATACATCCACTAATTTTACATACCTAAGGTTTAAAATGAATTTAGAAAAATGAAAAGGTATTCTTGAAGCTTTCTTTTTTAACTTTAATTGAAAGCCAAAAGATTAAATTTACTATTTACAGGAAGCAAAATACTCTGGTGTATTTCAAATAGAATTGATATTGATTGGAATCTCAACTTTTTGGTCGCTTTCAGTAAAGTCAGTAAAATCGGCCATTTTGGGCACATTTTGACACATCTGTAACCAAAAGTTAATTCTCGGACTTAAAAATCTTCCAAAAATAAAATATACTTTTCTGAAACTTTATTTGAGGAATATTAGCTGGTTTAAAGTATAATTAATCCGATTTTAAAAAAAAATAATTACTTTAAGTTTAAAATAACAGAGAAATGGATTTTAAGAACAAACAGTAGCGGTGATTACGCGTTTGTCACCGCTGGAAAATCACTTCATAAGTGATTCTGAAGGTGTTGAATCATTTATTATTGTTCTAAGGAGACGTTATCTGTTAAAACATAATTTAAGAAAATGACGGGTGAGTGCGTTTTTTATATAATTTTTAAGTATTCAGTAATCTTAAAAATGTTGGGAAATATTCTCCGTAATCTAATTTTAGGAATGTTGATTTTAAATTCGCTATAGTCATCGCTCTTATTTTCTGATAATGTTGTGTATGGTCGATCATTACTTTCAAACAGAGGTGCATTACGTAATATTTTATATACATATCAAATTAAAATTATTTAAAAAATCTTGAAACAAAATACTTTGTATTAAGCTTTTCAATTTTTGATTTTTTGACATACTTTAGACAAAGTCAATACTTTAAACGAAACAAGTAAGATAACCAAGCCCCGAAAAAATAAACAAAAATCTAAACAAACAAATTAAGTAAATAATAAACAAATTAACAAACTACGGATTCACACATAAACCCAACTAAATGGAATAATAATAATCAACAACAAATAATTAGGTAATCAATGATAAATAATGAATAAAAAGTAAGAAAACTATAAGTATGATAAGATAAAGAATAAATAGAAAATGTTTATCAATCAAACATGTGTCACTTTTATTAAAGCTTCCTCAGAGATTGAGAAAAAAACAGGCAAAAAGACAGAAATTTCGGTATTATTTCAATTTTATTGTGGTTTGATGTTCATTGGTGTTGTGGCCTTGTTAGGGCCAAAAACAAAGACACAAGAGAGGAACTGAGTTAAACAAATATATTAATAGAAACAGTAATACAAACATATACAAACGAGAGTGTTACAGCAAGAATGTACGGTCCGAATGTCACAGCTGACTGCTGGAAACTGCCCCCTTCAAAAGGCAGTACCTGCTCCTATTTATAGATGGGAGAGTCCATGCGTGCGTGGGTAAATTACCATAACAATTGGCCAGTCATGCATCATATGCATTATAACCATAGATAATTCTATATGTATGTAAGTTTGTAAAAATACTAATTTGTCTATGCGGGCATCGGATGTTAATGTGTATTCGTAATTGTGTATGTCTAGTAGGAGAAATTCTGATGCTTTCACTTTTGTGTAGTCTTATTCTCATTGGTTAGTCGTGTATGTCCAGCAGACAACATGTTTGTTGGTTTTATCGTCTATTTATATGGAGATGTTTTATGTACTGTCTGTATTAGATAGACATAAATTAGATTTCTTAAGAATTAATTCAGTAAAGACTGGAGATGTAACATAATGTTTTAAACGTGTGTTTATAGTTGATAATAATGTTATTAAACTTTCAATTATTTTCTTCTTAAAGGATTATGTTCCTTTGTTTTAATTTGGGTGGCATTAATAAAATCAAAGTTACAGCCAGTTGTATTTCTGTGTAATACGAGAGAGTTTAAGGGATTGTCCAAACACAAATCTCTTTTGTGTTCATAAATATGTTTTTAGATCACGTGATGTCTCACCTACATAAACATTTTTTTTTAAACAGGTTATTTGATAAATACCGGCATTAGAATTACTGTTTAATTTATTAATTTTGCTAATTATATATAAGTATATTTAGGTAGCAAGAATTCATTAAAAGAAGTTTTGTTAGATTCAAGGTCTGTCTACTTAAATCTCGTCAGTTGAATTTAACAGAATTTGTTTAAATAAATATGATGGTTGCCATCTCGATGTCGAGATATAAAACTGACGATATAAAGCAATGCCTGTGTATGAAATTTTAAATGTGGAGAGAGACATTGCACTAGGACAATCCTACTCTTTAAGCAAGAATGGCATGCATACAAAGAGAAGACCCAATCAACATCATTCGATGCTATCAAACCACAGGTGTTACGTCAGAGTTTCCTTTCTCCTGGTTGGATATCTTAATGAAGGTTAAGGAGTTCAACACACATTCCCAACTGACTTACCGCGCGCCTGGACACCAACCCAAGTATTTCTACATTCTCGTACCTGTGCTAGATGTCCGTTGATACCATGAAAGGATTCATCCGAACTTTGACAAGTGTTGTTTTTAATCATGTTGGGTGTCTATTCACACTCCTAACCAGAAAATCCTGGTAGGGGAACCGGTTTAGTCGCCGATAACCCGACCAAGCGGCTGGTAGTACTGGGTTACATAGTACTAGTACATACATATATATAGAGTAGAATCTCTGACAACAGGACTAATGAGGAATTGGTTACAAAGTCCGGATATGATTTAGATTAAAATAAAAGATCTGAAATCAGGTTTAACATTTATTTTCATTTTATAGTAAACAAAATAAGCTAATGGTGAGTGAAATATAACGGAATTGATTTTAAAGAAAAAGAAATAAATTATGTAATGTTAATGAAAATTCATTAAATTAAATATGCCACGTACGCAAAACAATTAATGTAACGAGGATTTTTAAATTGCTGCTGCATGATGATTCTTTCTCTTCTAATGTCATTCTCAAATTTTTCCGCATTTCATTTTGCTTTTGTTCTTGAATTTTCTTAAAACGAAAAACAGTTTTTAACTCTGCGTCCGTTATTGCAATCGTCATAGCTGAATGCTGGTTTTCTTTCCATAAAACTGACAAACTTTTCAATAGCTTTTTCAATTTCAGTCCAGGTTTCATCACAATCATGTTTTTTATTTCCTTGTTCATTGTGGCAGTGTGAATAGTTTCTTTGGGAGGTTTTATATCATACAATGTTGACTTTCCTATGTTGAACTCAGCTATTATTTACAATGAACGTTCACCAGCGTCTACTCCAAAGTTGTTCTTTTCCTCTTATTCCCATCATCTTTTGCACCAATACTAGCCATTAGGGTGAAATAAGCATAAGGAATTATCCAAAGTAAATTTCCTGAAAAACAGAAATTTGAAATCATTTACATATCACCCAAATAGTTCAAATATGCACATCAAAATCATGTCCAGGTATGCGGGATTCCGGATATGAGGGATACTAATATATATATATATATATATATATATATATATATATATATATAGAGAGAGAGAGAGAGAGAGAGAGAAAGAGTGAGAGAGAGAGAGAGAGGGGGGAGAGTTTGAAGCACCGATCTATAGTCACTACAGTGGAGTAGTGGCGGATCTACTATGAAATCCCAAATCCCAGAGAGAAGCAACTTTTTAATAAGTTAATTTTTCAACAAAATCGATTATTTTTTTCAGTGTTTGTTATTAAAATAAGCCTATTTTAGTGAAAGAATCATAGGCCAAAGGGTTAAAGTAGCTAATGTTGGCCTTAGTATACACTCTAATATTTCATATGGCCACAAAATTTCCCTGTAATTAAACAAATTTCAAAATTTTCTTCAGGGCTTGCAGTGCCCGAACCCCCAGTTGTATGGGCTCGTTGATCTCACCAGAATCTATTCTTAGCCTACATTTTGGAAAATGGATCGTCGAATCTATTGTTGCTGGTTGCGAAGGAGCCCCCATATCCGTTCAAGCTTCAGGGATCCCCCAAAATGTAGGTCAGCCATTGAAGTAGAGCGAAGGCGCGCTTTGGCATATCTGTTTGGCAAATCCTAGCCATGATATCTTGGGCTACATAAACAGCTAGTTATATAATAAAAGCTTTTCTCAAATTGCGGTTGAACAAGCTGCCCATTTTTAAATGACGAAGCTGCTTTATTTCTTCGACAAGACATGAAGCTGGCATCAATCCCACCAACTCAGTGCTATGAGATAAAGTGGAGTAAAACTCACTGCTCTATTTTCGTTTTTGTAGTAAGCGGGTTTTTACGTGTAGTTTACAGTCCCATCTTTAACCAGTTTGAAATTCAGAGGTTTTAATTCTTTTAGATTGGTTGCTAACTCCAACTTCAGATTTCAATCTGCCATACTATTTAACCCATAGACGGATTCATACTTTTCACAAAAGTATTTGTGCGAAAGCGAACGCAACGAACTAAGCCAGAATTTCAACTCGGCAAGCCAATTCCACTTTCCGCAATGATAACAGTTATGTATTTTTTTTTGTTACAGTAAGGTTCACCCTGTACAAGGTCTGGGGCCACACGTTGTAGAGGGTTACGTTAAGAGGTAGTTTATACAGATAAGAGGGTGAGATAACGGTTAACCCTAGATCTGAACAGATTAAGATTGTAGTGATCAGGGAAACATCCTCTTGGATGCCGGTTCCACAGAACAGTGGTTCGCCGAAGAAGCTGTTTGCGTGAACCTACTTCTCAACAATGGAATACGGAGGGAATGAGGGTGGTTTGATGCAATGTAAGGAATGCAGTTCGACCGAGCATTTTCCATAGTAGTAACGATAGAGTAGCAAGAGGCTCGCCATATCCCGCCTGTGAGAGAGAAGTAGAAAATAATTCGTCACCCAAAAGGACACGGAAACACTTTGAAACTCTATCGAAACTGGAAAGTGAGGACTGAGCAGGTATCACCCAAATATGACAACAGGACTCCATTTTCGACCTGATCTGGCTCTTGTAAAGGTAGCGGATAACATGAAGAGTCAGGTACTTACTCGAGTGGTACAGGGTGCCAACCATTTTTCTGGATCTTTGGTGATGGATATGCTATCCCCATATCCAGATTCTGGCACCCCAAATGAAGAAAATAAAAGCACTGGTCACATAAACAAGTTAAATCTTCAACAAATGAGTAATGCCCCATTGTTTTTCGTTTAATTGTAATGCTGTTATAAAAAAGGTACTTGTTTCTAAAAAGGCGATTGTCCTCGTTTTTAAGCTGTTCAGTCGTTTGAAATTCTAATTTAATTTACAAATTATTTAGGCTGTTAGAAGTATTGCTCGCTGTTGTCTAGGATAATGATTTAATACGAGAAGTGAAAAGAAACATGTTTAGGCAGGTTATTTTTGCTTGGCAGAGCTAAATGAATTGGTTAATTCCCTGGTGCTAAGGTGAATTATTCATGGACTCTCATTTCGTTGTGGACTAATGATTAAGAAGCTCATCTAGCAGACTATTATTAAAAAATATAGCGTGTTCGATTGCCACTGGGCCTTGCACCTTTGTGGCCTTCGCCAGACTAAGCCCAGTTTATACATTACTAGTGCGTAACGGCTGTTGGCGCAGAAAGTGTAGTCAGCCAGCCGAGTTCGAATTCCCACCTAGTCTGTCGCGTTCACTTTTGCACAAATGCCTTTGAGAAAGACATGGATCCATTTCTTCTCACCTCATTGATAGGTTATAGTTTTTTAATCAATTCACCCCAAGCAAGGCGATAATGCCACTAAGACGCAAGGGATTGCTAGGAGTGAAGGAGAATGAGAAAACTTTAGCAGGAACCGGAAACTTAATCCTAAACAAGAAACAAGGCATAAACCTTTACCCATGTTCAAAAGATCGGGAAGAAGTATGAACCGGTTTGTTTGTTTGGGGTTTTATGGCATATCAACCACTATGGGTTATTTAATGCCAGATCCAGTATTTACTAAATATATCAAAAACGTATAGCTGGCAACATCATTGTTTCAAAAAAGTATAGTTGGCAACATCATTGTTTCAAAAACGTATAGATGGCAACATCATTGTTTCAAAAACGTATAGCTGGCAACATCATTATTTCAAAAATGTATCCCTGGCAACATCATTGTTTCAAAAAAGTATAGTTGGCAACATCATTGTTTCAATGTGCTGGAAAAGACCTGGAAGTTCCCTATTTTCCCATAGCTGGGACCCTAACAGGTGCTACCACCCCGGGTCAGAGTAGACCTGGGAACACCAGCAATTAAGAGGTGGTTCCACGCTTCCTCAAAACCTCCTGATCAGAGGCCTTGCTGTTGGATGCAGTTTAACGTCGTACCCAGGACGAGTATGAACCGGATGATAGGCGAACCTATATACTATTAAATATATAGCCTGGACTCTCGATATTTGAATGGTAACCAGTCTGAGAGAAGGATTACTCTGATTTCAAAACTGGGGGGGGGGATGCCCTGGGAAACCATTCCACTATCTTCCCCAAAATGTCATAGTAATTCACAGATAGTATAGAAAAAGAAAGCAATGGAAAGCCATGCTCGCTTACGTCCCGAAAGAATATGGTATTTAAGATAGCCGGTGCCTTGCTCTAGGGTATCCGAATACTGCTGCCATATCTGGTCTGGTGCTCCTGCTATTCATCTTGAGGTTCTTAACAAAATTCAAAGAAGGATCTGTAATGTAATCGATCCTGACTTGGTATCTTGACTTCAGTCACTTTCTCACCGACGCGACGTAGCTTCCCTCTGTCTTTTCTACAAATATTTTCATGGCAACTGCTCTGACTAGCTTTTTTTTTCTTGGCGCCCCGAAATACAAGCACCACTTCTACTACAACAGTTTCTTTTCTCGCACTTACCGACTGTAGAACTCTCTTCCGTTTACTTGCTTCCCTGATAACAATAATCTTCAAAAATTTAAATGCAACGTCAATGGCCATCTTCTATCTTCTTGAATCCCGTTCATCTTTTGCCCTTTCCTCAATCATTTCTATACTCGGTATTTTCTCTCACTTTCGCTCCCCGCAACTCCCTGCGTACTAGTGGCATTTCCACCTTACTTGCGGTGAAATGAATAAAAAATCTCGGGAGAAATTCTAAAATTATCACATTTTATATTGAAAACGTCGGTTATTTGTAATAAATTTTAAGTTGTCTGAACTTTTTCATTATTATTCAATTTTAGACTTTGTTGACTTTTATTCTGTTGTTTTTTTATCGCAACTGTTGTTTTTCACTCAACGGCCATAGACTAAATAAAAACACAAAGATAAGATAAAAGAAAAAACTATTGAAATTATTTTACTTTTGAATTTCCAAGAAGAAACACTGGATGTGCACGTAGTGTAACGGTTATCGGAGCAAAGGGTGTAATCGGCATGCCGAGTTCAAATTTCAAGTTCGTTTCGCACTTTACCTTGGGAAAGTAAAATGTGAATCAGTCGCTTCTTCTCAAGTTATGGGTTAAATAGCAGGACAGAGGGGCACTCTTAGTCGTTCTCTCTTGGTTGGCACCTCTGAGATGGACAACTCTGAATTCAAAACCTGTTGGAAGTGGGGCTGATAAAAAAAAACAAACAAAAAAACTTGGCATGATCAGGCCGTAACCCGTTATACCAAAGTTTAATAGCATTGCTGTAGAGAAGGAATTGGGAGCAGTGTAATGCTAAACATTGTTTGGATAATTGAACTCCTTCTTTGCATACTGGATAGTATTAACAGAAAGCTTCAGTACTTCTCACTTGTATTCAGTGAGATTAAAACAAGTGAAAAGAAATCTCTACCGCCAATGGAAAAAAATCATTAACATACCAATCGAAAGAAAGAAACATATATTTCCAACGAAAAAATGAAAAGTCATTAATATACCAATAAAAATTCTTTTTCCTCCAATAAAAAAGTGATTAAACGGGAAAAATAAAGAAACCTTAACCTCCAACGAAAAAAACAAAACAAAATATAATTAAAACAAACAAAAAGCTTCCTCCAATGACAAAAGTCATAAATATACCAACCAGAAAAAGAAACATTTACCTCCAACGAAAAAAAAAAACCCAACAAAAAACAAATAAACAAAAAAGTCATTAATATACCAATCAGAAAAATAAAGAAACCTCTGTCGTCAACGGAAAAAAAAAAATTACAAAAACAATAAAAGTAAACAAAAAAATTATTAATATACCAATGCGAAAACTAAAAAAAATCTCTACCTCCATCGAAAAAAAAAATCCAAAAAAGCAACAAACAAAAAAATCCAAAAAACAAAAACAAAAAATCCCATAAAAATAAACAAAAACGTTATTAATAACCGGTAAATATCAAACGGTAAAAAGAAACGAAAAACAAAACAAAAAAACAGAACCAAAAAGCAATAAAAACAAACAAAAATTGTTATTTATATACCAACCAAAAGAATAAGGAAACCGTTACTTCGAACAACAAAAAACATCATTAATATCCACTTTCACAGAGATAGGTATCAAGTACCTATAAGTTTCCCAACACCTATTTTCCTAAGCAAAGGAACCCACAAAGTATTGTAGTCTATACGAGTCTTATAAGAGTATACCAGGCACACGCATCACAGCCAAATAGGCGGGATATGGTGACAGACTTTGATAAACGCAGTGCATAAACGTTCAGATGGAGCCAATTAAAAATACATTCATGTTGGGTAACCCAATCCACTCAGACGGTCTGTGATTCGGGGTTTTCCCTAGTATCCAGATGTGGCTCCCAAGTCGCCTTGACTGTCTCATACTTCAAACTTGAAATTCGAACTCTGTCTGCTGAGTCCATTTTCGGCGCTGTAAACCTCCACGCCACTCAACATTCACAAGTTGATACACTTCACACGAAGTTGATAAACAAAAAGTCTTAACAGCTGTCCAAAGTCTAGTTGTCTATTTGTCAAGGACAGATAAGTAATCTACCATTTGGATTAATTAAAGAGCGATGCTGTTGCCTTGAAAAGCAAACCTTTGTCGACCTAGTGAAATGCATGCGCGACTTTGACACTGTGTGTCAAAGCAGTGATTATCTTACATCGATCGTGTCATTTGCTGCTTACCTGTTTAGCATCGGAAGCAGTTGCACTGGTAACAGTCAAGTGCGCACGCGTCGGTGAATTAACAAACCAGAGAAGCTAAATAATGGAGCGGCTTTATCCAACCGAATGTTACCGCCTACATATCAACCAAAATATACTTTTTTCTTTTCTTTTTTTTTCTTTTCTTTCTTTTGTTACCAACTTCAATTTATCTGTATTTTCTACATTCATTCTTTATCTATCAATTGCTACTTCTTTCACTTCAGCCTCGATTTCATTTTGAAGTTTCAGCGTATTTCATGAATTCTATCAATCTTTTGTTTGCTCAACCCCTACTTTATCATTTTTTAATTCATGCTTAGCACATTTCTTTCGTTATTTGTCCTTCGTTCTTTGATAATGTGACCATTTTTATTTTAAAATCTATTGACGAGTGGGCCGAACGATTATAAAAAGGTTCGTTTACGAAACTCTGGGGGTCGGGGTGCTTAATATAACATCAATCAGCTATGTAACAATTTTTTATTTGTATTAATCATATATATATATATATATATATATATATATATATATATATATATATAGGTAATAATCCGTTGGTATATAATCCAAGTGAATCCTATTAATACAATATTAAATATTAAAACTGATTCACACATACAGCACAATGTTTTAATTAAACAGAGCAACATATTTCATACAATAGGAATTAAGAATACATTAGGTGATGATCATTATCACCTTGTAAACTGAAATAATAACTTACAAGGATTTTCAAACCAGGCAATGGATGATGAAATATTGAAAGAAAGAAAAATGGAAAAAGGAAAAAGAGAAGCAATAGACAAGAAACGAAGGGAACAAATAAAAACTAGGGAGTAGTGTAAGTCTGGATATCATGGGTGGCCAGAGGAGAAAGGAATAGAAAAAAGAGGAGAAATTACCTATTTATTTTATACACAGTAGCAATCTGAAGGTAGTTTAGACTTAAAGAAAACCTTTTTAAATCTATTAACAAAAATAATATTATATTCAATAATATGAGATAAACTCATTTATATGAAAGAGAGATAAGTCAGAATTAAAGATAAATTAAATTAAACAATATATCACAAAAATAATTAAGAAAAATATAAAAATTAAAATATTGAAATGATTATATTTTTCTTAGGATGATGTATCTCATTTAGCATCTGCATTTAAATAAACATATTTAAAATTAAACCTATATTAAACAATCTCTATCTACAAAGAAAAACAGCTAATATTTATCATTTTATATATAATAAACCAATCAAGAAGAAAATTAAATAAAAGTAAAAATCTACACTTAAAATTAGAAAATAAAGTAAATGGAGACGTGCCTTTACTGATATATATTGTATTGTTTGGTATGATGAAGTAGTATTTGAAAATTTATTTTAGTATAATATTTAAGGAATTTATATATTTTTTATGTATTATTTATTAATAGTTTTTATATAATATTTAATATATTATTATCTTTTAATATTAATTAATTAATTAAATTAATGTATTTATATTTCATTATTTATTGTATAGTGTTATAAAATGTATTCTAAAAGCACTTCTCCATTCACCTTATTTGACTGGTTTGAAACTCCTTGTAAAATACTATTTCTATTTACACGGTGATAATGATCATTACCTAATTTAATATTAATTCCTATTGTATTATATATATATATATATATATATATATATATATATATATATATATATATATATATATATATATATATATAATGAAATGAAGAGGTTATAATGGTTCCAACGAGAGAAAAGTGTGTATATTAAAAAGAAGAGAGGTACCGCAAACTTTTTTGGTTGTAATGTGGTTTTTTTTTTAAAAATATTATTCTTTATTTTTCATAGTTTTACATAGTTTTACAACACGTGTTTCTAGTCTTACGACCGTCTTCAGGTAAAGGGTGGAGATTTCCACATATTATTAAAAATAATTATTAAAAATAATTAATTTTTTTCCTTTATGCTTTTCAATGTTACATCTTCTCTATATGAGACATTCTCTGTTTTTGTGTTGGTCATTCCAATGTCTTTCTTTAAAATATATATATATATATATATATATATATATATATATATATATATATATATATATATATTGTGATAGTAAAATAAGCACATCACATTACCCCTCTCGTTTGTAACTATCCATTACAATAAATATAACGTGTTTAGCGCTAAAGCTGACTTAGTCTAATAAAGCTTCATAAATTTCTACTTGGTGTTGTTTCTATATCACACACACACACACACACACACACACACACACACACACACACACACACACACACACACACACACATATTCAGTTTGATAGGTAAATAAATAAGTTTGTAACCTGATATATTTTTAATAGCTCAATTTTGAAGACATTTTCCATGTATGTGATTAGTAATCCTTACTTAATTTCGTTGATTGACATAAAGATAAAAAATAACTTTCTGTTATGAAAAATAAATGCTATTTTCATAATTAGGTTTAATAAGTGTTAAGGAAAAATTTAAAGAAAAAAACTTTTACTATAAGAAAGTGCCAATAAAAAAATCAATTTATACCCTCTTATCAAGCATGCTTGAATACTCATTCCTCGGTGATGATGACCATTGTGGTCGTTTGACCGGTCGGTCGATCAGTGGGTCCATCTGTCCGTCCGTATTTTGTCTCGTTCGTTAATTTCTGGTTGTTTCATTTTATTTCTTTTAACTTATTTCTTTAATTGTTACCTGGGGTTTATTTTCTTTCGTTCAGCTTTTCCATAAGCCTCATTTCTTTTTGTTTGCCTATCGTTTATTTTATATTAATTCCTTTCAAATGTTACTTACTTTCTATCAGCTTCTTATTTTTGTCCCATACTCTTTTCTTTTTATCTTTCTTCAATCGCTTTCAATTATTTACTGCATCTTTATTTTTGTCTTCACTTAATTTTGTTCTTTTTTTTTGTTTCTTTCTCTCTTCAAATATTTTTCTTTCTCCTTTCATTCTTTCCTTTTTGTACGTATATTTGATCTTGTATGCATAATCTTTCTTGTACATATTTCTTTTTCTATCTATCTATCTATCTATCTATCTATCTATCTATCTATCTATCTATCTATCTATCTATCTAGTACGGTCTGTCTAACTTGTATATAGATTCTTTTTTCAGACATATTCGCTCTTTCATCCATGTGCCTTATTTTTGGGAGCTTTCTTTCTTTTCTTTCTTTCACGTATATTCAGCCATTTTATGCACATTTTAGTACATATTTTTTTCTTTCTTTCATCCAGATTCTTTGTTGTACATCTTTCTTTCTTTCTTTCTTTCTTTCTTTCTTTCTGTCTTTCTTTCTTTCTTTCTTTCTTTCCATTCTAACTTGTGCGTACATTATTTTTGAGAGATATTCGGCTCTTTTTTCCATGTATATTATTTTGGGGACATATTTCTTTCTTTCTTTGTTTATTTCTGTCTGTCTTTCTTTTTTTCTTGTACTTACATTAGGTTTTACTTGTATATAAATTCTTTGGGGGGGGATATTTTTTTCTTTCTTTCTACTTAGTACCTTCTTTAATACCTGTCATCCACGACATCCTCTAAACTGTAATCTTAGTCCGTGTTGCACACACCTGTTCAATACCACCGGTCTAAGCCGTGCCTTCTCATAAATCATTTGAAAATGCCCGTCTTTAACCTGTAGGAAAGAACGCCCTCATAACACGTGAAAAGGGAAGGAGAAGGTAGATAACAACGTAGGCAAAATAAAAAAATAAAAAAATAACCAACTCTGTCAAACACCAAAGTCTTCAAACTGGTTCTGGCATTTAGAGAACTTACGCTAACATGAATCCTGTCTTACCATGTCAAATGCTAGGTATAATATAAAAACGCCAAGTAGATGTTCATGTTCCTTTTCCTGTTCTCTCAAATCAAGGGACGGTCATATTAGTTTCATTATACCGCGTGTCTAATCATGTCGACACGATGTAGCTGTTAAACGAACAAACATGTCTGCCGTCTTGTCCTTTAGACGCTAAAAAAGGACGACATTGTTCCCTCGCCTTACTGGATGTGCGTCTATTTTCTTATTCAGAATTTTTTTTTGTTATTAAAAAGTGGGGATTCGTACCGAAACTTTTTTGAAGGTAAGGAGGTGGTTGAGTAGTTTATGATTTCAGGTGTAAAATGAGTGCGCGCAGATTTGTTCAATTTTTACTTATTTTCTTTTTCTAATTAAAGACGCGGACGTTTCTTCTTCTATTATGATGTGCCGTGTCCCTTCAAAACGTAGGCGATCATGGCTCTCTACAACTTCCTATCCCTTGTAGCCCTTAGTAACGTTTGTCCCATTGCTCAGACTCTCATCATCTGTTCCACCATCCATTCACAAAAGTTCGTCAGATAGGTTGCCCGCTTTCTTCCCTTGTCCTTTTTGCTTTCGAGATGTGATATCAGTGTCAGATTTTCTAAGCTCACCTCCTTCATCTGCTCAGGTACATTTGGGTTTGTTCAACACTTATAGAGCTCACCTGTAGTTTATACTGCAAATATTCTGAGCGGAGCTTAAGGATAGAGCCCATCATCTGGCATAATCAACTGTTTGAATAACGTCAGTACACTCAAACCCTCGGTCACGATGACTTGTGACTTCGTGCTAGCACAACCATTGACAAATAATTCCATCTACCTAATTTCGCTCATAAGGCTTAGGTCAACTCTTGGTAAGGTTTTTTTTTCCAACAGTGCCTCACGCAGGCCAATAGCATCAAGAAGGCACCTTCTTGACAAATGGACCATAGTGAGATTCGAAAAGCGAATGCTTTAACCACATGGCCGCGTGCGCTCGCACGCACGCATGCACACACACACACACACACACACACACACACACACACACACACACACACACACACACACATGTTCTCAATTTAGAAAAACAGAAAAAGTCTATTATTAGTGTGAGTCATAAGTAATTTCCGTTTTGGGGATGAATGTATCATTCTTAACTACTAATAATACTTGGAAGTTAAGAATAAATTTGGCTAGCTTTGTCTTTGTACAGCAGTGACAGCGTATACAGTGGATTGAAGGAAAAGTGCCGATCTCCTCCATAACAGCGCAAAGCCACTTGCAGCAACCCCACCCCCAAACAAAAAAACACACAGGAAGAAATTTTGGAACTCGATTCGTCTGTTTTACACTACCCATCATATTCACCTGATGCTACACACCAACTAATTATTTTTCGGTCGCTGCAAAATGCATTAATGGGGAAGACTTTCTCGTATGAAATGCAGATACGAGAGTTCGTCGAAAACTTTTCACATCAAAACCTGCGATATTTTACTCAAAATGCATCGATGATAGTTGGCAAAAAGTTATCGCAAATAATGGTTAATATATAGTTGAATAAAATGTAATTATACTTTGTGTTTGGAAGAATAAAGATGACAAAACAAAATCGGAAATTATATATGGCTCAACCTAATAGTCTTCATCCTCGAGAAAAGCCTCTAGTGCGACATCTAGTGGTCAAGGGGATTGAAATCAAGAGGGATAGGAAGCTACATGTTGGAGAAGTATACGATCATGAGGGTCACGCGTGGGAAAAAGGAGAATCTTGCTGGTACACGTACAGATACCTCTTCTTAAACCCGGGCTTGACCATCGATATATGCGGGGCACTGATTACGAGGCTCTGCAAAGAAAACTGGGATGTCATGAACATAAACAGCGAGTCGCTGTGGTTGACGGTTAGTACCACGAACGTGATGTGCTTTTTAGTTTATAGATCGTAGGGCTACAACTATGTGTTGTATGTCCTAAGGTTACAATTACTCCTTGTAGATTACAGAGCCACAAGTGGTGCAGATGTCATACTATATTGGCTGGTGCTTGGATCAGACGGAAAGACATGGTCGGAAAAAGACAAATAGGCAAGGAAAACGAAATAAAATTTCTAGCCATATGGTTGCTCATTTTCTTACTTGCTCCATATTGTTTGTTTACGATATAATAGTAGTAAATACAATAGCAATATTTTTAAATTATCTGAATACTGACATGAAGTAGTTTCATTATTAATTATTAACTAGTTTATTTTTATCTTTTTGCTTTCTTCCTAATGACACATCAGGCCGCTACAAGTTTTTACAACCATTAAAATAAGTAGCGTGAATCGGAAATGAAAGTAGTCTTCGTCCATTTTAGACATTATAAACATTTTAAAAAGTGAGTCTTGAAACATTTTCTAAGCTGGGAAGCTCGCCAAAAATAGCTGACACCAGAAACCTGAATTCAAAAACATTCACACAAAATTGCATAGGTGGAAAGAAGGCATTGCTTCGGATAAGGAAGTGGAAATATGAGCTCGCGAATGTGGATGGCTCGGCAGTCGAAAATATCCAACGGAAGGAAGGAAGCTCTGCCGGCCAAGACAGAACGTCACCTTTGACTACAACAGCGGGAGAGCCTCAGCATCTCTTCTAGAATCCCTGTCAAGTTGGAAGGAACCATTTTCTAGGATACGACAACCAGCTCCGACCCCGTTTTGACTCAGCTTCCCCTTCGACTCACTTTCAATTTTCCTCTTATATCTTCCTTCAACTTCTTTGTTTATATTTCAAAATTACTCGAAGAATTTTCTGTCTGCTTAAAACAACTTTTGGGACACAAAGGAGTATTTGTGTAACTCTTTCTAAAAAAAACTTGATTATTTCTTTGCATAGTTTCCTTTCCTTCTCACTATTGTATAATAAATGATTTTTCTATTTTAAATCTACGATTGGGTTTGAGCTGCTGTCAACTTTGTTACAGCGATGTTCAATTATAGGATATGAGTTCAAGTATCACCAAAGGTTATTTCTTTATTTTGGACTAGCAGTATAACCCGTATTCGACCAGGTGTTTCATTACTGGGAATTTTTGCCGTTCAATTGGAGTAGTTTAAGTTTAAAGTCAGCCCACACGAAAATCAATATTAGTAACAACAGTTAGGTGCACATCTCCAAATAGGGGAATTAACAATTTGAATGGGAGGTGGCCCTGAAAAGGGTCGTTTATTGAATTCTCAATCTTGCAAGGAAAGAACCTCTTCCATGGACCGTCATAATAATAATATATAATTTTTATTTATAATATAATTTTTTTTATAATTCTAATAACCTTTTGCGTTAGATTTCAACTCTCTAAATTGATTGTACGCTGTTTTTTTACAGACATTAAATTTTGTCTTTGATTTTTGTGCAAAGTGTAAAAAATTAGTTTTTTCGATTTTTCACCTTCAAGGTTGTAGTTTTTTCCAGCCAATTTTGAATCCAAACCGGCACTGAAGAATTATCTATAAAAAAAAAATCATCGGAATCGGATAAAAACTGTGGAAATGCATAAACAACATCCGATCACACACACACATACACATATAAATTTTGAGAATTATAGATATAGATTCATGCAGCTTATTTTAACGACCGCAGTGTATCGACTTGGAGCGTTGTAACTAAAAAGCAACAATAAAATGAAAGAACTAGTCGAAAATTATTAATAATAATACAGTTTTTTTGGCAAAATATATCAACTGGGACAGGTTTTTATTTCAGTGTTCAGAATTCAAAATTTTAATGAACTGATTCTAAGCGATCTTTTTCTTCTTATCTATGTACTAATCTCTTGATCTCCGTTAAAAGTTATCTATTAAGCACTGCGCAAAGATTCGGGAGTTTTCTCATGAAAAAAAGAATTACTTTCTCCCAAATCTACTCTTTGTTTAGTCTCTTTCGATGTAGTCCTATTGGAATGTTTGTACTCTAGCTTAAAATGTGTACTGTTCGCGTAAGGTAAAATTCGCTGTTCAAATTCCATCAACTTTTGGGGTAGACTATCATTTGTTCAAATTGACTATTTTGAACAACTTAAAGTGCAAACACGTAATCAGTTTGACTACTTAGCATTTAGCTTGATTTTCGGTTGGTGATCGATTTTTCTGTCTTTCAAGCAATGGAATCAGTCATTTGAATAGAAAAAATAGAAAATAACATCTTTTTCTTATTCGTCGATTTCAATACTTATTATTTTCTTAATTGTTATTTATTTCTATATTTGTGCTTCGTTAATCACCGACTATCGTTACACTTGCTGGTATAGTTCAGTTGTTATAACGCCGTTTTTCCCCTAATTTTTAAGGTGCTGAATTCGGTGCTCAATAAAACTCATTCTGAGTGAAAATCATTTCGCTCCATCTATTCTTGTCCTTGTTGAATTCGTGATCTACAATGGATATAAGTCTTGTATTTTTTTTATCCTGAAATATAGTTATACTGTTTATAACTATATATGGTTTTGCTCGATAGTTAAAGGGGTAGTTATTTTTTTCCGCGATGTTAACAGTTAGGTGTTCTATCTTTGGAAAAGGTCAGGAATTCAAATGTTGAGTTTTTATATGGACAAGTCTTTCATAACCGGAAAATTAACGCTACAGGATCATTTGATTCCTGTCCAGCGTTGATCTTCCGAATCCTGGAAAGTCTGCAATAGCAAAATAGTGTAAATTTGAATATGAAATTGAAACAGAGGCAGAGAGAAGGGGGGTTGCAGAAAGAGAGGGAGAGAAATGCAGAAAGAGAGTGAGAGAGAAACGGAGACGGGTAGAGTAAAGGAAAGAAAGAAAAAGGAAAAGAGAAAATCTGAAAAACACACACACACATAAAGAGAAAGTGAAAAACAGAATGAAACACACAAGAAACACCCGCGCGCGCGCACGCACACACACACACACACACACACACACACACACACACACACACACACACACACACAGAAAGAGGTAGGAGAGGAAGTGAGAGAGAATGGTTTTTTCAATTGATAAATTGAATGCGTAGAGAAAATGTATATAATAAAAAGTGTTTTGTTTTTATTGGCAATGAATACTTTATAATGCATATGAGGCCATTTGTTTTAGAAGGACAGTTTTACGTGAGTGTTTCTTTGTGCTCAGTAATTTTCTATACTCTTGGCTGCTCACGTATTGATGTCGATGATTATATTCATCATTAAATGTGCATCGGTTTTTTCGTGGAGGTACGGATTTGTCATTGACAGTCAACAGCCCCGGAGACAAGCTGAATCGGCGTAACAGAATTCGAATTCTGACTTAGTTCATGTCCACTCTAATATTATTGAAGAAGGCATGAAACCACTTTTTCCAATAGTCAGTTCAGAGCTGCTGATACCATGTATCACAATACATCATGTTTTACTTATCCTGTTGCAACATGTTATTAAGACAGAAAAAGACATTGTCAAGTAACGTAGATTGTCCAAGAACTACCACGAAAGAACCAGCATTATACACCAACGATCTTCTAGGTCATATATATTTTGATTTGGTATTCGAATTATTTTATACTGAAATTTATTCAGTAAAAGGCTCAAGAGTCACTCAAGGTAGAGGGTTATTGTTAAACCGGTGAATGAGGTGTGTGATATGAATTAAAGAGGAGGTGGTGGGTAGTGAATATTAGGAGGATAAAAAGGATAGGTAATGACTGACCCTTGAATTGAAGAGTTTAATATTGTAATGTCCGCAGAAGTATCCACGCTGGATTCTATTCCACAAAGTCGCAGTTCTTGATAAAAAAAAATTGTCTAAGTTGAACGTTCTTTTCACAAATGGAATTCGAGAGAATTTAGGTTGATTTGACTCCATGGAGCTAGCATGAATGTGTTCTAGTTGTAAAAGTTCGATTTCGTGGAACTAAAGAGTGAATGTCATCTGAAAAATTAACGAGAGTGGCAATAAGCTTGAATAATGACAACGTATAATATTTAGGGAGGCTTTATTCATAAAGAAAGAAGGCGACAAACTCGTGCAATTTATAAGAACTAAATGTAATCTAGTCTGGTGCTCCTACTTATATTTCGAGAATCTTCAATCCTGACCTGGCATCTCGACTTCAGTCACTTCCTTACCGACATGACGTAGCTACCGACATGACGTGGCTTTCCTCTGCTTTTTTTACAAATATTTTCATGGCATTTACTCTAATGTGCCATTCTCCTTTGTGCCTCGACTGCATGAATTTAAACGTGCTACTAGATTAGCAACAAAGTCTCACCGTTTTACTATTGAACTAGCTAAATGCAACCGTATGTTCTATTCTAATAGTTTATTTTCTTACACTTTTCACCGATTTCGAAATTCGATTTCTTGCTACTTACAATTTTCAAAAAAAATCAAATGCAATGTTAATAGCCATCTTTTGTCTTCTTGAATCATGTTCCTTTATTGTCCTTTCTCCTCACTAAAGTCGTCCCATTCTCTTTCACTCGCTGTAACCTTCTGCGTTCTAGTGGCATTATCGCCTTGCTTGGGGGTGAAATGATTTAAAAAAAATGTTGTAAAGAGGTGGGATACAAGAACAAAAGATTTATTAACTATTTCATTACAGTATTAACCAGAGATCTTTTATTTATTTATTGTCAGTCATATTGAAGTATTTATTTTACATTTCACTATCAAAATAAATGATAGTTGTCTCTAAACTGTCAAGACTGACAATGAATACTGTATCAGTTTTGCCTGAAAATCTAAAGTGATTATGGGAGAGTGGTTTGTGCATTTATTCACTCAGGAATTTTTCTCATATATATCATCAATGCACAATAATGACAAAATCAAAAGTAAAGCGACTGGTGATGGGACTGGACATAAGGAAACTTGGGTTTATGCATTCGCTAGAGGAAATATTACAAAAGTGATATTTTCCTTGAAGGTAGCATGTGGTAATTATATAGATGCATGTGCATATACATCTGTAGGATTGTAGCAGCAGCAGTAGTAGTAGTAGTAGTAATAGTAGTAATAGGTAATAGGCACCCGTTTATCTCGCGAGATAATGGTAGCGGTTGGTTAAAATCATCTCTCGTGTTGTGTTCTCACCGGGGGTAAAACTAGAGTGACCTCTCCAGAGCGTATGCCTGAGCGATGGTATATGAAGGTACATATTAATGCAAATACTCAATGTATATTTTGATCTGCCGTCTATATTCATTTGACCGTGTTTGTTTTTAATTATATGAGGTAATATTCGTGGGTTTGTGTGCATGTGTGTGTGTGCTTGTATGCGATTGTGAATGTGCGTATATACCTCTGTGCAAGCGTGTATTTGATTTTGCCAATTTCTTTGGCAAATTTCAACAAATTAGTCAGAGAAAGCGAAGCTTAGAGCAGTTTAGACACTTTTGATAAAATAAATAATATACAAGTACACCTCGCGCAAAGAGGTGTTTTTTTTTAAAGAAAATAATGAAAGAAATTAAACAATAAGCAAATGGTACTATTAACATGAGCAGTTTCTTTATAAGGAGACATTCGGCATTCATTGACCAAGCAGATACTGTTACTTTCGGTTGAAATTTATAAAATATTTCTGTTAAAACATTTTTTCAGGAAAATACTTTTCTCAAGTCCAATAACTGCTAATACTCTTTCCAGTATTGATCGAGGTTTCGTTCCTAACTTTTTATTTGAAGTAGTGTGGAATGTCATCATCATGATCAAGTTATTATTTTCTCTTTGAGTCACATGTGCTGTACATTTTAGTTGTTGCTGCCGTTTAAAGTCAACAAGTAATGTGGTCCTCAGTTATTTAGTACAGTTTTTGTTAGTGATTCTGTATCACTAGTACATGAAGTTAAAAAAAAGCAGGGTCCTCGCCAAGAACTACAGGCTTCATTAGCTCGAAGCCATTTTTAATCATTGATCTGAGAAAGTGGCTGAATAAAGCTGAGAATTTAGATATTTCAGAATGAGATAGCCAATAAATAAATATAATTCATAGTTAAAAGCGACATAGGAAAAAAAAAGAAACAAATAGAAATAAGGAAAGATTGAAATGTAAAATATATTTTTTTTGTCCTGTTGAATATCTTTGTTTTTGTCTATTGTATAATACGTTCTCAGTTTATTGTTTATAAGTTGGAAAAGAGTCATTAGCATATCTATGCGCTTAAATCTCTTCTTTGTAAGGATTTTCCAAGCGAAACTTAGATGTGACACAAGGCCGAAAGGAGGAGGGCACACAGTGAGGATCGAATTCATTACTCAGTCTTAATCGTCCTGGCCAGACAAGCTTGCTAATCATTACATCGCCTCGAGATGCTCATAAATCTCTTCTTTGTAATCGACTTACGTTCAACGAAAAGATTTCAACGTTTGAATAATATTTGGAATGTTAATGCCTCTTCTGAAAGTTATAGGCAACAATAGTAAAGAAAAATTGTTTAAACAATGAATGAAGGAGGAGAGAAATAAATACAAAAGAAAAACTCGAATGAAGAAAAGTAAAGTAACATCAATGAAGCAAATGTAAAGAAAAAAGAAACGAAAGAAAGAAAAAATCCCAGTAGAAATAAAGAACGAATCAAGCGATAACACACACACACACACACACACACACACACACACACACACACACACACACACACACACACACACACACACACACACACACACATTAACAAAAAAGAAAAATATTTAAAACATTAAATAGGAATTAATGTAAATATGAAATTGAAGAGAAAGAAAGCCAAATATATCCCACATTATTCATATGCTCAAATCTTTTCTTCAAATTCTAGTTCAGGTCCGTATCGATTGCAAATATACTGGGTATGCCATATATTTGAGGACACATCTTAATAAACAGAAGACGTGCCAACGCAGTTAACGCCAATTATTTTTAACTCCCTCATTTCTTTTTCAGATGTATCGAAAGCATCAACATAGCAGCTACCAAGCTGAGACAGGAAATAAATGGGCACGCCCTTTTCGTAACACTAGCCGCCGACAAAAGGGACTCGGAGATATCCAGCTTCTAAAACGTGGATAGGTGAGAAGGAAAGATAGGTAGCTCTGCGTGGACACCACAGAGGTATCCATGGTGATGCCCAGCAAATTCACATCGTCTTCGATGCTCCTGGGAATCGTCAGCAATGAAGGTCATTCCATGTCGTTCCACTTCTTCCAGCAAGGTTTCATGGTTAATGCCTCCGCCTATGCAGAAGTGAAGCACCTGGTGTACAAACCCTGGCTCGAGAAGTGGCTGTACGTGTTCCAGCAGGACTCTGCACCCTCTCTCGCATGGTTGACGTGACCCAGGTTGGCTGGTTGGTATTTTTCATGACTATATTACCCGTTAGTTCTCATGATTTTCATCCATGGAACATTGTAGAGATTGTGGCCAACCAGCGACCCCAAGGTGCAAAGAACACGTTAAAGGTCGCCATGGTAATCGATGACCAACATGAAAAAAAAAACCCACTTTACTCCAGCATGCAGTTCATTCCTAGGCCGTATTGAAAGCGTTCTCGTGACTAAAAATAGTTTTATTGAATAAGCACACTTTGACCCACCCCCCACATATAATTAGTAATTTGGGGATTTGCATAATTTTCATAATAATTCATTCGTTATGATACGCCGCAAGCGTCATACCATTGGGCCAGCGGGCCACAGTGGCGTAGAGGAAACTAAGTTACTAGACACAATATAGCGCGTCTGATCCTATTTTGAAGTATACATAACCCACAGGTCTGGCTCCAAGAGCAACGACTTCCTTCACCGAGCCGTTCAATCCAGAGCATTAGAAGCTGGATCTAGCATAAGTTTATTAGTAACGGTCCAGGTTCGATTCTCAGATACGTTAGAGGATGCGCACTGCTGATGAGTCCCCAAAAAGGACGAAACGGTCGTCTAGTGCTTTTCTGCATGTGTGTGTGTGTGTGTGTGTGTGTGTGTGTGTGTGTGTGTGTGTGTGTGTGTTGAGGATTCTACGTCTAGACATGATGAATTATTATTAAAATGATACAAATCTCAAAATTAATAATCAGTTATATAAACCTATGCTAGATCCAGCTTCTGATGCTTTGGATTGAGCGGCTCGGTGAAAGAAGTCGTTGCCAGTTCCGTGGGTTATGTATGCCTGGATAAGTATCAACACCAGAAATAGGATGAACTGCGCTATATTGTGTCTAGTAACATAGTTTCCTCTTCGCCACCCTGACCTGCTGGCCCAATGGCATGATGCTTGCGTCGTCTCGTAACGGTTTGGGTTTGATACTCAAATTCAGGAGGAGATGCCCACTGCTGATGAGTCCCCCACAAGGACGAAACGGCCGTCTAGTGCTTTTCTGTATGTATCTGTACGATTCTAGATCGAGACATGATGAATTATATATATATATATATATATATATATATATATATATATATATAGGCAGCAATCCTTCATTTATACATGTTTCATTAAAGACAACGGACAAGGTACTGCGATTAAGCTTTTTATTTAGTTTTTCTTGTGTTCGAACAAGTGTTTTCTTTTCTGGACAAATGTTCAGAAACTGTCCAAATGTTCTGTAATTCCGAGCACTTTCGGCTATACTTTTAGCCATTATCAAGGATGATTTTATTTTTGCTTTTTAATTGGGTATATGCGTATGTTTTTAGAGTTATAGGAATGTTTTATTTTCCTAACACAGCACATTGTGACCGTGTTCGTTTTTAATATTATTGAGTGTTCGCTTTTTCTTTTTTTTATTACTAAGGCTTCCATTATTTTTAATCTTTTTTTTACATGTGGATGAGATTATTATGTTTGTATTTTCTACTAGTATGTTTCGGATGGAGTCTGGTAAGTTTGCGAGTGTGTTTATATATATATATATATATACTGATATTTCTTCTATTGAATATCTTCATGTTTCTTTATAATGTGTTCTCAGTTACTTGACGCACACTGTATTGTCTATAAGTTTGAGAAGAGTCGGTAATATGTTCATCATTTCAGGACGCTCAAATCCCTCATTCGACTCATAGGCAAAGAAGAGATTTGAGTGTCTGAATAATGTTAGAAATGTTAATACTTCTTCTCAGTCGTAAAAAAACAGAAATGAAAACTAGTTTAAACAAAGAAGAGATGAATAAAAAAGAACATAAAAAGAAAACGAAAACGAAGGAAGTAAAGAAAAACATAAGATGAATGGAGGAAAGAAAACAGAAAGACGAATGAATTAAAGGAAAAAGGGAAGAGACGAAGGAAGAAAAAAGTCCCAATAGAAATAAAGAATGAATCAAGCGATTATATCCTCCACCCCTACAAAGAACAATAGAAAGCGAATAAAAAAAAAAGCACAAAAATTAAATTATGATAGACATTTAAGACATTCAATACGGATTAACACAAATATGATATCGAAAAGAAAGAAAAGAAAAAAAAAAGGAATTTAAAAAATAAATGTAGGTAACATCGCCCCCATACCTGGAAAAATATGGAAAAATAAAAGTCAAAATAGGATAGTAAAAAATTGTTGTAAATAAAAAAGACAATCTTAACTATTTGTAATGTGACCGTTGGCACCTATACTAATCGACCTGTTTTTGTAAATTTTCTTTTGGGAATCCAAATCGGTTAAGAAAAGACATCAAATACAAAAAGCAAAGCGAATTTCGAAAAAAAAAAAAAAAAAAAAAAATGAAGCCAATATGAATATAAGCAACATTTAATTTATTATTATTATTTTTTAATTTACTTTTTTTTTTGCATTGAAAATGTAAAAAATAAAAAAAAAAAAAGAAATTAAAGAAATCAAGCGAAATAAAACTGAAGAGAAAATAAATGCAATTAAAAAAAATGAACTTGATGGACAAATCTAATAAAAAATAAAATGACAAAAATAAAAGACAATATAAAAGTTATTAAAATAAAAAAAATATAATTTCAGCTACATATGTGTAAAAATCTTTCACTGACTATTTTCCGGTGCAAAATGAAAAAAAAAAACCCCAAACAATTTAATAAATATTTTCCAAAGCAATGAAGCATAAAGATAATCTCAATAAATGGTGATAATGAAGCTGATATAAAAACCTGCACCAATTTGCTTTCTATGCTGACCGTAGCGAACTCTATCAGCACTTTTAGGAGATGATGGACCTATGGCTCCATCAATCCATTTAATCTTCTTAAAAGCAGTTGAAAGACAGAAATGTTGAGAAATGTTGCCAGTAAGTTGAATAAAATGGTAAATAAACAATGACGGACAATAAAACATGAAAGCTTGGAAGATTGACGCAACACATTCTTTGTTCTCTCTCATCGCAACTAATACATAGAAATACTGATCAAATTTTTTATAGCTAGCTAATATCTGGTCAAATCTTTGATATCTCTCTCTCTCTCTATCTATCTATCTATCTATCTATCAAGCATTGTCCAAAGTTTAAGTGCCTTTGGCTTTTATAAGTCATTTTAAAAGGAATATTATAATTGTTTTATTAAAAATACGTTAAGAGTTTTACATTTATTTACGCGCTAGTTCCAAGTACTATGTCGTTATGTGGTAATTCGTGGTGCGTCATTTTTCATTTATCATATTTGCTTATGATATATATATATATATATATATATATATATATATATATATATATATATATATATATATATATGTGTGTGTGTGTGTGTGTGTGTGTGTATGTGTGTGTGTGCATGTGTGTGTCTGTGTCTGCATGTCTGTGCGTGTTCGTGCATCTGTGCTTGTCTGTGTGTGTCTTTATTTTAGAATCGTTTTTTTATTTATTCTAAGTAATGTTGAGTAACAATTTAAGTAAGAAAATACACAAGGAAAATATTTCCTAAAATATATTGATATAAAATCTCTAAGATATAAATCTCTAAGGAAAAAATCAGACAATAATTAAATACCCAGCAAAAAAATAGTTTTACGAACATCAGACATTACGTCAACCGCATTCGATTAAAAAACTTTATTTATATGAGTCGTTGTCTTAACTAAAGTTGACGACTCCATTTAATTAAATTACGTTTGGTCTTTGTCATTCTCGGATTTCAGACTTCGACTAAGTGTTCACTGTATCACGCGGTCTGTATCATTTCTGTTCCAAAGCATTCTGGGAATGCAACGATTGGTGCTGGACGTACGCACTTAATGGCGAAAAGAAAATGATTACGCGGTGAAAACATAAGAAGTTTTTACAAAAACTGGCAAATATTGGGTAAAGAAGAATTGGCTGGTGTAAATCTATAAAAAATTTAATCAAATTCTTTTTCTTCTTCTTCTATGTGCCATGTCCCTTCAGGGCGTGTATGATCTTGGCTTTGTACAACTTCCTGTTCTTTGTAACTCTAAGCAATTTTTATTTTAGTAACTCTCCCACTCCCTGTTCTGCCATCCATTTCCACTAGCTCATTAGGTATACGAGGGTCGGCTGAAAAATTCATTGACTGGCCAGGTTATTGAATGTGACCAAGTGTTTTTTTATTTTTCAACACAGTCCCTTTGAGGTCTACATCCTTCTTCCGTCGGTGTTGCAGTGCTTGGATCCGATTGGCGAAGAAGCTTTCATCCCGTTGGTAAAAAGTCATTAACAGCAGATATGACGTCATTATCACTGCGATATTGGTTCCCAACTAAGTGTTTTTTCATGTTGGTGAACAGATGATAGTTAGATGGGGCCAAATCAGTAGAAAGGGGAGGGTGATAAACCATTTTAAAGTCACAGTAACGCACAGTAGCCATTGAAATTAAGGACGCGTACTGGAGCATTGTCTTGAGAAAGCAAGACCCCTTTCGTCAGTTTTCTTGGACGTTTGGTCTTGACAGCCTTTCCTAACTGACTCTTTAGGTTGGCATAGAACTCTCCATTGATGATGTGGCCCTTTTGAACATATTCAATAAACACAGTGCTTTTTGCATTCCCCAAAACTGACGCTATAACCTTCTTTACGACCATGACCGTTTTGGAGCAGGTGAGGAATGGATTGTTTCTATGTCTCTGATTAAAGGTGATGAACCCAACAATCATCCTGGATTAGGAAATGTTCAAGGAAACCAATGTCAGATTTTCTCGTGATTTCAGCCTGATGTGCTTTTGATCATGTGTCAGAAAATGTGGTACCCACTGAGCAGAAAACGTTCGTCATGCCAAGTACATTGTGCAGAATATTCTCTATGCATTGGCGGGATATGCTAATAGCATCGGCTATTTGATTTATAGTCAGTTGTTTGTCATTCATCACAATGTGGTGGATACGATCAATGCTGTCCACGGTGGCGGCAGTTCCAGGACGTCCAAACCTTGGGTCAACTTCAAGACTCTCCCTTTCCCTCCTAAATTCAGCTACCAACTTTTGATAAAGCTAGGGAAAGTCATTCCTTAAGGTCGCAACCATGTCATAGATATCCTTGAGGATTAAACCCTTTTTCTGCAGGTACTTGCCAATTGTTGTTTATTTTCAAGAGAAGGCGCTACTAGCTACTTTTGAAGCTTTTTTTGAACAGTTAGATGTTAGTTTAATCGGCAAGAAACAATGCAGTTATTAATAAGAAGAGTTGATATTAATGCATGCATTTCACAGCTTTAGCATCACCCCTTCATAGTCAGCCTATGAAATTTTCAGTCCACCTTCGTATTACTCGCAGTTTTCTTATGGCCATCTTGTCTTCATTGTGTCCTGCCAGTGCGAAATTCTCCAATTTCTTTCCCATTTTCCATAAAACATCTTAGTATTTTCATCATCCTTCTGTAGAACAACATTTCTGTTGCCTCAAGTCTTCTCTTCATTTGTAAGGAAATTGTTCAGCATTCACTGCCGTATAGGCTGCAGTTCATAACTGTTTTCTTTGTATTTAACATTTTCTAGTTTATTATTATTTTGTTTAGCTTTCGCGAGGCTATTCAGGTCAGTCAGTTATGTGCCATGCGTGATACACTCTTAGGCCATCATGTATCTCTCTATACATGACTGACGAGGCAAATTTTTCCCTCCGTATGTTGCCATATTTTTATGCAGTAGACCAATTGCCATCCAATACTATAGAAGTCCTGCTATTTACCCATAGCTGGGGGGAGAGAAGAAGAGGATTCATAACTTTGCCAAGGGTATTAGCACGTAAGTGAATGTAATGGATTCGACTGGAATTCGAACTCGGCTTTCCGATTCCTCAATCTGAGCCGCTATCCATTATTCCACCGTACACATTCGGATTTCTGTGTTACATTTCTTTAAACCTTCTTCGTTGTTCACATGTTCAGTTCATGGTATTCTCAGCGTCCTTCTGTAGAACCACAGCTTTGTTGCATAAAGTATCCTCTTCATCTGTGAATAAACTATTCAGCATTCATTACAATATTGAAGGATTTCTGATACGTTTTAAACAAAAGATGATTTTTGCCGACGTTCAAAAAGAGATCGGCAAAACGCAAATAAACGAAAAAAAAAAAAGAAGAAAATAAAAGTTGAATCAGCAGTGGGGAATTTTGCATATAGAAAAATAAATGCAAACTATGTGGAACGTTATCAGTGAAAAATGCTTATGTCTGCAAATGAAGACATTTTTGTTTTTATTCGGAAACGCATACATAATATGGCATGTGTTCTGTCGAGCTACATTCCTTAGTCCCACCACCCTGACCATTACAACTGGGACTCGCCATGCCATATACACAAGGGTGAATCATCCCCATTCTATTCGCATTCCAATATTAAGAAGTAAGTTCCATTCAGACAGATTCTTCCCAAGAACTGCTGCTTTGTGAAACAGACTCTCGGCAGGATGTTTTCCCAATCACAAGAATCTTGACCTCTTCAAGTCTAGGGTTAACCATTATCTTTTCTGCATAACCCCCAATAACTTCACTTCTTTCCATTTCTTACACTAATCCAACACCACACAGTAACACTCTACATTGAGTGGCTCTTGGACCTTGTATTGGGTGAACATTAGTACATTATATATATATATATATATATATATATATATATATATATATATATATATATATATATATATATATCATAAGACATTTTATATGTTTATACGTTCTTTTTATAGAACGTATAAACATAAAAATTATTTAAGACATAAAAAATAATTATAATATTATATAATTTTATAATATATATATATATATATATATATGTATATATATATATATATATATATATATATATATATATATATATATATATATATATTTATTCTTGCCAGTTTTAACTAACATCTAACTATTCATATATAATTTTATAAAATTATAAAAGACAATTATTTAAGACATTTTTTGCCTTAAATAATTGTCGGACTTTGTCCATTTCATTATATATATATATATATATATATATATATATATATATATATATATATATATATATATATATATATGATGAAGATTTAAATTTATAATGAACAGATTTTTACTATAATGCTCAATATTTGGAATAGAACAGGGATAAATTTGATTTTTGAATACAGAAAAATTACTGTAATTATCCGTAATTTTACATATCAATTATATATATATATATATATATATATATATATATATATATATATATATATATATATGCCGTGTATCTTGCCGTGGAGTAAACAAAACTTTGTATTACAGACCATTATTACTGCAGTCAGTATGATTGACTGATTTGTTTTCTACGGCTTATTAACCCTTTGCAAGTCATTTAAAGCCAGAAAACCGTTTTAGATTGTAATTTTTTTAGATAATAATGGTTTTAGTGATGCAAATTTTACTAATTAACCCATAGTTGGGGAGAGACGAGATGGATTCATACTTTTCCCAAAGGTATTTGCGTGTATGTGAATATAACGAACACAACGGAAATTGGAACTCGTCTCTCCGATTAAAAATTCCGAGCCGTTATCCATTACACCACCTGCACATCCAACCTTCATCACCTGGTATTCCTAAACGATCAACCATTGCAGTCAGTATTCCTCACTTGTAGTGTTTTAATAAGTTAATCCAAAGCTAACCTGCATGGTATTTCAGATAGTTCAGCTATCAACGCCAGTGATAAGTGTTTCGAACCCAGGAAATGACCAGGGTATCGTAAACTGATTTCCAAGGCATTATTTTCAAGATATTAATTATTCAAATGAAATATAATTCAGTCAAACTCAGACTAACATTGATTGTTTTAAATGTACTGTTCAATGTCTTTTCCGACAGTAGACACATACAATGTAAATATTAGCAGACTACTTTGACGTATTTCAAAACTAATTTAAATTGACTGGAAGGAGTTTGCGTTTAGAAACTTCTAAAATCACTGACTTTAGCACCATTTTAGCCATCTGTCATCACAATATAATTCTCTTTATTAAAAAAATCTCAAAAATTAAATATACTTTTCTGAAACTTTATTTGAGGAATATTAGCTGATTTAAAGTTTAATTAATCTGATTTGAAACAAATATTACTTACTTTAAGTTTTAAATATCGCAGGAATGCATTTTTAAAACGGTAGTAGGAGTTTATTTAACATGTTGACAGTTTGACTGACAAACAGAAGTTATCTATTTTTTCTACGGTGGACATGTCGGTAAAATTTACTTGAGGAATATAACATGAGCGCCTTTTTTATATAATTTTTAATTACCCAGTAATCTTAAAAATTTAGGTAAATATTCTCCGTAATCTAAAGTTTTATTGAATTTTAGATACTTTGGCTTTAAATTTACTATAGTTACCGCTCTTATTTTTTGATAATATCGTGTATGGACGTCTGTATTTACAAAAATCGGCACATTTATGCACATACAAAAAAAAATCTCTTTAAAATATTGGCGGTCGATGAATTGTAGTAAGCTTTTTTATTTATGATTAGTAAATATGGTTTTTACTTAATAACAGTATCATCTAACCGCTACAAATAATACAGAAATATTTAAAATTTTATAAATTATTCTAATTAAAATTTAAAAAAATGAAAACATATCTTGTGAAAATTCATTTTTGTCGAAATTTTTTTTCTTAAGACAATAATGTCCATAATATATCATATTGATAAAAGCAATTAAAAGCTTTTGTAATTAAATAATGTCTTTGTTTTATTGCCTTTGTTATTTTACGATTCAGCACAGGTATTTGATAATTAGGGTCCTGTTTTAAAAAAATGATTTAAATTCTTCAAGGAGATCTGCGTGTAACTAATATAGACATTAAGCGGTGCAAAATTTAATTTCTCGATTCAGTTAAATAAGTGGGGGTAACAGATGTAAAAAAATATTTTTACCAAGATTTTCTAAAAAGAGAACATTTCTAAAATAATTTAATTCATTTCTGAAGAAGTCCTGAATGCTTCATTAAAATTTGATTTTTGTATGAATTCCCAAATCAATGTGTTTTTCATCGTAAAAAAGGCGCTAAAATTTCCTATACTACCCCCCCACCCCCGCTGACACAATAAAAACAAAATTTTTAACCGTTTTCAAATATGATACAAAAAAAAAAATTAATAATCAAAAAAATCCTTTGATCTTTCCTCTTAATAAAAAAAAGAAAAGATTTTGACAATAAAACTTTGTTTTTATTAAGTTTGAGCTATTTTTCATCATAGTATGCTATTTTTATTCTTTTCTGGGCCGTCGATAGCTGTGCTAGCACGTAGTCACAAGTCATCGTGACCAAGGGATTGAGCGTGCTGGCCTTGTTCAAATTGTTGATCACGCTAGATAACACGCTCTCTCTCAGAAAATATAACTAAGGTCTGCTCAGCATTATGCAGTATAAACCACAGGTGGGCTCTGTGGGAGTTGAGCAAACACAAATGTGCCTGAGCGAATGTCTACAACATGGATTGGCTAGCCGCCCTAGTAGACGGGTATCCTCGAATACAAGTGCCCAGCTATTATTATTATTATTATTATTATTATTATTGTATAGACAGATGAATGTCCGCTTGGTAGAAGAATGTTCATCATGTTCCTTTCGGGTATTCTCGGAAAGTAAACGAAAAGCTGATAAGAAGTGTTTGGCAAAGTCATGATGTGGAACTTCCGGAGATATAGGTAACAGGCATGATGTCACTTGTAATATTTGTGGTAGGCTTTGCTTGAGTAAAACAGGAAAATAGACTCATATGTGATGTCATCGTAGCAGAGCAGCAACAAACGACGAAATCGCATTAAACATTAACAATTGATGTCACATTTGTGGAACAGCGTGCAAGTCAGCTGGTGAGTTGAAAAGCTGCACAAATGTTCACAAAAATAAAACCTAATGACAACGAAATGTAAGTGTCTCATGTCTGCCAAATGATTTAAAAGTTGTTTTTTTTTATTTAAAGGGCCATTTCCGTTCAAGGTATAACTGAGTCGTACAATGTTTCCTTACGATGGTCATGCTAGACATCGAGGTATATATATATATATATATATATATATATATATATATATATATATATGTATATATATATATTAATTATATAAAGGGCCTATCCTATAGAAAATAACATGCCTTATCTCATCCCATGTTAAGTAGAACGTCGAAGTGTGAACATTGGAAATTTTGCTGTTACATCCGGTATATATATATATATATATATATATATATATATATATATATATATATATATATATATATATTGGGACCTCGACATACGGGTGACCCAGCTTACGAGTGTTCTAAGTTACGAGCAGAACAAAATGGCGATTTTTTGTTTCATGTTACGAGGTACGAGTCAAATTTGATAGCTTTGATTTGGAAAATCGCGCACAGCCCAGCCATCTACTAAGCTATCAAAAGACAAACAAGCTCTCTCAGAATCTCGAATATATGACCTAATATATATATATATATATATATATATATATATATATATATATATTCATATATATATATATATATATATATATATATATATATATATATATATATATATATATTAGGTCATCCCATAAGTTCTGTCCGAATTTTAACTTTTTGTTAAAATGAACGAAATTTAAAGAGTATTTTATAATGTCTAATGGAGCTGAACATTATTTTTATGTTTAGATGCATTTAAACTGATCAAATTTTATTTCAGAGAACAATAAAATTAAATTTTGTTTGATTAAAACCCTGCTAACATGGAAGTACCCAAGAATCATTTGAGGCACATAATGCTTTATGAGTTCAAGAAAGGAAACTCAGCAGCCGAAACGGCTAGAAACATTCACTCAGTTTATGGAGAGGAATGTGTAAATGAAAGAACTTGCAGAAGATGGTTTGCAAAATTCAAAGGTGGTGATTTCACCATTGAAGATGAAGATCGAACCGGACGTCCAGTTGAGTTTGATGAAAAGCTTCTTGAAGCAGCCCTTGAAGAAAATCCTGTTTTATCAGTTGAAGAATTGGCAGTGGTTCTCAGTTCAAACCATACAACTGTTCATCGTCATCTTCAACAACTTGGAAAAGTTCCTAAACTTGGAAAATGCGTGTCTCATGAATTGTCTGAAAACAACCTCAAATCCCGAGTTGACATCTGCTCTTCTCTCCATTCTCGCTAACTTGTTTCAACTTTTTTGGATAGACTTGTGACTGGCGACGAAAAATGGATCTTTTATCGAAATGTTAAGCGTCGTAGACAGTGGCTTGGTAAAGAGGAAGGACCTCAGCCACAGCCAAGAAGGGAACTTCATGGGCAAATGTTCTTTCAATCTGGTGGCATTGACAAGGAATAATCCACTTTGAATTCTTACCACCTAATGCAACAATTAATGCTCAACTATACTGTCAGCAATTAGAGCGTTTGAACCAAGCTTTGAGGAAAAAAAGATCTGCTCTAGTGAATCGAAAACAGGTGATGTTTCATCCGGACAATGCGTGACCACACACAGCTAGAATCACGTCACAAAAGATCGAAGAACTTGGTTGGGAGAAAATTCCTCATCCACCTTATTCTCCCGACCTTGCTCCTTCAGACTACCATTTGTTTCGTAGCTTACAGAATCATTTGGAAGAAACAGCTTTTGTAACACAGGAAGAAGTTAAAACTGATATTTGTGAGTTCTTCGAATCAAAGCCAAAAGAATTTTACAGTAATGGAATTAGTAAGCTTGTTAATAGATGCAAGGAAGTCATAGATAAATAGGGAAAATACATTGTTGATTGAATCTGTAATTAAATGTAATATTTGGTCACTTGTTTTCTATTATTCAAAATTCGGACAGAACTTATGGGATGACCTGATATATATATATATATATATATATATATATATATATATATATATATATATATACAAGTATAGGATTGGTGTATACGGAATAAATTCCAATAACCAACAATTACTATTCTTAAAAGAGTGCTCAATACAGATTAGAGCAGATATAATTGTTTATTTAAAGATTATAACATAAATATGTTATAAAATCACTACAAAAATAGCCATTTTGTTTCAACACCTCTGGTGTCTTATCAAGTGATGATGTTGAATGTAGATAAAGGGTTTTAAAAGTTTCAAATTAATTTACGATCCTTCGCAAGGGGAAAACGCTGTTACATAAGCAGTTGACCAATCAAAATACAAGTATACGAGAATTCAAAAAACTTGACAACGAAGTAAGGTTATAATAGCTATTAAAAGCTTTAAAGTTGGGGTTATACTAAAATGGAATTTATTCTAACCAATAAGTATTCAATTATATGATAAAATTTGATATTAGAATTAAAAGTAAAAAATTACCAATTTTAAAATCTAAATTTAATCTCTATTAAGTTTAAAATTATAAAATTACTGAGGAGAAAAGAAAAAATACATATGTTATTCAATTTATTTTTTTCATTGAAATTACGCTAGAATAGACGCTAATATCGGCTGGTCTTCCTGACAAAATGTATACATTTTAATTCCAATTGTGTGAGTAGAGTGCTAACCTCTCGTGTAAAACAATACGAACACACTCAGATTATATATAATACATAAGCACCCAGATATATTTAGATATATACACACACAAAAAGGTGACAAGACAGGAAACATCTCCATTCGATAGAATGCCTTTACGTCTTAAGCCTAGTGACAGCATTAATTGACTTTCTGGGTTTCGGAAGGAAGTGGGCATACAACAGAAATCAAAAGAAATAATAATAATAATAATAATAATAATAATAATAATAATAATAATAATAATAATAATAAATTAAACATTTTGATTTTCTAATATGCATTACTCTAAGAAGGTTAATATTTTAGAATTATAATGACTAATCCAAACTCATATGTTTATAACAAGAGACATCGATTCCCCTTGGATGATTCATTGTTGTCGTCTTCTGCTAAACTAAGATATTCATAGAAAATATCTATATATGTTAAGCAGGTGGCCATGAGTGCAACCATATTTATAATATAAACTGCATTTGTTTACAATTGTGTTTGTGTATAAAAGCATGGTAATGTATTTGTGCATACACACACACACACACACACACACACACACACACACACACATATATATATATATATATATATACATATATACATATATATATATATATATATATATATATATATATATATATATATATATATATATGTATAATAAATGGACAAGTAGCCGAGTGGTTAGAACGTTCGCATTCTGACAATGAGAACCGGGTTCACCACAGTCGATTTTTCAGGAAGGAGACTTCCTGATGTTATCTGACTACCGTTTAAGGAACATTCGTTCTTTCTTCTGTGGTAATTGTTTACAAAACAACGTAATATACCAACCCACGATAAAATCACCAGATAATGAAGCAAAAGTATACATAGGAGTAACTGAAGGACCATAGAAACAAAGAAATTATGCACACAAAACATCTTTCACAAATAGTAAATATGCGAACAGCTCAATGCTTTTTAAGTATATCTGGGAAATTAAAAACAAAACACACATCACACCAAAAATATCTTGGGGAATAAGGAAAAGATCATCAGCCTACAACAACCAATCCAAAACTTGCAAACTTTGCTTGGAGGAAAAAATAGTTATCATTACCTTCCCAGACCAAAATAAATTATTAAATAAACGATCCGAGCTCATCTCAAAATGCAGACATGAAAACAAATTTTTACTACGTTACTTAAAAATCGAAAACTGAAAAAAATAAAATAAATACATGAAGTAATAAACAAATTAAAAACTTCTCCCGCCAAAATAATTGTTAGAATAAACTACAACAATCAACCCCAAAGTTGAATAAATAGCTTTAATTAACTTCCCAAACCAAAACAAAACTATTAAATAAGCGATATAAACAAATTTTTACTACGTTAATAAAACGGCAATTAAAATAAAATATATATATATATAAGATAAGAAATAAAAATAAAAAATAAAAGTAAAAAAATAAAAATAAATAAAGACAAGCAAAATAATTTAACCCAGATAAATAAATAAATAAACGACTTCCGGCAAAATAAGCACAAAAATAGACTACCCACAATGCACCACTGATCCGTATATATAAATAGCCAAGGAAAAAAACAGCACTCGTGGCCTGACGATTGCGTCTAGCATGAAACAGACTGTCGCCTCTAAGTGTTGACTTAAATGTTCACTTTTATATTTACACACGCTCTATCTCAGATATTGAGCACTTTATTCCATAAATATAGCACACCTTAAGACAATATTTTTTCACATATATATATATATATATATATATATATATATATATATATATATATATATATATATATATATATATATATATATGTATGACAGGCAATATATATATATATATATGTATGACAAAGTGTGAAAAGTTTTCTTGTGACGGGTTTCGTTCTGAAGGACGAAGAACATCACAAGAAAACGGACAATTTCATCGGACAAATTTAGCCTGATGACTTCCTGATGGACTAAACACGTCACACGTAAACATTAACCATTTTGTCTTACAATTTCTCCAATACTGTTTTTGATATATATATATATATATATATATATATATATATATATATATATATATATATATATATATATATATGTGTGTGTGTGTGTGTGTGTAAAGGAAAGGATGCAGTTTTTATTTATTAATCCGACAGATTTTTATTACTTAAACCTTATTTTTAGTGGGTGCTCGCATTTGAGTAGACGCTCCGTTTATTTATTAAAAAGTATATTTATTTATTTCGTCTAACTGCCTGAATATTCGGGAAAACTTATTACAGAAAAATAAAGAAATATACTGTTTAATGAATAATAGTATCCGCTAAAAATAACGTCTAAGTAATTCCTAAAGAATTTATTTTTAAGACGATATTTTTATCATTCAAAGGTTATTTTTAGTGGATACCTGTATTTGAAATAGACGCCCGTTTTTATTTTAAACTGTATTACATCTATCGGACATCTTAATAAATAAAATATGCTTTCTCTATTTTCTTTATTAAAATTTCTCGAGTTTTGAAAATATAAACGGGCATCTTATTCAAACATTGGTAAGTACAAAAAATAACGTTTGAATTAATATATATATATATATATATATATATATATATATATATATATATATATATATATATATATATATATATATATATTTATATATATATATATATATGAAGGTAATATAACAATAACCATGACATGATATTGTATTCATATTGATATTGTATTCATATAGATTAATAATATCATTCATCAAAATGTTTTCAATATTATTTTATTAGTATATGCCACATTTCAGTACACATCCTTTTCGATCTTATGAATTTTTAAGGAGTCTTTTTCGATATCTTTAGCTTGTCCAGATAAATGTCGAGGTTGCATAGAACGAAACATGATAATTTCAAAGTGTCAGGTCTGTAGAAAAACGTTACAGATGAAATAATTTCTCATTCTCGCTTTATCGTTTGCAGTGTTTCATTTACTGCTTGTGATAGGTCATACTCACGCAGAAAAAACATCATTCAATTTCTTTGCTCCCGAAAGGTATTTTTTGTTTCAATATATCATCCAAAAGAGCGTGTTTAGGTTCAAGGAATTGGTTATATAGAATTCCCTTTGAATATCATAAATCTTCTTTCTCTTTATTAGATTCCGTTTAGGTTTGATGCTAAATACTGTCTTGCACGATTTTCTTCAATTTTGATTTTTTGTAACAATCCATTTTTCATTGCCGGTGACCATCTTCTCTAAAAAAAAGTCGAACACAAAGTGAAAGACAAATATATAGACACTGACCGATATACATTCCGATACGTTCATGTGGAAGCCATTTTTCTATTTTTGAATCTTTCTTCGGGCTTGTAAACAACGTACCACGTACAATTGTTGGTTGATTGTATCAGTAACAAAGAACTAAAAGAACGTCAAGGACATTTCTCAGACTTGCCTGACATTGCGCAAAAGTTGGCACTGGGAATTTTTACAGCAAGTTGATATTTGCATGCGGGTTCGTGTCAAGGCTTACAATGAGTGTAACAACTTTTAATAGTTATTATTACCTGGACAATAGCTATGAAGACACGGTTCGTCCAAAGTTTCAATCATCCACTCTCTTCTTCACAAAACATTGTGTTATGCTAAGAAGTAAAGTTTTTTTTAAAGATATTTTGTGGTGGGACAAAGTGCAAGAATCGAGTTTCATAGCTTATACAAGGACATTAATTTTAACTGAATATCATCGATACCGTTCCTGTCTTGGGAGCATTTGCCATTCATTAGGCATATATATTGTCATCCACAGACAGGCTGTTTCGTTGTATCACAGCTTTTTTCAGTGTGGCTAGACGTCTGATTGCTTCAAGCCGAGATCGAAACACGACCGATTTGGCATCAGTCGGAGTTTCTACCCCTGAGCTATCAGCAGAGGGAACGGGAAAATTCTAGAGTATTATTTTTACGAATGTAAACAACCGCCAGACAGACATAGTGCTCTATTCATTTAATGAAGAGCGTTGCGTTAGCTGAGACGGGTGCTGTTTAGAATTACCATCTATCTCTCAACAGTGCTCAACCGAAATTATCGAGAGCATAATAATGTCATCCACATACAGGTCTGTTTTACTGTATCACAGCCCATCAGTGCAGCTATATATATATATATATATATATATATATATATATATATATATATGCATAATTTATATGCATATGAAAGAACCAATGACCTTGCATATCCTAGCTAGGGTTAAAACAATATAAAATAATCAATAAATAATACTGTATGCTCTGTTTAAGGGTCACCCATCTGATAATGGTCATGTGCTTGACATCCAATCTATACATAGCGCAACACAACTTTCTTTAAAAGTATTTTTCACCCAAAAAGAGTTCAACTTCATTTTACTTTTCGTTAAAAAAGGTCACGGGCGTATCCGAAAATTCTGTTTCTATTTTGTCTATTGGACTAATAATAGTAATAGTAATATAATTATTATTATAATAATAATTCAGTATTTTTCGAATTTATTACCATACATGAAGCATACGTGAATTAACTTTCTTTCTTTCTCCCTCTCTCTCTCTCTCTCTCTCTCTATATATATATATATATATATATATATATATATATATATATATAGAGAGAGAGAGAGAGAGAGAGAGAAATATAAAATAAAATTATTGTTATTACTTTAAACGTTATATTTAATTGATACAGGTATTGAAGTAAATATTCCTGTTTCTTAAATAGTAGAAATTTACGCCTACCACCGCTTCATTTGAGAGTCTTAAAGAAAATGTGCCTTTCGGCGGGGTTCGAACTTGCGTCTCTCTCTATGTATTAATTTATTGCTTAAAAGTTATTTTTAATGGATATTTTGGGTAATTTGTTTTTATTTATTTATTAAACAGTATATTTATTTATTTCCATCTACCGGCCTGAATATACGAGAAATCTTAGAAAAATATACACCCGACAGAAGTATTCGAAGCTGCACCCCCTAGGGAACACCGTCATCAAATCTGACGTGCCTTGACTTCTTGATATCTAATATATATATATATATATATATATATATATATATATATATATATATATATATATATATATATATATATATATATATATATATATATATCAGATGGTCTCCGTCCACTAACGTCCAGAAACCCCATGGTACCCGCGCGATTTTTATAGTCATTCAACATCACGCAACACTATGTGGCCTCTCAATAGACACTCTTAATCCAGTGACAAGAAGCAATCAAAGTAACTGGAGACTGCGTGTACCGCATAAGAGTCGATTAGTTTGATGGCCTGAATACCATCACGATGATATGACCTCCGCTAAAATGTATTAAATAAGTATTGTTATTAATTTAT
>OZ038485.1:57717355-57772355 GCA_964036315.1 Acanthosepion esculentum
TATCTTACGCATCTATAAGTCTACCATTTGTCCACGCTTAGAATATTGCTGCCATATATGGTCGAGTAACCCCAGGGAACCTCGAGGTGGTGTAATAGCTAGCAAGCTTGTCTCGCTAGAACAATTATGACTGAGTAGTGAGTTCGATACTCACTGGGTGTCCCCTACTTTCGGCCTTGTGCCACATCTAAGCTACACTTGGAAAATCACTATATGGTCGGGTGACCCTGCAATTTACCTGGAGTTCCTTGATAAGATCCAAAGAAGAATCAGCAATATTATTTGTCCTAATCTGGCGGCTCGGCTTCAGTCACTTGTCCACCGCTGTAAGGTTCCCTCTCTGTGTCTTTTTTCTAAATATTTTCATGCTAACTGTTCGGATGAGCTCCTTCCTATGGCACCTAGGTTGTATGAATTTGAGAGTAATGATAGACTGGCTAGTTTAGATGTAGCCGTAACTTCTACACTAACAGTTTCTTTTATCACACCTCTCGCTGGTAGAACTCCCTTCCGGCTCCATACTTTCCAGCCAACTTTAATCTGCAAGAATTTAAATGCAATGCCAGTCGTTATCTACTGTCCTCAAGAATGCTCTTTTTTCTTTCTATTCATTACTAATGTTTCTGTTTCCAATTCCTCTATACTCTATAACTCCTTGCGTGCTAGTGGCTTGGGGTGACAATGACTAAAAAAAAAAAATTAATGTTTGGACAGATTTTCTGGGAATTGGGTCGAGTTGAGAAATTTTCGTGTCACACACACGCGCGCATATATATATATATATATATATATATATATATATATATATATATATATAATTAACAAATCGGGGACTTCAGAAAGCCATATATATATATATATATATATATATATATATATATATATATATATATATATATATGTTCGGAAAGCTTTCAGAAAAGAAAATATTTTCAGAAAAGAAAATATTTTCTTTTAAAAATCCAGTGTTTTATCTTTTTCACTCATACACTCTTTCAATGTGTAATAATTTTTGGCTATTGTAAGGTACTTATTTCTACACTTAGTCTGCAAGTTGAATTGCTGCCTTCTTCAGCTCGCATATTTTGGAATGAGTCTTCATTATTTTAGCGACTTCATAGTAAACGCGACACACTTCCTTTTTCCCCATTTCTAAACCATCATGTCTGAATGTATGATTGATAACCGACATTAAAATTGATTAATTAAAATTCAAACTTTTCTTAAATACTTATTTTATGGATAATGCTTACGTTACATGGTTAAAAGTCAACAACGCATTAAAATAGTGTGACAGTAGCTACCATTGTATAAGATACGAGTGAACTTAAAACAAGATTCGTTCTGTCTCATTCATGGAAACAGGTCCGATTTAAACTACTATGTGATTCGTCCCTGCAAATCATAGACAATCATGACTCTCCAAAATTTCCTGTTCTCTTTAGTCCTTAGTAGTTTTTCTCTCTTTGCTATCGATCCACCATCCATTCACACAAGTTTGTCAGGTAGGTGGCTGGCTGCCTTCCCTTATTTCTCTTGCCCTCAGTATACCCTGTGAGATTTAAGTTTTCCAATTTCTCTTTCCTCATTATGTATCGAATGAATTTCAGCCATCTTTTTCTGATTCTAAGCATAAGCGTTCTTTTTGTTTCCATTTACACTAGGCTAAAAAATGTAGACAGGCCCAGTTTATCGGCGAGAATGCAAATATCCACTCGGAAGTGGGCCCCTTTTGAGGATTTCTTATCGCTCTGCAGAGGATGTAGTCAGTCATACGAACTCCCTCGAAGTAAAATGAAATCATTCGAAATAACTAAACAAATCTCAATTTAAAAAATGCAAGAATAAATAATAAAGCGAAATTAAGAACACAAGTCAGAATGCAAACTTGTCATCACTTGCCTGATTCGTGAAAAGAGCTTCGTGCTAAGCCTCTCATGAAATCTCGACATTTACGCACAGGTGGATTTTAACGTTTTCATCCCAACCCGAACGCGTTGAAATTCAAGCGTTCCTTTTTTTTCTTTTCTTTTTTTTTTTTCAAATACCGCTTTGCGTATTTTTTTCTTCCCTTCCTCTTTATGCTATTTTAGTCAACGCCCACTTCAAATCAACTTACATCATAGACGCTATCATCATCGTTCAGTATACATACATACATACATACATACATACATACATATATATATATATATATATATATATATATATATATATATATAGTGTATGTGTCTCCGTGTGTGTAAGTGTAATCTCTTGTCCTTTCGAATTCTTCTTGATGTCTTAAACTCCTCCTCTTCCTACAATCATCATCTTTTTTTTAATTTTTAAATTACATTATTTTTAATTTTAACCCGTCAGGGCGATTCTACATCAACAAATGTAGAGGAAATTTACTTTTTACTCTTTTCTTATTAATGGAAACATTAAAAAATGGAGGCACATTAAACTATATGAAGAGAGCAGCTGGTTTTGCTAAGTACAACAGATCGTCACAAATGAATATGCATGAAGTAATGATAACGTTCTTACTTATATATTACTTTAAAATTATGCAAACTGAGTGACTGACTTTCAGAAGCATGGGTGTGTAAAACGTAAAACATTTACTCAAGAATATGGTGACCTCCCTATGATTCCGAATCGAAATCATAATATTTTACAAACAGAATTCGTTCAAAACAACCACAAAGTCAAGTCCCAAATCCCACTTTGTGTACGTGCTTATTCGTAGCCTATCAGTTATTTTTAATGAGTAAATATAAAATTATTGTTCAACAGACTTGTAAATCACAGATTTGATTTAGCAATGTTTATAACGACTGAAAAACAAAAAGTGAATCCATCCATCAGATGTAATCTTGTCTCCTACGTGGATTCGAACAGTGATATCGAGATGATTATTCGTAAGTTTATCACACAGGTCAGTTCGTTCGGGTAATAAGTTCGATCTTCACTGAGTTCCTTTCTGTAGACAAATAAGTCTCAGATGGTAAATAACTATTGTTTTTTAAAATGCTATGTCCCTTCAGAATGAAGACGACCTCCGCATATTCTTTTTCTTTATTATCTGGGAATAGTCATGACTTCTTGGGAAAGGTAGTGGAGTGGTTTCTTGTATTCTCAACGGTTTTGAATTCAAAATAGTACTTTCCTTATAATTGCTACTACACAAAACAAAGTAGCCACTGCTACCCTTTTATTTAAGTGATAGTTAGAGTAAATGAACTCATGCCTTTAAAAGGCGCATTTATGAACGCAACAAATTTTGGTTGGAATTTGAACTCGGATTGCTTATTCCACTTACGAGCCAATATCAATTACGCAACACATACATTCATCATAAATAACTAGATAAGTACATATTTCTAACTGGATTTGTATATCTGTCTGTCGTATACTGACGTCTTTCGCATAATAAAAACTATAAAAAAATCACTTCCGCTCTGCCGTGCGACGATAGCTTGGGGTAGAATCTCTGACTGATGCCAAATCGGTCGGGTTTCGATCCCAGCTTGAAGCAATCGTTTGTCTAGCCCACTGAATTTCTGTGATACCGCGAAACAGTCTCTCTCTCTCTCTCTCTCTCTCTCTCTCTCTATATATATATATATATATATATATATATATCAGTGATGACTCTGGCGGTGAGTCACCATTCAAGCATATCTATTTCAAGACAACAAAAATCTTTCGTAGTACATCATTTTCATTCTTCACTTCAGCTAGATCCAAAACTAATTGTTTTATCTCCGTGCTTCAAAATATAGTCGGAAATACATTTCGTTGATATTGTTCATAATAAAAAAGACAGAAAGAAGAAAGAAAAACAACAAAGAAATAAAGTAAATAAAAATGCAATAAAATTAATGTGGCTAGTCGGGCTGCGTAGGTTTGGGCTTTATCTAAGCTGGAGAGAAACTTAATAGGCAATGTATTCTTTGCTTTAATTTTATAAAGAAGCTTTTTAAAATCTCTAATGACGTGTATGCCCAGTTTTTTAAAGAACACATTTTTACTTCAACTGATTGATTTCAAATTTTAAATAATTTATTCCGTACAGTATAAGTTTTTTTTAGCACAATGTATCAATTCAGAAAGGGCAAATTAAATTTATCCCGACTTAAAATTTGCGAAAATCAAAGAAATCTCGTAACACGTTGACTGGAGGGTTGGATGAGGAGTGTGACTGGGGTAGTGTTGAAGAAATATGATATCAGTCAGCAGCCACGATTACAGACCCAATAACGTACAATAAATTAAACTAAAAAATCACTGAGATAGAGATACATAAACACACTAACACATAGACATATATACAAACGCACACATGAGATAGATATACATGAGATAGATACACACGTTATTTAAAAACATCTGGCTAGAGATTTTTTTAAATTATATATCTTAGTCAGAATAATGGAATCATTTTAGTATCTAGGTTATACCAATAGTATATTTTGCTAAAGATTGTAATGAACATTATAAACATTGATGACCTATATTCGCCACTGATATATATATATATATATATAAAGTTCTCAGCTGACGTGAAGGGGAAAGACTATCTTGAATCTATTACGTGGTCAGATGAAAATTTTTCTCTCCAGAATTTTAATAAGTCTACCATTCGTCCAGGCTTAGAATATTTCTACCACATATGGTTCCCGTTCATTAATGTTTCTGTTCTTAATTCTTCCACATCTTATAACCCCTTGTGTCTTAGTGGCTTTACTGCGTTGCATGGGGTGATACTGATCAAAAAACTATCTCTCTCTCTCTCTCTCTCTCTCTCTCTCTCTCTCTCTCTCTCTATATATATATATATATATATATATATATATATATATATATATATATATATATATATATATATATATATATTAGAAGAATTAGTTACAAAGTGGAAATTCTTTTCGTGTGACGCGTTTCGTCATTTCGGACCTGCTCGGACTAAAATTATGTTTACGTTGATGTAACTACACATGCGCACAAGGGGAGGGAACACGTAAATTTTAGACTTTTAAACTTTTTTTTATAAATATGTACTTGGGTATAAAAGTTAGTCAGTTTTATTTAGTTTCTTTTTCTTCGTGTTTTATTTATCTTTTTTATTATTAAGTATCTCACATTGTGATAAAAGATCTGCCAAAAAATGCGAAATGTAGGAACGCAAATTTACTATGAATGATCTAGTGATTAAAGCACTCTCTATAGACTTTCTTCTTAATGAACTGATTTCTCTTTTGGTTAAAGTAGCGTTTATAAATCGAAATTATAACCAGACTCATTGCAGTGAGCAACTAATGCAATATATGATTTTATATTTGTGTCAATTATTATAGGCGATTGAGTAAATCCATGTTTCAAGTTTTAGTTTATTATTAATTTGTTTTGTATTAATGAAATCTTTTATTGCTTTAGAAGTAAATATAACTAGTTTATGTCAAAGTTAGATAATTTTTAAAAGGTTTTTGTTGTGATAACTGGTATATAAAATGTATGTATCATTCCACCATATATATATATATATATATATATATATATATATATATATATATATATATATATATATATGAAGAAATATAGTCTTAAGATGTGCTATATTTATGGGATAAAGTGCTCAATATCAGAGATAGAGCGTGTGTAAATATAAAAGTGAACATAGAAGTCAACACTTAGAGGCGACAGTCTGTTTCATGCTAGATGCAATCGTCAGGCCACGAGTGCTGTTATTTTTCTCGGATATTTATATATACGGATCAGTGGTGCATTGTGGGTAGTCTATTTTGGCGGTTATTTTACCGGAAGTCGTTTATTTGTTTATTTATTTATTTAAAAAATAAAAAAATATAAAAATAAATAAAAACAAGCAAAATAATTTAACCCAAATAAACAAAAAAATAAAAATTTATTTTTTATTAATTGTTTTTTTTTAATTTTAAAATTAAATTACAAAGTTCACATATCTTCAGTATTTCCACTTGATGCATAATTAAAAATTTTTTAGTTTTATTGAATTTTAGGTACGTTAGCTTTGAATTTACTATAGTTACCACACTTATTTTTTAACAATGTCGTAATGGACGTCCATATTTACAAAAATCGAAACGTTTATACATACAAAAAATATTCAAAATTCTTTTTAAAATGTTGAGGTCGTTGAAGGCTTTTCCATTTCTGATTAAGAAATATAGTTTTTACTTAATAACAATATCACCTAACAAAGTAATAAACAAATGAAAAAGATTTAAAACTTTATAAATTATTCTAATTTAAATTTTAAAAAATTCTTGTAAGAATTCATTATTCATCAAACATTTTTAAGACACTAGTGCCCATAATATATATATATATATATATATATATATATATATATATATATATATATAATGTCCACAATACGCGCGCGCACACACACACACACATACACACAAACACACACACAAGAATTTCAAAATCGATGTGTTTTTCACGCAAAAAAGACGCTAAAATTTGCTATACTAATTTATGTTGACCCGTTGATGGAAGAAAAATTTTAACCAAAATTTTGAACGTTCTAAAAAGGATTAAAAATATGATTTAATAATTAAAAAATCATTTGGATTTCCTCTTAATAATAACATAAAGATTTTGACGATAAATCTTTGTTTTTCGGGAAATCTTTTCATCATGGTATGTTTATTTTTTTAGCGAACACGTAGAAGTATTTACTTTAGCCTGATGAAATATTTTTAGAGGACGACACGCGTAACACTGTTTTTTTTAAATTTTGCCATTCGTCCATTCGTTTGCCTCTCTCTCGCTCTCTCTCTCTCTCTATATATATATCTATCTATCTATCTATATATATATATATATATATATATATATATATATATATATATATATATGTATATATATATGCACGCCTGAGTGGACGTCTGCAACAGATATTTGCTAGCCGTCCTAGCAAACGGAGATGCTCGGAAAACGAGTAGCCGGCCATTGTTATTGGAGGGGTTCTCTGATGTAGAAGAAAGAGGAGGTGATTTAAACTAACAGCATACAAGTTAGGAGAGCTATGAATAATGAACAAATGTTTGCTAAATAAACTTAGGAGAGAAGTAGTAGTCATACGGAAAAACCGGAGAAAGAAATGGCCGTTAACTGGCCATTTGAAAATGAAGGCAGACAAAAAATGAAACAAGAAGTAATAAGAAAAACCAAATGAACATTAATAAAAATTGAACCATAAGAATTAAGAGAGAGGAGGAGAGTGTGAAATGAGGGGAGGGGAAGAGGAAGAGAAGGAAGTTTAATAAGCATGTCAGCCAAGGAATGAAAAAATTAACATAGAAAGAAAACAATCTCGGTCGCCAACAATTTTTGAGTATAAAACTATCAAAATTACATTAAAAACGATTGACACCAGCGAAACATTATCGTCTGTTTGTTCAATATTACGACACTCTCTACGTGTCTGGATTATTCTATAATTAATAGCCCAGCAGGAAGCGGTCGTTTTTTTTCTCTCTAGAATGATAAGATTTATAAATTCTATTGGATAAAATTTATAAATCTTATCACTGTGGAAATTCTTGTCAAACCTTCTAGTGAAATTACAGGTCGATTAGAACTGGTAATCTTAATCTTTTTCTACACAAGACGTGAGATGTTTTTCTTGCCATGCCTTTCAGGAATTCTAATAATTTCTCATACTTTCAACAACGTTCCAATTACCCTCAATCATTAAAGTATTAGTTTTGCATATTTTCTAGGGGGTTTGTTGGTAAAGTGATGGTTTAAATAATTCCTGTGAATTTTATATATATTTAAAATAATGTTATTTTATGAAAATAATATATATTTAAAATATTTTAAATCATATAAACTATTAAATAAGTATAATTACTAGTTAATGGTGGAGACAGAATTTGTGGAGATAAGTAGCAGTAATTTTATTGTGCTTATATTCGTCGCTGAAGACTTAGGTGATGGTGCCGTAGCAAGTAGGTTTTACGTGCTGGAGTTGCTAGCCCTACGACCAACTGGGTTGTTTTTCTCCTAGACTTGCTGCTAAATAAGGCTAGAGAGCCAAGTCTGTCTGGCTTATCTTGTGTAAAATTGCACACGACGGTCTCGTTCGTAACTTGAGATCATCTCCCCGATTCCAATTTCTGCATCGATAACCGCCACGCTACGTTCACGTCTTTGCAAAATGTTTCTTTTTCTTTTATGCGCCGCAGCCCTTCAGTATATAGCTCTCCACTACTTCCTATCCCTTGTGACCTTTAGCAGTTTTTTCTCCCTTTGCTAATGCCCTCACCGTTCGGCCATTCATTCACACAAGATCGCTTCTCGAGGTCAAGGGAGATAGTGGAAGGCTTGCTGCCTTCCACGATCTCCATTGACCTCGTGAGGCGTAAGTTTTCCAAGCCCCCCTTCCTCATTATGTGTCCAAGAAATTTCAGCTGTATTTTCTTGATTTTGAGTATGTGTTCTTTTTTGTTACCATTCTAATTAATACTTCCTTGCTTACTCGCTTCCTCCATTGAATTCTCAGTATCCTTCTGTAGAACCACATTTCTGCTGTCTCCAGTTTTCTCCTCATCCGTGGCGAGATCGTCCAACATTCACTTTCATATAACAGGATGGATATCACATAACAATACAGCGCTCTTTTCTTTGTTTATAACGAATTTTTTCCCGTTTCTTAGTATCTTGCTTAGCTTTTGTGAGGATTCTTTCGCTAGTTCAATGCGTATTCCAATCTCGGTGTCGCATTATCCATCCTCTGTTAAAACATTTCCCAGATATTTAAACTTCTGCACCTGCTTGATGTTGATAACTCGAATTTGTAATTCGTATCTTGGATTTCTTTCTCTTGCTGATGACCAGTTCAGTTAGATATGGGTAAGGCATTTCAGCAGTGCCGAGAGTGGTGTGTATGTGGTAACCCATGCTCGTGCTCGCGCTGCATAGTTGTCAACCCACGAAATAAGAGCTCATTGAAAATGCAATGGTGGTAATTATGTGTAAAAATAGTGTTTTGTCGCTGAAAGCTTACTCTATCCAACAGTGTTATGGCGTTCCATATGTCTGTTGGGTTTGTGTTTTCTGTGGAAATAAATAAGAGGCATTAATTTCGGTGTTTCATTCGTGTTCAAGACGAGGAGTTGAAGGTTCTTGTCCCGAACCCTTTCACCAAATATGACGAAAAGACCAAACAAAAAAACTTTCTTGGTCGGACCGAGAACTTTTCAAGACTTCTTGTTATATATATATATATATATATATATATATATATATGTTAATTCTAACAGTTAAAATATAATCCTTGAAAATGGCTAAATCTATAGCCGAAAGCGCTTGGATAAAAAGAACATTCGGACAGTTTTTATATAATTTATCATCTGAAAAGAAAAACATTATTAGATCGCATGAGAAATTGTATAAAAAAACTAAATAAAAGCACCTTGTCAGTCGTTTTTAATGAAATGTGCATGAATGAAGGTTTGCTGCCTAAATACACAAATATATATATATATATGTACGTATGTATGTATTTATGTATGTATGTTTAGATATCGCGAGGAGACATGAATTGATTTATCACACGGGGAGAACTATTTTTGCGTGGATTAAAAATCTGGTGTGTGTGTGTGTGTGTGTGTGTGTGTGTGTGTGTGTGTGTGTGTGTGTGTGTGTGTGTGTGTGTGTGTCTTTAAGTTTCAGCTCCTTCATATTATTTAGATATTTTGCGAGTCAACAAATTTGTTTTCGATTAAGTCAGCAATTATTGGAAATTTCCCAAAATAAGCATTCCAATAGTTATTTTGAGAGAAAACTAGACATTTGGCGTGGAGAAACACACACACACATACACACACAAACACACAGACACAGAAAGAATCGCATGTAAGTCACCAGTTTATTTCTTTTTAATGGCTGACAGTTCCGTCAATAAAATGCCTGAAAACAGATTTGGGTTTTCTGGGATTATTTAACTGATAAGCCAATCCACTCACCAAATAACAGGATATAAATTATCGACAGAGGAAGGTATCGAGGATTTTGCAAGTACCAAACTGTCCACTTGAGAAAACAGCATTAATTTACGTTGGAGTCAGAAACATAGAATTCAAGATGATCAGAGCTTTGCAGCTGATCTCTTCTCTGACTTAGCTCTTACAGCTCAATGGGGAAAAAACTGGCTTGTAACTTTCAATACCTCAGAAACCAAGAAATTTTTCCATCATCACTGTTCAGATTCATAGTTTTCTCCAGTTACGATAAACGGTTACATTCACAATGTTTTGGATTTCTATTAGGTCTCAAGTTCACTTCAGACCTCAAATGGAACCACAACCCATTTGTAAAGTTGCTAGAAAAGTGGTCATTTCAATTTATTTCTCCAGGAAGAACCTGACTCCTTATGTCATGCTTTGTCAGATGAAACCATAAATGGAGTATTGCTGCCATATTTGGAGTGGAGCATCTCAATCCTCATTTTACAACCGTAGAGTTCAAAATTGCTTACGCGGTCTTTCTTTTTTCTTGAAAAACTGCTACTTGGATTTTTCTCTGAACATTACAATTTTAATCTCTTCAAGTAAAAGGTCAATACTTATCTACCCTTCTTATCTCCATAATCCTCACTTCCTACCATCTCCTCTTTCATTCATATCTCACACTATTCATCATTTTAAAAGTTATCCTTTACCTTGAGTGACTTTCGAGCATTCTACTACGGGAATTTCAGTTAATCATTGATATATTATACATATGCTACCACTCCTGACTAACGACTCTTTTTTTTTCGCGATTCTTCTTTACTCGATTTGTTCCTTAACTCCTCTCCTAGCTCTGTGTCAATCATCACAACTCTCTCCTCTAGGCAATTCAAATCGCGCTGTAGTATCTGTTGATATTTCTTTTGGGTCGTCTATTAAAAAATGAACTTCTTATTCATAAAGCTTCTTTCTGTTATCAGCGTACTGATTGGGATTCATTTCGTGACTTTATTCGGACGTCCCTTGGATTGATATTCTTTACCTTTCTATTGAGAAGTGTGTCACAGAGGTTTCTTCTTGGGTTAAAGCTGGTATTGATGCTTTTGTACCTTCTTGTAAATTCCAGGTGTAACCACAATCCTTTCCTTTGTTCACACCGACCTGTTCAGCCATTATAGCCGACAGGAATCACTTTTTCCTGGTGTACCTGCGTGATAGTTCCGATCACAACAGACTACTATTTGTGTCTACTCGCAATAATTGTAAGCGTATCCTTAAAGAGGCTAAGATTTTGTTTACTGAATGAATGAAGCACTGTATAGCATCTAACAAGTTTGGTTCTCGTGGCTAATGGCGGCTCTGTAATAGTGTGTTAAATAAGAGTAAATCTTCTATTCCTCCTTCACTTAATTTGAGGTGTTAATATCTTCTGCTGATAAAACAGAATGTTGTTGCTCGTAAATTGTTGTTACTCTTCAGATTATACTCTTGACTCATCTGGAGTATCTTTACCTGATTTCCCACTTAGAATTGAGTCTCTATTTAGTTATATGCATATAATCCCGTCCATGGTTACCATCCATAAACTGGATCCCCCAAAAGCATTTGAGTGATGTCAAGCGTACTCTATTTAGCGTGTTAGGTCGAATCCCTTGTGACTGAGACAGAGTAGAAGACAAGAGTTTCAAGTAACCAGAGATTTATTGTGAATTGACAATTCGATACAAATATATTGGCGGGAAACGAATGGTTTCAATTCCACGTCAAAAATTACTACCGTTTAAAAGGACAACTGGGCGCGTATACAACGAAAAAAAATGTGGAAAGCTGGAGGCCGTACGTAGCAGTCGGATTTATGGCCACTTCTCTGCGAAATTAATGATGCCAAACAGCACTGACAACGTGTTGAAAAGTGAAGAAAAATGAAAAGTCATAATAAATTCATACCATCAAAACAACATCAGAAGAAATGTACTGATCTACCCCCCCCCAAAAAAAAACGTTAACAATAATGAATATACGAAGAAAGCTACTAAAAAACTAAGGAATAATAAAGCATCACATGACATTGAAGCTGAGTTTTTGAAAACAGCTTACTTTCTCTCCGGATTCAATAACAAGTTTATTTATTTCATGAAAGAAGTCTGGAATCAGAAATACATCCCCAAGAAGTGAGGTTTATCACGCCTTAATACACTATGTAAATAAAAAGGTGTCCTGCAAGTCATTCACATATACAGAAGTATCTCAATTTGATCTATTATAGTGAAAATATTAATGAACATTATATTAATTAGGCTCTTATTGTTTTATAAAAGTCAACTCCTCATGACCCAGTTTGGTTTTAGTTCAGGTAAGAGATGTAATGATGGCACATATGTCATCAAACAACACCAGGAAATTGCATACATCTCTAATAGGAAATTGCATATGACCACATCGATAGAGATTTTCTCTTCTCATCCATTAGAAACCGCCGAATCCACTGAATGCATCGATCTAATAGAGGAAGTGTATCGATCTACAGAATCTTACATGTCTGGCGAGAACTCCAATACAGAAACACTTCAAACATTATCCGGAGTATGACAAGGAGGAAAAATAATGCCCCAGTCTATTTAATTTTTCTATATGACGATGCCCTGTGAATTTACAAACACAGATGTGAAAAGATGGGCACTGATCACTTTCGCAATTCTATACCCCATCCCTAACGAATCAACCAATAAAAAACAACGATCATGCTCCCAGATGAGATAAGTATTCATAGTTGGAATAAGAATGATCTTGGACAGAAACTCAACATCCTCTACCAAGTGTTCTAAGAAACAAGACTCAAGATAAACCTTGCCATTTTACGGTAAGGTTTTTGTTACCCCAACTTTTTAACCCACAGCTTTGTTTTCACAAAATTTAAATTCTCATGTCCACTAACTGTTATAGATCTTTCTAATACAGATACTGATGGGAGTTCTCTTGCAAGTCTTTGTTTTCGGTAGTGTGGAAAGTTAACATCTTGATTTTATAATTATTTTCTCTTCTAGTTACCTGCGCTACCCATTCTTTTGTTGCTTCTGTTGAAAATGTCCAAAACAGGAATGATCAATCAGAATCGCTTGTCAACATCACCAGTTTCCGAATGATGTCGGAAACCAAGGAAACGAAAAGCCTTGTAACTTTCATTATCGCATGATATTAATGATTGCATAAATATTCTGGGTGTGGTTTCAGTTTCATTAAGAATAATACCCTTTTGCAAAGAATAGATGTATTGTATTTGACTACAGGAACTATGACTGCCACGTTACTAACAAAGCTATAGGTTTACTTTTATTTACATTCACTTGAAAGATGATGAAGTTCCCTAGCTCATCTGATAAGGACGTAAGTTTATAGATTAAACTGTCACTTAAAAATCTACTCAGATTTTACATCACCTCAGTTTTCAATATCATTTAAGACCAAGAAAACTCAGCTGACAAGTAAAGTAACGAACTGCAATGTTAAGTTTAAACAAAAAATGTAAATAAGATAGCTTCCTATTGTGATAACACTATATTTCAAAGTTTACTTAAAGGAAAAATATAACAAAACATGTTTGATTTGTCTATAATTTTATTTGATTTGTTTGTTTAACGGCATATCAACTCCTTATGGGTCATTTAATGACGAAATTTAATTTTCTTGGGAGCTTTGAATTAATAAAAATATGATACATGTTATTCTGCTTTCACAATTGAATACATGGTAGATGATACTCAGCTTTTATGCATATACATGTTTGTGTGGACATAATTACTAGAGGCGGTGATATGTGTATTGTATGTTGTAGTTTTGTTGAAGTTATATTTTGAAATACAGTTTGATTTCTTTAAGAAATTGTAAGATATTATATGAATTAATATCGTGAAAGAGTTCTTTCATTTTGGTTGGATGATTTTGTTTCGAGTCATATCAACCTCTATGGGTTATTTAATGCCGAAATATAAATATTTTGAACACAATTTTATGGCTTCAACTAAATATATCTTGAACGCAATCGTATGCCTTCAACTACAGATAAAATGTATTGTTGGTCATTTTGCTATAAAATGTATTGTTCATAATTCTACTATGAAATGTATTACTGGTCATTTTACTATATTGCTGGTATTTTTACTATAAAAATGTGTTTTATACTTTCATAATGTTTTGTTTTTTGTTTGCGGTTCACTATTTGCCCATAGCTAGGACCCTGCCAGTTGCTACCAACCTGAATCAGAGTGGACATGGGAACAACATCAATTAAGAGGTAGTTCCACACTCTTGATCGGAGGACTTACTGCCGGATGTAGTTTATCGTCATACCCAAGACTATTGATCTGTTTAAATTTCTGGGATGTAAGGTTATCATTATTGTTGTTACTTTCAGTCAGAGTACAGAGGAACATCCCAAGATGCAAATGATGAATCGGAGATGCTAACATCAAGTAAATACGAAAATGTAACTATCTGAGCAATGATTTAACAGAGGGCAGAAATTCGAACGCGCATTGGAATAGCAAATCAGATCTTCCACAGGGTAAGAAAAATATTAAGAATCTGTTAAATTTCATTATAAACAAAGAAAAGAATGGTAAATTTATGTAATATATATTCTCCTATATGGCAGTAAATATCGGAAAATCTCCACACAGATAGAGAAGAGACTTCAGACAACATAAATATTGTTCTACATAATAACATGCACTGAACATGTGAGTAACGAGGATGTTTTAAAGAAAATATTTCCATACAAGTTTGAACTCGGCTGTCGGACGAAAGACATAAAAATAGTCCTACATCAAGAGGAGTAGCAGTAGCAGCAGTAGCCTTTGCTGAAAACAGTCATTCACGGCTAAACATTCTCTTCCCTAGTTTCTATTTTACATTATGTTTCCCTGTACCAAAAAGTAATAAACTTGTTAAACCAATTCCGGTTTTTCTACTCTTGTTTTTGATAGCTCAATTACAACAGTAAGCAAAATAGATACTAAAACTTAGAACCAAGAATCAAAGAGACAGTTGAAATTTCTAGGATACATCATGATGAAAGAGGACCTCGAGAATCTGACACATAACATATTAAAGGCAAGACGAACAGAGGGAAACAGCGAGTGACCTACCTAACCTTGTGCAAATGGATGCCAGAAAAAGGACTGGGAATGATTGTGAAAAGACAAGCATTAAAAACGTGGAGAAACCGTGGAGAGATATGATCATCTACGTCCTGAACGTAAATAGATGAATGATGTTCTCATCTTTATCGTTATAATTACAACGTTTCGGACATTTCGCTTTCCTACCTTAAGGTGATTTTCGATCTGGGTAATAAACACGAGACATCTGTGGTGTTTTCGATATGAAACCAGTTAATGATAATGTCGGTAAAAGTTTGTTTGCTCCCCACAAACCTCCCTACTAGCTTCTTTATTTGGCATTCTGTATTTTTCATTCTTTCATCAAAACCAATCGTTGGATGTAGAAACTTACATTATAGAGCAAACTCTGGTGTGCTGACAAGACAGAATTTTACCAATATTAGCAAAACTGATTTCATATGGTACTGAAAAATATCACGGATATATGGTTTTCATTACCGTGATCGACAGAAAGCCCGAGAGCTTAATGGCCGAAACGTGATAATAAAAACTAAGATGGATACATTAGTCGGTGCTATTGTAGCATGCGGTGTACCTCAATATTTGAGGTCGAATAATATTCAAGATAAACCTTTCCAAATTAGAAACAATGATCTGGAATTGGAATGAAAGCAATTACGGCATCTACCCTGAGTCCATCGTAAAAATTCAGGATGTGGAATTAATATTAAATACTTCAAATACCTCGGCGTATGGATTATTTATAACAAATTTAGTATAGGAGATAAGGTAACTGAATATACGTAGAATAGGTTGCGCTAGAGGTACTTTCGTCAAACATCGCAAATTTCTACAAACCCAAACTTTAACCTGAAAGGTCGAGTCATGTTCTTAGATAGCCTCGTCAGATCGAAACTTCCAGATACGCACCATGGAACTAGTCTCAGGAGACTGTAGAGGCCACTTTAACACAGAAAACTCATTGCACTGTTCCATGAACCAATTTGCCACTATTTTTTATTTGTGACACAGTGTATAATCCTGATACAAGTGACTATTAAACAGGTAGGTGGACCGTAGTCATAAATTGAGGGATGTGGTCAGTCACAATACATAGGTAGGATGCAGTATTTAAGCAAAATTTTATTGGTATCTATGATTCCAATATATGCAAGAAAATATTCTTTCGAAATAAGCACTGCCGCCTAAATGTTTGATTATCAGTAAAATTCATTATATATATATATATATATATATATATATATATATATATATATATATATATATATATATAACAGTGAACATAGAAGTCAACACTTAGAGGCGACAGTTTGTTTCATGCTAGATGCAATCGTCAGGCCTGACGATTGCATCTAGCATGAAACAGACTGTCGCCTCTAAGGGAAAAACGTTATATGTAAGCACCACTGGCGCCACTTCTAATCTCCATTAACAATAAAACGGTACTCTACCTGTTTAACTGTAAAAAACGATTACAAAATTTGGAAAAACCTTACATCAAAAGAAAACAATCTACTATCAATAAAATGTCTTTCAATCTAAGCACAGACATGTTTAAATGCTTCTGATCTGTCTGAACTGAAGGTCATTGTGTGTGTGTGTCTGTCTGTGTGTGTGGGAGGGAGAGAGTGGGTAGGGAGAGAGACAGAGACAGAGTGTGTTTCAGTAAATAAGGACAAGACAGAAATTTGGTTTGGGATCTACTTCGTTCTGAAAGGAACGTCTTTAGATAACCGTTTTATTGAGGTAATTATTCTTATATACAAAGAGATAAAACAATTTTATTTGTAACAATAAAACTACAATATTGCTTTTAACAAAAAAAAAACAAAACAAAACAAAAAACAAAAACGGTAAATACTAGAAGTGATAAAGATCTGAATGAAATGAACTAAGTGTAAAGATTAGAAACGTCGAACGTCAATATTTAAATGTTAAGAGTCTCTGTATCTTTAACGTTTTAATGTAAGCTGCAAGCGTTTATTGTATTTTCTTGTTTTATATATAGGATTGATTCCGTCAATAAAACTTTTTTTTTGTCTGAAGACATTTCATTCTAAACGAAACGCATTATATTAAAGTTATATGTCTTCTTATTTATTTATTATTATTTTCTGGTATATATTTATATATCATATTATTCATACACACACAAATGTATATTTAAAATTCAAATTGGGATAATAGACACAACTTACTGTTGCTTTTTAACAATACTCAATTTCAAAGAGAGTGCTCGTATAAAGCCTGATATAGATCGATGCTATTAAAAACGCGTTTAAAATTTAAAAAAAAAACGCGTTTAAAATTAAAAAAAAAAAACGCGTATAGAATTCCGGTCTTTACAAGTTTTCAGTCGACACAGTCAGTTTCACGATTAACTTGATCATCAGATGCCGGTATCTGCTGAACCTCATTGGGGATTCTATACGTTTTAAAGACATTTTTTATGTACGAGTAGTGTAATGGATAGCAGTTCGGAATTAAAAATTCAAGTCGAATTCCTTACATTCAATTACGCTCAAATACCATTGAAAAATATATGAATCCAACCATTGTTCCCCAATTCTGGGTTAAATAGTAGAATAGAGACTATTCTTCAGCCTTAGTTGGCAACCATACTAGGAGAAGGGCAACACTGAATTCAAAACCGGATGTAACTCCGGTGAAGCATATACGAGGCAGCTAAGGAAAGGATCGTGGAGTTAACGATGGCTGTAAAAGGGTAGGTAAGTTAGGGTTGATGTAGTAGTAATCCTGACTTGATATTATTTGTTGAGTGTTGTTAAAGTAATTACCCCGTTGATATATGTATTTGTAGTGTAGGAGGGACCCTTTTCTCTTTTTTATATTGAAAACGAAATGAATTCAAATGCACAATATTAATATAAACAATAAAACTTGAGACACGTGTTGACATAAATAGCAAGCATTTGTAATTTTTGTGATGTGAACTACAGAATATGGTATGTGGTGCGTAAAAATGTCCTCAGTATCTCTTTTGTTTAAAAGTCAGTGCTTTGTTTGGATCCGAGAATTTCGTTTGTGAGGATGACGTTTGACATCGTCTGTTTTTGATCTTCACGGAGTGCTTGCAAAGACATGGGTTTCTGTACTACTTCTACTTGTCTACTGGTCTACTTCTGTAGGGTACCCCAGCCTACACTAATCTACTCTACTCTATTGACCCTCTTGTGATGGAAGAGTCATTTCATAATGATGAGGGTAGGATGATGAAATATCCTTTTTTATATCATCACTGATGGCAAGGTTATTTTTAGAATAATGAAATATCCTTATTTTTATCATCACTGATAGTAATGTTGTTTTAGAATGATGAAATATCATAATTCTTGACCATAACAACACTATGTGTGTGTGTGTGTGTGTGTGTGTGCACACGCGTGTGTGTCTGTGTGTACGTATGTGTTTCATTGAAAATGACAGAAAGTTACTTTCGCTTTTTAATGTATTTTCTTGTGTGCGAAAAAGTAATTACTTATCGGGGCATAGTGGATGAAAAAATTGTGCAAACTATTAAAAAAAAGAAATCTCCTGTTCACACATAAGGAAAGTAGAATAAAAGAAATAATAGAAATAAATTGTCTGTTATTTTCTAATAAAATGTATCAGATAAAGATTGCTGACTAAATACGTTAATATGTATATATATACATGTGTGTGTGTGTGTGTGTGTGTGTGTGAACATAAACTAAATAACGAGATATTAGCAACTATATGTGCGCGTGAAAACACATATACAGATGAGCAAGTAAATATTTATTTAATTTAAGGTGTAAACAAAACAGGGCTGATGTAGTTAAACAGAGCTACAAAGTATATATTAATAAATACACATATACCTACGTTTGTAGTGCAACTCAGAGTTTCATGGTTACCCAATTCATCAGGCACAAATGGTAAATGAACTATTTAATACGGTTGTTTTACAACCGTATTAATTCATTTACCATTTATGAAACTCTGAGGTGTATTTATTAACACACACAAATATATATATATATATATATATATATATATATATATATATATATATATGTGTGTGTGTGTGTGTGTGTGTGTGTGTGTGTGTGTGTGTGTGTGTGAAAATCCAGAGAGTGTCGGAGGAGAATGGCCAGACTAGTTGGTAGAAAGGCGCAAATAATCACTCTTTACAACGGAGCTAGCTATAAAGAAGAACATTTTTGAACGCACAACATACCAAACCTTGAAACAGATGAATAACAGAAACAAAAGACAACGCCGGGTGCCATAGCACTCAGATAAGAGCAAGAAAGAAATGTTATAATTTGCTAAGGATCACAGATATTGGACAATAGAAAATTAGAAAAATGTTGCTTGGTTTCGATTTCTGTTGTGATAATCGGATAGTTAGGATAGAATTTAGTGTAAGCAACATGAATGTATGGATCCATCCTACTTTGTATCAACGGTTTAGGTTGCTGCTGCTATTGCTGCTGCTGTTGTTTGGTGGTGGTGTAATGGTGTGGGGAATATTTTCTTGACATATATTGATACCAATAACATTTTGCTTAAATTCTGCATCCTACCTATGTATTGTGACTGACCACATACCTCAATTTATGACTACGGTCCACCTATCTGTTTAATAGCCACTTGCATCAGGATTATACACCGTGTCACAAATAAAAAATAGTGGCAAATTGGTTCATGGAACAGTGCAATGCGTTTTCTGTGTTAAAGTGGCATCTACAGTCCCCTGAGGCCAGTTCCATGGTGCGTCTCTGGAAAGTGGTGGAAGAGTATACTTTAAATGATTGGTGCGTGTTTATATATATATATATATATATATATATATATATATATATATATATATATATATATACGAGGCTTGGTACAAATAAAGTAAAATAGTGCGGCGTACTGTTAATAATGGGAATATAAACATGTTTGAATATGCATCCGGTCGTCTATAATGTCATGTTCAAACGCATTGACGCCATTTTGCAAGGACGTTCATCAACTATGAGTTTGTTACGTATCAAATATCGACCAGCTGTAGCATTTTTGGCACTCGAGAATTACGTGCCATTCGAAATCCACTGACATCTGAAAGCAGTTGATGGCAAAATTAGCATAGATGCAAAACATGTCCACCAGGTTTTTCACATGCCGAGAAAGTAGTCATGGAGTGTGTTTGATAGGCAAACAATATTTTAAAATCATTTTACCTCAAGCAAGGCAATAAAGCCAATAAGACGCAAGGGGTTACTGAGTGTAAAAGAATATAAGAAAAAGTAAAACATTATTAGGTAAAGAGAACAATAACATAGAACCTACGGTTACATCTAGAATTTTCAACAGTAAAATGATGAAACGTGGCTGCCAATCCAGTAGTGCACATAAATTCGTAAAGTTTATGTAGTAAAGACGAAATCAGAACAATTACCATGAAAAATTTATAGAAATAGAAATGGTCGTGGAAAACTACGATGGGAAAGTGATTGAAGCCTGGATGCCAGTTCAGGACCAGCAACACTGCAGATTCTTCTTTGTGTTTTATCAAGAATCTCAAAATGCATTTGAGGTGTTGACAGCTTGACTGACAGACGGAAGTTTATCTAATTTTTTGCCGACAACCATGATGTGGGCATTTATATGGGATTTTTATATTAGATTTAGCATCGCCTTTTTATTTTTTATCGCTGGGTCTGTCATGTCTACGTTAGCTTACTGAGAGAGTTAATGCAAAAATCTATTATCCTTATAGTTATCCTTTATGAGGAGCATGAAGACACTAATGCTAATTGTTGTTATTTTTTTTTCAAAATCTTTCTCTTATGGGACACCATTTCAAAGCTAGATAAATTTAAAATTAGTTACTTCTAAATCTTATTTTTTTCATTTTGAACAATATACTCAGGCGAATTATAAGAAACCTATTTACGGTTTCTTTCAGTCGACTGAATTGTAAATCTGAATAAATCTTACTGAGTGCTTTGACTTTTGTCTGCTCTGTTTTTACTTAAGAACTCAACAATTAAAAATGGTTGCTCGTGTTTAACTGTTATCACACATGGACTTAAAAACTGAAATTAAGCAGCTAGAAATCTTATGCCCAGCGGTCAGAAAAGTTGTAAAAAAATAAAAAAAGGTTACTAGTGTTATGCAATATAGAACAAGATTCGTACTCAAGCGATTTCAATCAATTTGAATAATTAAAAAATGAGTTTACGCATGGAACTCGTATATTCATAACATCGCTAAAGAGGCTGGAAAAATGGCCGGTTCCTTGTGCTGCTCCAGAAAGTAACTTACTCATCCTACCATGATCTATCTTTACAGTTCAGACCATGAATGGTTTTTTGCTGTCATATTTGGGCTGGAGCTACCCAATCCTAACTGTCCAGCCTTGACAGCGTCCACAAAGCCTTGTGGTGATGAGTTGTTTTCCACTATGCAACTCCTTGCCACGGGCGAAACATTGTAAACAAATCGTTGTTCAATAGCTATTTACATCGTAAATGATCAAACAATCTACGTTCCTTAGTTTCATCACTTCAGAACCTCATAGCTATGACCCACCATGCTACGCCCACATGGTCAACATCCCCACACCCTTCGTATTCCGTTTTTAAAGAGGAAGTTCCACTCAGATAGCTTCTTCCGTTACTGTGTTGAACATATTTCTGAGGGGATGCTTTCCCGATTACGACACTCTTAACCTCTTCAGGTCTACCCATCCTACATATCCCCATAATAAGCATCTCTTACCTCTGCTCTTTATGCCCTAATAACATCTTCATTCAGTATCCCTCTACTCTGAGTGGCTTTGGGGTCTTGTACTGGGTTAACAATAGTATTAAAAAGTGTTCTTTGTTAAAAACGTTGTATTCTTAAAATGACGCATTGGTAAGCGAGCTAGTCTCGTAGATCAATTCCTTAATGTAGTGAGATCGAATTTTGAGGGTGCTCCACTATTGCGGCCTTGTAAAAGACTACACCAATTTACTAACTATTGCTCGTTTAGTGGTACTAAGCTGACTGTGCGATTTCTTTTATTTTAGTGGAGAAAATGGCGTTAATAAATTTTTCTTTTGGAATTTAAAAATAATTTTCGGTGACAACTGAACCGATTTTACGCCCATTTCATTCATAAATTTATGTCGTTGTGTTTTTTTTATAGTTATTTCTTTTTGATTTTCAGAAGTCTGAGCTGCAGTTTCGAAAATATCCTTTGAATGCTACCACGAATGTTAATAACAGATCAAGTAATGGTATTACTTTCATTTTAATTTCAAAATAGTCGAGAATGAATAATGGTTGATAATTATTTATTTAATAATAATATAATTCAATATAATATTACTACTTTACTACCAGTGTATATAAAACTAAACATCAAATATGGTGGCACCGAGCGCGTGAGACAAAAAAGGAAGAAGCCTATAAGCTTAGATGTGCTCACCTCTGGCTATTGCCTTCCGTTACGGAAGCGACAGACAAGTTAACTGAATGCAATTAGAAAATGTGATGTGAATTCGAATCTCGCTAATTATTTTTTTTCGATCCGCGCTGTATACTAGCAACTACAAAATATCAGGCTGAGTAGTTGCAATAAAAAGCAGCTGAAACTAAGATACGTAGGGGGAACCAAGGTTAATATTACAAGTGATGGTTAATATTCTTTTAACCTTCAGTGCACTAAGAGAATTTGAAACATTTTTGTCGGCAACAGTACCAAGTATGAACGAGAAAACGAAGCTGTAGATATGGCAAATAACAAATATAAACTGTTATATATCAAAAGTTTTGTAAATACTTATTTGAGAAATTTTATAGTTCACAGTTTAGCCTTATGTTAATTAAAAGGGTCCTGTATGCGTACAAATGAGAATGTATATGTTGATAAGAGAGGGAAGGTTTGCTTATGTAAATACGTTCCGAAGGAGATAAAGGAAGACAATCAAATAGCGGCTGATATCTTTTACGTCTGCATCTGGCGATTTCTGAGTAGCAGGTCTGTAGTGTTTTTTGAAGTCGCAGCGGTAACAAGTGGGTCATTTGATTCGAGTTAATCTACTTCTACTGAAAAAGTGAAAAAGTTGTCAAATCACTTTTATTTATTTTCGGAAGCTTACGGATTTTGAAAACTAAATAGGATCATTTGATTGGTTAATTATTCTACGTGAACGAACACGTGATGTTTTGTCTACCACACCCACCAAGATGATATTGGCTCAAGTGAAGTGTTATTTCTATTTCTTTAGAACTTTCTAGTTGGTTGCTCATTGTTAATGATGTCAACTCTCATTGGTCAATTGTGTGTGTATATATGTCTGCATAGCCAACAGGTGAAAGAAATACAAGTAAGGAATTAATGTTATAGGAAGAATTAAAAATCAAATCGCAGAAAGTCTGATAAAAACTATGAAAAGGAAGAATAGAGTAAATTTTTAAAAATCATTACATTAAGTTGATTAGATGGCTATTGTTATTATTATTTCTGTAATATTTAATGATCTGTTATTAATCGCAACATATGAAATATGGCGCGTTACTGAATCGCTGATCCTGTTACAGTAGTTGTTTGTATGCGTTTCATGTCCAGAGGCCATTGAGAGTGTCCAATGCCTACGGGCTCGGAAAGCCCACATTAAACCGGCCTTGTGCCACATTCGACACACGTGGGCGTGTTGTTGAACATCGTCCAATGCCAAAATACCGAGAAATAAGATACCTGAAATTGAATATGTCATAAAAGAATTATTTACTCTGGTCATCGGCCATTTTCCACTCAGGTGAAAAGTGACTGTGTTACTTTATCCCCATGGCAACGAATGACATCCACTCGCTGAGGTGTGCTTTACATCGATGGTATGTCAACAGAAATCAAAAGAAAAGAATACGTCTAATCGAATGTAGAAGAGTAGTAAATATTTCTGTTTTCTTAAGGTGTGTCCATTTGTGAAAACTCTCTCTCTCTCTCCCTCTCTCTTTTTCTTCTCTCTCTTTCTTTCTTTCTCACACACACTCTCTCTCTCTTCCTCCCTCCCTCTGTGTTTGAGGGGTAGGGTGTTGGAGCAATATGGGTTTGTATACTTAGTTATTATCGAAATTACAAGGGAGTGTTGAAAGTTTTCGGCCAAAAGCACTTCTCAATGTTAAAAATGTCCTAAAGTTAGTTTTTAAAGAGATGCTTTTTTTTTTTTTTTTTTTTTTTTAAGGATGATACATTGTAGAAAAGTGAAATTAAGAAAAAATAGTTATTAGCGGAAGTACAGGGTGGTGTTTAAATGATCTCAAACCGAGTCACTTTTAAAAAATCTAACCAATGTTTAAACGTTTTTTTAGGGTTTCTTTTTTCGGTGTTGCTACGTGCTAGAAACGTGAAATTAAAAAAAAATAAGAAGAAAACAAGTTGACGATTAAAAAAGGATATTTTTATATTCATTAAAATGTGGGTTTTTATATTTTTATTTATGTTTTATATTTTCGAAAAAGGAGAGCAGACTATTTATCGTGTTTCATTTTCTATTGCCATTTACGAAGCATCATTTACTTTCGACTTGAAGAGGTTAAAATTGTAGCTTGTTCCACAACTGTCAGTTCTTGGGAAAAATCTGAATCAATGGAACTTTCTTTTTTCAGTTTCGGTAGAAATGAGGATGATTTGATTCCATAGAAGTAGCATTGTGTATCCTACTTGTAAAGGACCGAACAACGGATAACCTTCCTCCAGTAAATGAATGGTGCAGCAAGCTTTAGGAGAAATAACAAAAAGACAAAATTTATAAAGAGCTACAAAGAACAGGAAATTGTGGAGAGCCATGATCACCAAATCCTGAAGTGACACGGCACATAAAAGAGGAAAAAGAAATAACTATTTCACGCGCCATATTCTATTTGATTGGGGGTGCGGATAAATAACAATAAGAATAAAATGTTTTGTTGGAAATCTTTTGTAAGTAATTACTTTCCGAGGCGTTTACTATTCTGTCTCGCCTCGCAGATCATTATTTACTGTAGTGAGTTCGATTTTGAATTAACACCCACCTTTTTGTAACCTACATTATACGAAACGAAACATTATACGTAACGAAACTTCGTAAATGTCATAGCTTGCTTCTTGGCTGAAATAGTTTTGTTGGTGGTAGACTCAGAAGAAAAACTGAAAGCACTCTTAGGACAAAGTAGTAAAGGAGAGAAAGAAGAGAGGACTAACTGTTAACTGTAAAGCCCAAAGTGTCAGCTGACTGTTTAATTTCAGCTTTCAAGCCCATGTATAATAACATACACACGGGTAAAAATGTTGTTTTTTTTAAATAAAAAAAATAGTTACAGTTATGTGTGGATGTGCGGTGGTGTAAGGGATAGTGGCTTAGAATGCGAAATCAGAAAGCTGAGTTCAATTTACTTACGCGCAAATAACCTTGGGAACGATATAAATACATCCTTTCTATCCTCCCCCAGCAATTAGTAAATAGCAGAACAGAACAGGCCCTATATCCTTGGTTGAAGGAAAAGTCTGAATTCAGGCCAATTTGGAGAGGGTTGGCTATCTTGTCCGAGACACTATGTCTCGGACAAGATAGCCAACCCTCTCCAAATTGCAGTACACATGATGCCCCAACAACCCTAATGGGTTACAGGACTCGTGATCGTAATAGAACATCAAAAAGTTAATGCATTCAAAATGTTTTAAGACAAAATGCATAGTTGTCAGAATGAGAAAAAAAAAGCCCCAAATGCGAACTACAAATGGGAAATGTCAAAATCAAAAAGGTACAGAAAGTTAAATATCTGGGAAGTGTTTTGACAAACTCAAAAGGAAAACTGAAAGGACTCGTAGACGAGTAAAGGAAAAAAACTATTAACTTTTAGCAGACAGAATTCATCGTTGCCAGCAAAAGTGAAAGCCCAAGCTGTGAGCTATGTACTAAGATTGTTAAAATCAAGCAGGTACAGAAACTATCTGGTTAAGGTAGTAACAGACGACGGAAAATGTGACACAGAAATCTGAAGACGCATAGGAAAAGAGAACATTGTCTTCCTGAAAATAGACAACGTATTAAGAGATTGGAAATATCCTTAGAAATAAAGAAAAGAGTTCTGAAGAGCTCCATATCTAATCTTCTATATGATAGTGAATGCCGAACAATCTCTTTATAGATGAAGAAGAGACTTGAAGCGACAGGGATGTGTTTCTGCAGATTTCTGAGAATACTATTGACAGAATATTTTAGCAACGAGGAAGTTTTTCAGAAGAACAAGAACTACGAAGAAACTCATACAACCAGAAAAAACATGCCTGTTGAAATTTCCGGTGCAGATAACGAGAAAAGAGGGCCTAGAGAAAATAGCATAACATACTGAAGCATGACATACTGAAGGCAAGAGAAGCAGGAGGAAACATCGTGTAATCTATTTAATGAGTCTGTATAGAATGTTCTTTTCTATAGTTCATCAAATGCAATGCACAAAAACCACTCATGATAGAGGGTTACTGAATGAGATGTGTTATGTGACCGTAAGATGTGTCAGAACAGGGACGAAAAGCGATGATAATTGTCAGCCAGTCAAAAAAAGCCCAAGATGCAAACTACGAATTGCAGATATCAATATCAAATAAATTCGCTAGGGCTAAAATGTTTAGAGAGTGCTTTGATCGCAAGGTCATCCACAGTAAATTTGCGCCCTACAACATTTCACCATTTCTTGCATATATTCTATTATCACAGTGTGGGATATCTAATAACAAAAGTGATGGAAGCAAAAAGAATCTAAATGAAATCGGCTAGAATATAAAAAACTTAAAATTCACAGCATCCTTCTGTAAAACCATATTTATGCTGCCTTTATTTTTCTCTTCATTTGTGAGGGAATTTTCTAGTATTCACTGTCACACAAGGGGATTGATATTACATGGCAGTTCAGCACACTTTTCTTTGTTTTTAACGAAATCTTCCTGTTTCTTAATACTTTGCTTATTTCATGCGCATGTGTAGTTGCACCAACATAACAAATTTAGTCCGATGATGCCCTAAAGGACGAAACGCGTCACACGAAAACTTTTTTTTTCCCACCTTTTCATACATTTTCTCCAAGTACTAAAGTTGAAATATCTGGGAATCATTTTAACAAAGGATGGGAAAGGTGACAACAAAACCCGAAAAAACACGTTGGGATAGCAAAAAATGTTTTCCAAAAACTAAGCCAAGTATTAAGAAACAGGAAGATTTCGTTAGAAACAAAGAAAAGAGCGCTGAACTGCCATGTAAATATCATTCCTCGTGTATGACAGTGAACACTGGAAAATTTTCTCACAGATGAAGAGAAAAATGAAGGCAGCATAAATGTGCCTCTAAAGAAGGATGCTGAGAATTCTATGGATGGAGTTCGTAAGCAACGAAGAAGTCTTAAGGAAAATGGAAACAAAATGGTATTTAGACTTAAATTGGAAAGAGACAACTGAAATCTCGGGGACAGATAACGAGAAAGGAGGGCTTGGAGAATTTGATACTCACTGGACATACCAAAAGCAAAAAGGAGGCAGCATGTCACCTAAGCTTGTATGAATAGATGGTGGGAGGGTAAAAAGACGCACGTTTCTGAACCCCCAAAAGGATAGACATGATCGTCTACGCCCTGAAGCGACACGACACAAAGATGAATAATAATAATAATAATAATAAAGTTAGAGGAAAAAGTAGTTGTGGAGATTTATGATCGCCCACGTCCTGAAGAGAGACGGTGCAATAAAAAATAGAGGATTCCCCACTGTTGCCAGAGTTCGATCCTGGTTAAAAGAAGTTGAAGAATTTTACGATGGAAGTAACGATGATAACGAAGAGAGGAATCATAGTGGCGTTAGTAATGTTTTGTTACATACATTTGCTCGTGTTTGATAAGACGGGCTTCTTAATCACCTCTCAAAACAGATTTCCAGGAAGGCGGGTCGGGTCTTCTGCATCGCTGGTGGCAGTAAAGATTAAAAAAAGATATTAAAACTTTATCAGGAAATCTTTCTTTGCCTGTATCATCTCAATCTTGTAGTCAGATATTGCGGGCAAGACAGGGCGGCTTTTCCGTCTACCTTACAACACAGCGACTCGACGTTCCATGACCTTTTTAACTATTTTTATTTGTCTAATTCTTGGGTATTTCTTTTTTTTTATTCTTTTTTTTTTCTACATATAAATCCTAGAGTTGTATAACGGTCATTTTTGTCAGCTGTCTGAGTTTTCTACTATTACTTCAGCGAAATAAAAATGATAAAATGAATTCGTAATGTTCCCAACCGTGTAGCGAGATTCCTATCAGACCAGATGGACCGACCGACCGAGACCAGACGCGAAAGATGCGAAGGTAGGGAGGTTGGTTCTAAGTACCCGATAACGAATCGTTTGAAAATTTGATGGAGGGACGAATCAAGGTCATCGGAATAAATGGATGACGCACATTTACTTAGAGGACTGCTTTCATTTTACGATTTTATTTTTTCTGTAACTTTTTTTGAATAGTAAAATTCTTTTTCTGTCCTGTAACTTTTTTTGAATAGTAAAATTCTTTTTCTGTCGACGTTTTCCCAATAGTTTTTTTCTCGTCTCTACTATTTTAAATTTCTTTCGTATGTTTCTTTCTCCCTAAATTTTCTTTTCAATCCCAGAATCCATCATTTTTTATCGTGTATATTGTTATGTCTCTTGCTACTTCATCATTCTTTTAATTCTATCCGACATTCTTTTTAAAATAACCTTTAAAAAAATTAAATTCTAACCGAGATTTTTTTTACATAATAATCGCAAAAATATTTTTAATTTTTCATTCTTTTGTTTTTCTTCTTTTTTTTTTTTGCCAAGCCTCTCAAAGACTTTTTTTTTCTTGTGACTCTTAGTCTTTTATCTTTTGGTTTTTTTTTTTTTTTTCATAGTAAGGTTCTTTGTCTCTGGACGTTTTTCATTTTTTATTAGTTTTTTTATTCTTTGACTTTCTTTAGCTTTTTTTTTATTTCCTTCATATGTTTGTTTCTCATTTTCCTTTTCTATCTCAGAATTCATCATTTTTTGTAATTTTTACTCCTTCGTTATTATTTAAATTTCAAGCGACATCTTTTTAAATAACAATTTTTAAATATGTTTTTAAAAAATCCACCTGGCATTTTTAAATAGCCATATATTTTTAACATTTTTTAATTACATCCGACATGTTCTTTAAATAACTATTTAAAAAAAATATTTAAAAATATTCCAACCGACATTTTTTAAAATAACGATTTAAAAAGAAAAAATTACATTCCACCTGTTATATTTTACATGAGGATTTAATTTTGTTTTTAAAATTACGCCTGAAATTTTAAAAATTAAAAAATATTTTTAATATTTCTAATTATTTCTTATTCTTTGCTTTTTGTTTTAAACTTTCTGAAAGAAACTTTTGCGTAAGGTCTTCTGACATCGAATATTTAAATTATGACAATTTCTTTCAAGACATGGCAAATTAAACAAATCCTTGGGTGCAAAATATTCATTTTAAAATATTCAGAGGTTTTTTTTAGCTTTCACATGTTTTTAAAAAGTTTAGCAGTTTCTTTCCTTTTTTATTTTAACGTTTGTTTCAAACTTTAATATTTATATTACAAAGTTGTGTTTTAACCTTTTCAATTTGCTCAAATTTCTTTAAAAAAGAACTTCAAAATATAACGGTTGTTAATTTGAACAAATAACAGAATCATACGAACATTAATGTTACCATATATGGGCACTTCCATTAAGATAAGCATCATAACCAAATAACGTCTGGAAAGCTATACTAATTTTGTTTATGTCATATAAACGCAAACTCGCTCAGCAGATATAAACTGCGAAAAATTCTTAGATGGTAAAGTGACGTGGTAGTAAAATAATATTGGATGTAACAAATATATATGGGCGGTACCCGCTGTAGGTACAGAGATTTATCTAAACATTAAAGAAAAAACATAAAGACAGCTAGAGATAATCCTTCCTTTATATCACCACTGTTTTATATATATATATGCTGAATGCCCTATATATATATATATATATATATATATATATATATATATATATATATATATATATATATATGATACACAGGAGTGATAGTCTCGATTGCAACCAATACATGTGAAGACGCTCTCCCCTGGTGTCGTTTTGTTATTCTCTTTCCTTCGAGCACGCTTCACCCTGGCGGCAAGCCTACGTTTCTTCTTCTCGCTTCAGCCCTCGGTGTAAAACGCGCCCCCAGCGTGAACGTTAGTTGGCGACACTTTACTACCTCTCGATGTCGATGTCCATTACACTCATGTCACATTTGCAGACTTTCTTGATGCGAAGATGAGGTCGGTTTTGTGCCCTCTTGCCGGTAGCCAGTTCCCCATACGGAAGGACTATTGGAATCTTCTCATCAGTAGACTGTTGCTTCTCATGTTTTGCCGTCGAGGTGAGGCGACGCTGGAATGACCTCTCCATGGTGCAGGCCTGTGTAGGGTTTTATGAGAGATCGGCGTTGCCCATGCAGCACGCTTCTCCTCTTGACGTTTTTTTCTCTTGTATATTTAATTTTAATTTATTAATTATTATTTTCTGCTGTATATTTAATTTATTTATTATTATTTATTATTATTAATCTTTTCAATGTCGAAATGATTTAAGGCTGCCAGCATCTCTATTACAATTCTGTAAAACAAAATTTATTAAGAGCTACAAAGAACAGGGAATTATGAATAACCATAATCGCCATCGGTCTGAAGAAGCAGAAGCAGAAGAAGAAGAAGAAGAAGAAGAAGAAGAAGAAGAAGGAGGAGGAGGAGGATAGAAATGGAAGAAAGTTCTACTGCTTTTGTTGAAATTGTGATTCTTCCATATGTTCTGAAAGTAATGGCGAATGTTTTGAACAGTGAAAATAAGTTGGCAAAACCTTGCGGTCATCTTTGTGATCTTTTGTGATTATCCACCCTTGTGAAGTGAACATCTACACTCAAGCATTTAAGAAAATCACTCCTTAATCTGGTTAACCTCTTGCCAGTTAGATGTGTCTTACTACACCCGTAATATTCACCTGACTTTACACCTTCGAATTACCACTTATTTCAATCCATAGACAATTTTATTAGTGGGAAGAACTTCATTTATTTGGAAACCTGTAAAAGCGACAATCACCTAAAATATATCATGTTCTTAAAGGATGGACTCATGAAGCTGACTCAAATAAAAGTATAACAAAATGGTGCATATGTGATTGAATACATCTATGTAGAAATATTAAAATATTGTCTGTATCGCATAATGTGTATATTAGTTATAAGGACAAGTCCTCGAAGAATATAAATGATCAAATCCTTTTGGTCAAACCACTCAGTCAGTTATGTGCCATCCGTGATACACGCTTAGGCGATTATGTATGTTTCGATACATGACTGATGAGGCAGATTTTTCCGCAGTAGGTTACCATTTCTTTCTGCGGTAGACCAGTTGCCATCCAAGGCTATAGAACCCGGTCTGTCCCGCTACTTACCCATAGCTGGTGGGGGTGAGAAGTAGAGGATTCATACCTTTCCCAAAGGTATTAGCACGTAAGTGAATGTAATGGATTCGACTGGAATCCGAACACGGCTCTCTAATTCCTCAATCTGAGCCGGTATCCTTTACTCCACCGCACCTCCTCAAAACATGACTACCAGTTAGAAAAAATCTTTTCTGAATCATAAAAAATACAATAAAATTAAGACATTATGTAATTAGAAAAGTTTTTAATTACTTTGTGGATAAAATATATTACGAACACTATTGACTTAAGATTTTTTCAATTATGTCCCCCTTACTTAAATTTCCTAAATATCAGGCTGTCAACAAATCACTCATCATGTCAAAACACACCCCTTCCGCCGTAAAAATAAGATGCATTTCTGCGATATTTTAAACTCAAAGTAAATAATATTTGTTTCAATTAAAATAACTAAACATTAAATTAGCTAATTTTTATATAAGGTTTGAGAAAAGTATATTTTATTTCTGAAAGAATTTTAATAAGAAGAATTATGTCGTGTTGACAGATCTGTCAATATGGATGAATTTATAGATTTTACTAGAAAAAAAAAAGATTCCAATCAATTTAAATTCAGTTTGAAATACATCAAAGTCTTTTGCTTATTGGGGATATTATATTTAATCTATTAGTTTGAAATTAAAACTAACATTAGTTTCAAGAAAGATCTTTTATTTTTTTTAATGCATTGTAAACCTTAGGCATCACTTTTATGGGGAAGTACCTACTATGTATCATAACAGTATTGGGTAATTGAATCACAGAATATTTTTTTAAAAATCCGATGTAACAGGTTTCATCTTCTAAAAGGTCTTCATCAGGCTGGCATTTATATAGTTCGACTTTAAAAATAGAAATAATATTGATAGTGAAATTAATTAGCTTTAACAAATATTGTAGTCAGAATAAATTACATTATTTATACTAGTAGTACCCGTGAAATTTTCCTTTTTCAATTTTCTGATGAATCTTAAGTTAATGACTGAATAAAATCCTTATGAGTTTCACGTCATCGTTAAATATTTGAGCATAATAACTTAAATACAATATTGAAATAAGAATCATATGTATGAATTCAGGTCATTATTGAAATGAAGTAAGAGGGTACAACTGAAAAGAAAATTCAAAATTGAAAAGATTTTTTATATTTCACTGAAGCAGGCATTAAAGGCATGAGAACATTATCGTCTTCTTTACCTTCCCTTTCTTTCTTTCTTTCTTTCTTTCTTTCTTTCTTTCTTCTTCTTCTTATTATGTATGCTTTCTTATTCCCACTAAAACCAGACAGCGTCACTGATATATTTTCTTTCGATTTCCTCACAACCAAAACGAAATGGCCCATTATTTATCTGCGATAAGAGCAGAGCGTGACGGATACACTAACTTACTAACTAACGGATGTACAAGCAGAATTATAATGTAATTATATATTATAATATATTATTGTGACTATATTCTTATACATTGGCTATGTCTATTTTAGTCGTCTATCTTTTAAAACTTTTTTGCCAACCATGCTTTTTTCCTTCTGTTTTAGTAAACTTATCAGTAAATTGATAAATAAGACATTCCCCCGGTCCCTATAAAACTAGAAATGGCGGTTCTTTCATATTAAAAACTTATCAAAGCTTCGAATCTGAGACTTTATTTCAACATGTAACCATCACAAGATTATCACCCAGTTTAAATTTCGTTTTTACATAGAAAGATATGGATATGGATATGGATATGGTTATTTAGAGACACGCATGCGTGTAGAAGCATTAGTACGGGTGACATATAATCTCCAGCTATAATTCTACTATGCATGCCTATGTACATACAGCAACGATTCAGAAAAATAGAATGTTCCTTTTTCTATTCGAATAACTTCCATATTTCTAGCTCGAATTCCTTTAAAATTGGACAGCTGACTCTTAAAGGTATATCAATTCAATACGTGGAAATAATTTCGTAGTATTTCACTGACAAAAGAAGATTTCTTTGAAATCAGAAATTTTCGAAATTTGAAGATTGTTATAGTTTGTTAAAGAAAAATATGCGCTTTCCCAGAGTATTCGAACTTGCGTTCCCCTAATACGTTTTCTCGAATATTCAAGCCGGTAGACCAAAATAAATGAATATACTGTTTAATAAATAAACAGAGCGTCTACTCAAATACCAGTATCCATTAAAATAACATTTAAGTAATAAAAATCTGTACGATTAATATATAAAAAATCAATTCCTTTCTTTACAAATTGCTTTGTTTACGTTAGGATACGAAAGTGAGCAGATATTACTCTATTTCAAGGAAAATCTGTGTTTAAAGGCATTGTTCAGATTTGCTTGGTCATTAACATACTCTGTAGCAGAGAGGTCAAAGCGCAGAGAGGTCAAAGCACGTCATATTTAATGACCGTTTTCATTAGCAGAACGCAGTTTCAAATCCTGCCGGAGAGCACTTATATATATATATATATATATATATACGAGGGTCATTCAATAAATAAGGTGAATTTTTCGGTATAAAGACTTCTAATACAGATAGAAGCTTACTTTTAAAAATTTTTTCAACGTACTCTCCCAGCACTGTCACACACTTTTCCCATCTGTGCACAAGCTTTCGTATTCCCTCAGCGTAAAAATCTTTGGACTGATGTCTCAGCCAGTCGCTCACAAGACTTTTGACTTCATCGTCACTTTTAAACTTCGTGCCTCTTGTGAACGCTTTCAAGGGACCAAACAGGTGAAAGTCTGAAGGGGCAAGGTCTGGGCTGTAAGGGGGATGAGGGAGTAGTTCCCAGCTCAGCTCGTTGATGGTCTGCACCGTTTGGGCTGCTGTGTGAGGCCTTGCGTTGTCATGATGCAAGATGACTCCTTCTGACTGATGACCCCTGCGTTTGTCCCAACAGATAAGCTCAAAGTCCTTGCAATGTCATCCACTGTCACCCTTCTGTCAGACTGAATGAGGTCATTGACTGATTCGATCACCTCAGGAGACCTCACTTCTGTAGGCCCCCCAGGCCTGTCTTCATCCTCAACACTGCTCCGTCCTTCTTTAAACAATTTAGCCCACTTGTAGACATTTTTTTGGCTGAAAAACTGGCCGCTGTTCAATCCTGGAGTATGCTTCTTGGTCGGCCATCTTTGTTAATCGCCAAAACTCTCAAAGTTTTTTTTTTAATCTGCAAAATAAATTAAATCCAAGTGAAAAAAAGTAAAACAAAAAAAATATAAAAAAGTGTAAGTTTCTATCTCTATTAGAAGTCCTTATACCAAAAACTTCACCTTATTTATTGAATAACCCTCGTATATATTAATTAATTTAATTCAGACTCAATGAATTACTTAATGAATTGCTTAATTATATATATATATATATATATATATATATATATATATATATATATATATATATATATATATAAGTGGGCACTGATGTCAAGTCTTTGGGGGTTGACCTGTCTACTTTTATATTTGCACACGCTCTATCTCTGATATTGAGCACTTAGATAAATAAATAAATATAGCATACCTTAAAACTATATATTTATCATAGAGTACTCCATATCTGTTGCAGTTTCATCAATGTCTGGAATGATCAACATGAAACAAACAAATTTTCTAATAGCTGCCACAAGAGAAGGTGTAGCAAACGGAGGGAACTTTGTTGCCTCTTTTCTTCTGCACTAGCTGTGCCATTTGCTTCAGACTGGAAGGTTTGTTTGTAATGTTTCTATGTCACTCCGTCTACAGCCTCTGTTGCTCAAAGTCTGTTCCTTCTAAAGGAACCTTGCTTTTCATCACATGCAAAAGTAGATTTAGGAGGGTTTTCTATATGCGGAGTCTCAGATGGTTGGTGAGATCTATATAGAAGAAGCATGCTTTTCCATATCGAATGCAGAATAAGGTCTAGCAGAAATTCGACAGAAACAATTGCTAACATAGCTATAGCATCAGCACAACAGAAAAATCACCAGTACAGCATAAATACACAATACACCGTAACTGCAGAAAAACGTACGAATGCCCAATAAACGATAATTACGTACAAAATGATATAATATACAAAGCTACGTAAAATCTAAAGGAAATTCACAAAAAATATAACAGAGGTTACCTGGAAACAGAGAAGCTATGAACACAAAACATCATTTAATCACAGAAAATATGCAAATATCACTACCCTGCCAAAGCATATATGGCAACTTAAAAATCATTAACCAGACGCGCCAAAAATAATATATAAGATAAGAAAACCAGTACCATCTTAAACAACCCCTTAAAGTGATCTAACTTTTGCTATGAGGAGGAAATAACGATAATTACCTTTCCAGAATAAAATAAATTTCTGAACGAATAATCAGATGTTATTTTTAAATGCAGACGCAAGAACAAATTCTAACTGTGCTACCTACAGGCACATCATGCCCCTGACTAACTGAAATCCTACAACCGAAATCTAATTAACTTTATTTCAACTACTAAAAGAAAATAAAGAAATAAATGAATAACATAATAAATAAATTTATATAAAAAGTAATATAAACGCCATAAGTATAAATAACCATAGCCGGTTTACATTACATTTTACCTCCACTCACTCAATCAGCATAAATAAGCCCTGGAGAGGTCATGGCAATAAACAAACCTAAGTATTAGCCGTAAGCAAAAGAAGCGGAAAGGGTCGGTTTCCTTCTTTTCCCACTTCCCTTAATCCTTTAGTTACCTATATATACAGACCGATTGAAGATCGCATCTGAGTTGTGAAACTGACAAACATCTGACCGTCTAGATCATATTGAATGTAGATGTATATGCCTGGGTGTATCGATGTGTATGTGTAAGTATAGTGCATTTGCCTATGTGTGGTTTGATTTTTTGTATGTGTATGTATATATCTAAATACGTCTGAGCGCTTAACATGCCGTTGTTCGAATGATTTCACGTGAGAGGCGACTAACATGTTGAAATGAAACTAAAAATGTTTACATCTCTGTCTGGGATCCCGAATACAACTTTCAACTTAATTTCAATGAAAATATAAATTAAATAACATATATATCTTTTATTTTTATTTTTATATTTTTTCTCCTTGGTAATTCTACAATTTAAAACTTAATAGAGATCTGATTTAGATTTCTAAATAGGTAATTTTAATTTCTTAATTTTTTACTTTTAATTTTAATTTCAAATTTTATAAATCTTTTAATATCTAGACAACCTTGCTTAGTTGTCAAATTTTTCGAATCATCCTATACTTGTTTTTTGATTGGCCACTCTAGCTTATGTAACAGCGTTCACTCTTAGCTAAGGATCGTTGATTAATTTGAAACTTTTAAAACCATTTATTCTATATTCTATATTATCACTTGACAAGACACAAGAAGTGTTGAAACAAAATGGCTACTTTTGTCGTGATTTTATAACATATTTATGTTGTAATATTCAAATAAATAACTATATCTGCTCTACTCTGTATTGAGCACTCTTTAAAGAATATTAATTGTTGGTTATTGGATTTCACTCCGTATATACCAATCCTAAACTTGTATATATATATATATGTGTGTGTGTGTGTGTGTGTGTGTGTGTGGCTTTTCTTATATAACGTATTTGACGATATAAAAGACACACAAGCATATTAGACACATTTCCATTTCAGAAGGGCATATTCAGAAAAAGTTTTACTGTATTTAAACTTATTTAAACAAGCTATCAGTATATTACAAAAGCACTTTAACTACAGCAGAAAATATTACTGCATATAAAAAGCATGGTAGCAAGTACAGCTGAATATAAAGCAATAAATCACAATAGTGACTATATCCTACATGATTGCAATCATAAAACATTGCAAGACAAAACAAAGCAGAAAAAAACTAACACGACAGTTGAATAAATTCTTGAGGGTAAATTTCTGAAAACTCAGCTAGCACCTTCGGTGTCATATTTACCAGTACCAAGCAACACTAGTGACCGCTCCTATCACCTGCAAACACGCCTATTCTTTTACCAGTTATTCTTTTTATTTAGGGCCGCTTCGTACGACCGTTATATTTCTCTGCAGCCTTAATGCTGCTCCCTATGTTAGTGTTTTACCATTACTGGCATTTTCTTTCATTTACGTCTCTTTCTTCTGTGCTTTCCAGCTGGTTTATGATATGAGTGTGTTAAAGCATATTTTGCTATGATACATCAGCAGGTGCCGACAAACGTCACCAGTATTTATTTTTATAATTCCTTTTACAACAACAACAGCAACAACAATAATAATAATGTTGAATTGAGTCGATATTATTATTATGGGGAGGTTATATCCGGAATTAATTAATAAAAAGGGAGAAATAGATTCAGCTTGCATTAATCGAAAAGGTAGACATTAGTCAAGTTTACACCGCAGTCTGTAAGTATACACCCGGAAAGTGGACACTTATAGGAGTTTACCTCTCTGCAGAGGACTCAATAAAGGTATTCGAAGCCCCCGCCGGGCGGAGAAAAGTAGAAGCGACCGTTTGAGCTAAAAATATAGCATACGCTTGCGAACATTGAGGATTAAATTAGTTTACGGGAGACTCAATGTTGCGTATAAGATGAAGAATTTTATTTCGTCATCATTTTATTAAAAAGTGCTTCTTATATACGGTCAAAACTATACACACTCACGCAAACACATACGCATAAAGACAATGACAATGGTGTCAACTACAACAACAGCGATAAAAGCAATAATATTAACAAACTTGGATTTACATCAATGAAATGCCCATCACAACAAAACGACCTCATTGCTTTTGAAAATGACTTAACAAACATAATCAATAATTTGGAAATAAGAAAATTCAACAATAATTAAAAAAAACATGTGATATAAACAAAGAAGCTAAAAAGATAGTCACTAAACTAAAATTAGACAATAGAATAAAACAACTAGCAAAAGTAGAACTATTTATTAAATTAAAAGACCATAAGGTCACGACCAAAAAAACATGCAGATTACTAAACCCCACAAAACGCAATATTGGGAAAACAAGCAAACAAATACTAGAAAAATATGATCAAACATAAGAAACATATTAAACATAAACCAATGGGAAAACACAAAAAGCAACAATCAATTAGTTTAATAACATTAGCCATAAAGAAAACTGTTCCTTCACACAATTAGACAAAAAACTTCTACCCATCTATTAATAAGCAACACACTAAAATTAGCAAAACAATGCATGAATATCCCCAATAAAAATATAAATATAATTAAATACTGCCGAAAATCAATATTATACCGCAATAAAAAATGTGAAAAGAGGGCAATAATAATAATAATAATAATAATAATAATAATAATAATAATAATAATAATAATACGGAGATAGGACCTGTTACAATTTTATGGGACTACACAATACACACTGACAGAACAATCAAAGCCAACCGCCCAGACATTGTTATTAAAGACCACAAACAAAATAAGTGCCTCCTTATTGATATGGCAGTCCCTGCAGACTGCAATGTATCTTTGAAGATATTCGAAAAACTGTCAAAATACAAGGACCTTGAAATAGAAATCTCAAAAATGAGGCACATGGGAACATCAACAATTCCTGTTGTAGTTGGAGCCCTTGGACTGGTTGGAAAAGATTCCAGTAGGCTGATTGAAGGGATCCCTGGAAGTCCATGCCTCAAAGAGATACAAAAATTGTTCTGATAAGTACAGCCCACACTTTACGAAGGGCTTTATCTATGTAATTATTTTTTTATTTTATTTTTTTTTGCAGCGGAAAGTGTCATGATGCCATTTCTAACCTTAGGTCCCTGGGCGGGACCCGGAAAGAAATGTGTAAACGCCAGATATCAAAGGAAATAAAAAAAAAAAATAATAATAACTTGATGTAAGAAGTAGTAGTTATGAGATAGTAGGTATATACATAATCAATAAATTAGCAAATATTAACTAAAAAGATATAGGTCTATACACGGATGATGTTCTGTTAATTCTAAGAAATTACAACGGTAGAACTACAGAAAAAAAGGAAAGAAATAATAAAAACCTTCAAAACCCTAGGATTTACAATCGACATAAAATACAACAAAAATAGTAAATTTCTTAGATATAACATTCAAACTAAACAACGGAACATACAGACAATACACTAAAAACAAAAATAGGGAAAAAATTCTTCAAAATAATTGACAAACACTTCTCTAAAAACAATGAAAATACCCAACAAAATCAATAACAATCACAACAACAATAACATCCATCAAAATAACACCATCAAATGTAAATGCAGAAACAAAGAAAATTGCCCACTTAACAATCAATTTTTAACCAACAACATAATATACAAACCTAACGTCACTAATAGCATTAAAACAGATGAAAATATTTATACAGACACCACAGAAAAAAACTTAAAAGAAAACATAACCACAGAATGCCCATCGACAGGAAAAATGCACAATCAATACAACCCTATTAAAATACATATGGAGCCAAAAAGAAAACAATATCCCCACCAAAATCAAATGGGAAATTATAAAAAGAGCAGCGCCATACAGCATTAACAGTAAAAATTATAAAGTATGCTCAGAGTAAAAATTAGCAATAATTAGTTTTAAAAACCAAAATAAAGGCTTAAATAAGAAAACTGAAAAAATGGTAAATGTAGGCATATGGATATATACTTACTTTGCTATCTAAGCATTAATTAAAAATAAACAAATAAATATAATATAAACTTTAAATAAATAAATGAAATGAATATAATACAAACTTAAAAAATGCTTAATAAATAAAGGAAATAATATTAAATATACTTATCTATATGTGTGTGCGTGCGTGTGTGTGCATGTATATATATATATACATGTATACACACACAGACACACAAACAATTCCAAACGAACAAATCTAACTACCTCGTGATTAATAACTCAATATATAACACCAAGGTAAAAACAAATAAACTACTAAGCATTAAATAAAAATGTACATTGATGAAATGATAACATGTCTAGAGAAGAAACCGGGAACACAATAGCAACAAATAGCTGCAATTGAAAGAAAAGAGCAAAAAGAAATAATGGAGAAAAGGCTAAGGTGTGAGAGTGAAATGGAGAAAAAATAAGCAAAAAAAAAAACGTAAAAGAGCTCAAATAATCACAACACCCTACACGTATGCACACCGGCGCAAACGGGCGCATGCGCGCGAATGCACACCCCGAACGCGCAAACAGGCGCATGCGCGCGAATGCACACCCCGAACGCGCAAACGTATACAAACAAGACGGAAAAAAAACTGGCACCAATGATAAGTGCATAAAAAAAGAAATATAAGCAGTCAATTGCTAATAACACCTGAAGAATGGAAGAACAGGTCCGTCTACGATACTCTGGAGTTGAGATGCTGAAGGTAGCATCAATCAGCTAAGAGAAAAACTTTCACTTATATATATAAATATATATATATATATATATATATATATATGAACTTTCACTTATATATATATATATATATATATATATATATATATATATATATATATATATATATATATATATAGAGAGAGAGAGAGAGAGAGAGAGAGAGAAAGGAAGAGAGAGAGAGAAATTTGGTTAAAGTTCTTTAAGATATTTTTCATAGATTTTTTTTTTCTATATTTCCGGTAATTTTCTTGGTTTCCTGCCATATATTTAAATATAAATTGTCCAATATCCGAGTACGTTTGGCTTTCAAATATTTTGGTTTTTCAAATATGAGATGACACGTAAAGTCGCGATATTCAATAAAAGGTATAACTGACCTAATACAAAACATCCTCTGCTAAATGCTTGTGAAAGCCGAAAGTACTCAGGCATTTGGCAATTTATATTTAAATATGTACCGAAAAACCAGAATATACATACATACATACACACACATATATATATATATATATATATATATATATATATATATATATATATATATATATATATATGTGTGTGTGTGTGTGTGTGTGTGTGTGTGTGTGTGTGAAGCTGTATTTATGCATAAATGAAATTAATAACTTGATTCCAGGACTATCATCTTACCTGCGTCAGGTGTTGTAACCTAACACAGATGCTTGCTCATGAATCAAGGGGCGTTTGTTATAATTTGAGTTCGACTATTAGGGTCATTTAATGATATTTTAGCGAAAGGTTTATTCAGGTTACTTTCAAAACTATACGCAATATTCACTCTCTTAGTAATCGTTATATCTTTTTTTTTTAAAGATTGATGTCAAACGCTGTGCAATGGCGTGGTGGATGATGTTACTTGTTTTTAAACCTTTCGGGTGATTATTCCCAAGGAATCACTCACTTTAGAAATTGATCTAAGCTTCAATAAACCTACCGGTGTGAAACTTATCAACTTCCCCAAATTTACGAACGCATCAGCTAATTTAGTATAAACCTGGGCGTTTGCTTCTCAAAAATAATCCTGAAGTTGCTACCGAGATTCTGTGTGGCATCCGTTTATGTGTGTCTGGGGAACTTTTTTTTTTTTAATTCAATTCAGCTCGATGGTGGTAACGCCGCGTGTGTTTTACCAATCGAGAATAGTTGATGTGACGTTGTAGTGTCTTCTGGGCAGTATTTGTTCTTATGACAGTTTTCCATGCAGTACTCCTCCAATCACCAAAATTCATATATTGACTAAAGGAAGAGCAGGGGCCAATACTGTGTGTGTGTGTGTGTGTGTGTGTGTGTGTGTGTGTGTGTGTGTGTGTGGTGGCCTACCTATCTGCGATTTTGCCTTTTATGATTTCAGTTACACGCGGTCAACCTAAAAAATAAACCACTCTAAATTTTGTCTGTCTCCCAACTTGCAAGAGTAGTTATGTTGGAAATTGTCCACCAACCAACTGTTTACAAAAAACTGTTTCTCAATGAAATAATCTCGCTTTGTCGAATGTAGAATCAACATCTGAACGGTTAAAAGAAAAGAATTCCTTTTCGGGAAGGTGTCGAACGAGTAAACTGGCGGGAATGTAAGAGAAGTGGACTTTGTTTCTATCGGCCAATGCGTATAATAGCCGTGCACCATGTTTCTGGACATTACCCATTGAGTGAAGAAGTTGAGCGACAGTAAGATAAAAACTTACCATCTTCTGGGTCAATTCCTTAATGGTCTAGTGCGGTTCATTTTAATCAGCGCGGGAAATTCTTTCTCATCAAATTGAACAGCTCGACTAGAACGCGGAGTCAGTGACTTCGAACTTCCCCTCTTTGAAATGGGAAAACCATTTCTATGACATTCTGTCGGTAATGACGTCATCCCAAATGTCTCGAGCAGCTTCGGCAGTTTTGTGACCTTGATTAAAAGCAAAGAGAAAATGTCAAATATGCTCATTCATCTCTACTTGGCATTCCATCTCAATGGGTGTCTTATCTGAAATAACATTTCAATAACGTTTCACAGGATGACCAGAATTATTAAGATGCAAAAATGCTTCGAAACATTAATGTTCGAGATCATTCGCAGTACATCAGAATAAACGAATGAATATATATAATAACTCAATATGTTTATATATATATATATATATATATATATATATATATATATATATATATATATATATATATATATATGTATGTGTGTGTGTGTGTGTGTATGTGTGTGTGTGTGTGTGCGATACACAAACCATGTACAAAGAGATTTAAATCGGCACTTAGAGTTTTGTTCGTTTGAATGTTTTGTTTCTAATAGTACTATGGATTTCAAGTGATCAATATACTTACTCTATCAGGGTGCAATTAGCATCGGTAATCATTTAATTTCAATTATCATTAGATGTTCGGTAATCAGGCGCGTTCTTGCTTAGGTGTGTATGTGGGCGAAGAATCTGTGGGGAAAAAGAAAAGTCGTGATATAATTATTTAGACATTTAAGAAATGTGATATCAATAACGCAAGCGATGAGACCGAGATTAACATTAGCTTTGATCATAATCAATGATAGAATGTTCGATTTCTTTCCAAGCAACAGTGAAAGCGAGGACAAAGTAAATAACAGTAAGCATTTTTCTTTTTAATTTACAGTATTTTCTTATTTTGTTTGTTTTGAGTTCTTTTATGATTAGAACAATATATATATATACTAATCTTTAATGTATCAGATTGAATTTTTTTCAATTAAGACTAACTTTTTTACAAAATATCCTTAATAATAATAATAATAATAATGGATACCACAAACCATCTAATTAATTAAAAAAGACATTTGGCAAGTAAGAAACAACATCAAATAGTCAAACATTAATTGAAAATCCTTTTCGAATCCCAGAGTAAGGCAGCTACAAAACAAAGTATAAACAAAAAACTAAATGTAATAATGGAATATTTTACATTTTTATTACATCAAACAGAAGTAGAGTGAAATGAATTAAGAAAAATAACTTCAAAAAATCAATTGTTGTTTAGAGTCTCTTATAAATATTATAGATTTATTTCAAAGGGTGAATTGCCCGTAAAGAAAATAAATCCCACCCAGAAGTTTAAGATGCTCATCTTTGTTATCCCAGATCCCAGAATCGAACCAATTTATGATGGGAGGTCGAAATGGGTGACAACTGGCAATAAATAGAATTTTTTTTAATTGCAAAAAATAATAGCGAAAAAAAGAGAGTATTGCGTTTTCTGTTATTTTTTTTCATGGCCAATAAAATAAGACAAGAACCGAACAAAGGTTGTTTTCAAATATTGGATTAGAAAAGGAAAATGGGGCAGATTCTTTGTTAGTGCTTCCATTTAATTATTTGAAACTGTCGGCTAAATATCTCAAGAGAAATGTCATCATCTTACATTGGTAGTGAAGCGGATAGTGATTCAAGACAGCGCAGATATGCTGATGAATGAAGTGAGAACAATAAATGACCTGAAGCTGCTGGCATTACTAGTCCAGTGTCAAGCGGTTAAATACTAGATACTAATAGTCTCTGTCGACACTATCAATTGTTTGCTGACAAAGAGTAGCACGTCTGACAAAAGTCCGTTTTCGTATTCTGGCAAAGATCAGGATTTCCAAAAGTTCTTTTTTTTTTCCAAACTAGGCAGCTTTTCAACTGTAATACTCACAGAGTATATATACTATATATATGCCACAAAAACAGAGAGAAATTATTTTAGCATGAACTAGATAGGGTAGCGTCAGTGGTCAATCCTCAGAAAAGGCAATAGTTCGAATTGGAAAACTGGCGCAACGCAGTCCTCCTCGTAACTGTAGTTCTGTGCCAGACTAAGCTATATTTGGCATATATGGTTGAATGGACACATACAGATCCCCCTACGTAGCATTGAATATTGCTGTCACAGTCTGGTGCTTTTGCTATGCATTTAGAGATTCTTGATAAAATACAAAATCATGGCATCTTCAGTCACTTTCCCACCTTCATAACGTGGCTTCCCTGTGCCTTTTCTATAGATATTATCATGTTATGGTAATTGTTCTGATGGTACCTAGATTTGGTACCTAGATTCGATTGTACTAGATATTGCTAGACTGGTGACAAGCTTTCACCTTTTTATAGTCGAAATGGTTAGATGTAACCGTAGGTTTTAAGCTAAGTTTCTTCTCTCGCTTGTGGAACTCCCTTCCGGATTCTTACTTTCCAGACAAACTTTGATCTTCAAAAATTTAAATGCAATGTCAATCGATATCTTTTGTCTTCTTAATTACTGTTCTTTTATTGTTCGCCCTCCTTTTTCTGTTTTTCTTATATTCTCTCACGCAGGAAGACTTTGCGTCTGAGTGGATCTATTGTCTTGCTTGTGGTGAAATGATTAAAAAAAAAACATGTATAGATTTTCTTTCAAACAACTTTTGTTGAATATATTGACAATTTCTGTCCATCTAATTTTTTTATTAAGTTTTTCACATTTATAAATAAGTTGTTTTATAGGTAGCTACACGAAATCGCTAAAAATGTGATGAAAACATGCTCCAAACGTAATGAAAACAGTTTTATCGTCAAAATCTTTATGTTATTATTAAGAGGAAGGATCAAAGTATTTTTTAAAAATATTTACTTATTTTTTTACAGATTAAGAAAAGACTTGGAATGCTGAGAATACCATGGACTGAACATATGAACAACGAAGTTTTAGGGAGAATGAAAACAAAAAGGACATTTCTACTTCACATCAGAAAGAGACAGTTAAAATTTCTAGAGCACATAACGAGAAAAGAGCGACTAGAAAATGTGACAATGACAGGACACATGAAAGAGGAAAGCAGCGCATAATCTACCTAATCAGATTATGTAAATAGTCCGCAGAACAGGGATTAGGAGAGATTGCCAAAAGAGAAAATTTACTAAGAGCTACAAAGGACAGGAAATTGTGGAGAGCCATGATCGCCCTCGTCCGAAACGGACACGGTACAAAGAAGAAGAAGAAGAAGAAGAAGAAGAAGAAGAAGAAGAAGAAGAAGAAGAAGAAGAAGAAGAAGAAGAAATGTACTATTTTTTTTGGGCATAATCGGTATCAGGTTAACTTCCAATTTTAAAAAATATGTAATAATATAATCTAACAGTTTCAAATAAACTAAAATTATATGATAACGCCTTTCAAGGAAGAAAAAAAATCAAATATGTTTACGTCATAATTTTACGTCTTTTAAGGAAAATAAATTCATTTATACAATGAAGACGCCTGATGAGAAGATGTAATCTCAACGAAATTCAACTCTGAGTATAAACACAGTAAGTAAATATACTTCCTTTCATTTATTACTATTTAATGCTCTATTATGAAAAGTGAAGACTACATGATTACAAAGAATGCTTGTCTTAAAAACATTATCTTGCAGTCAATCTGTTTTTTTTTGGGGTGGGGGCTTTTTCGAAACATAATCATTATTCTTAGATAAATAGATTAGTATTTTATCATATTAAATGTTATTTTCAATAGAGAGTGCATCTTTTCTGTCATACGATTTCTCGAATATTCAAGCTGGTAGACGAAAATAAATAAATAAATAAATATATATTATTTAATAAATAAATAAAAGGAGCGTCTATTCAAATGTCGGTACTGAGAAAGAACAGAGAAAACATTAGGTGTTGGTGATACACGTATAGGCGTGTGTGTGTGTGTGTGTGTGGGTGTAAAGTTCAGTCACTGAGTGGAACGATATTCCCATTCCCAAGAAAAAGGTCCCGGTGGTGTTGTCACTAAAGCATATCTTGAAGGAAAGGAAGATAAGTGCTGAAGTGTCATGTTTTTATAGGTGCTTGACAGCACCTTCTAACGACATCTTGTCGAAACTGACGAAGCTATGTGGGGATAACCCACAATGGTTATAGACAGGAAAGGAACAGAGTTAAAATTTTACTTCGCCATACATTTTTACTGTCATATTTTCAGCTACTTTATCGTCTGCACGGATTCCTTGCTGCTAAGCTTACTTTTTAACGCGAGGGCACAAATATGGGACACCTAGTGAGAGTCGAACTCACTTTTCTGTAGTACTGATGGAACAAACAAGCTTGTTAACCATTACTTCGCGCTAAGACGTCCCATTATTACTGTTAAGCTTAGCTTAGTTTTGGTACAAAGCCATAAGTACGTGTAATTAAGTGAGGATCGAACTTACTTTTTAGTAACAAGGTTCAACCAAGGTGGGTCGCTGACAATTATCCCACGCTTGGGTGTCCAGGCATCCATTATTTAGCATGAAGAATCATATATTTATCTATCGACTATACCTGATTGTTAACAGCAAGAATACAATGAAATATCTAGTACAGTTTCTGCACACGTTTCCCTTATTCCATATGCCCCACCCCAAGACACCCCGCCGAACATTTTCCTTTTAACCTTTTAAAGTGCTTTATCTCATTGAAATCAAAGCAATTCCATAAAACGGTGTTCACGTGAAAATGTCCTTTTGTAAATAAATATCTTAGCTTCAGCGGCCAGATGGTTTAACAATACCATCAGAACAGAACAGATCAGGACATTATGAACAAAGGGTAAAAAGAAAAGAAGAGGAACCCTTTTTTCTATTGATATGTTCGGATCTAATGCAGTCGATACAAAGGAAGCTTTTTACTTGTGGTATCTTTCATTATCAGATGACGTTTTTTTATTCATCGAACATGAAATCATTGTAATAACGATAATAAAAAATTAATTTGAATAAAGCAGAAGCACATGTATTTTTTTAACATTGGAAAACAAAAAGCAAACATTTAAACAAGCAGACAATAGCCATGAAAATAGAAATTAAATTATATGTCTCTATTTACGTCATGTTATTAAGGAAATCGCCGTCAGTTTTTTGACTGCCACGTATTTAGGAATTCGTGCACTTTTGGGCATCCGTAAATATACCTCTGTTCCAATCTATGTTCAGATCTATCTATCTATCTCAATATGCTTAAATCCACCCGTCTAAGTAGCAAACAAAAGTTCACAGCGGCTACTTTATGAGAATATTTTACTCACACACACACACACACATACTAGGAAAAAAAATCACATATGTGGAGCCCACAGTGAGGATCGACCTCAGTAGATTTATAATGGCGTGTTAATCTATATTATTAACTAATTCACCACAACGAAGTGCTAATTTCTCTTTATCTCTCTCCCTCTCTCTCTTTATCTCAGTCTGCCAATATTATAACTAAAGTATGAGCAGGTAGCGTGACGCTTATCGACGCTGGAAGTGGAATCAGCGATCTGAGTTCAAGCTCAGTCCTGTTTTGTTACGTTCACTTAGCACTAATGCCCTTGGGAAAGGCTGAAATCTATTTCTCCCCTGCCCAATCTATGAGTTAAATTGGCAGGTTTGAATTATGGGGCAGCCATTTTAGGAAAATAGCAATACTGAATTCAAAACCGCGGAGAAGGCAGTGGGAAATCACTCCACTGTCTTCTCCAAGAAATCATGGTAATTCACAGATAATAATGAAAAAATACATTGTGGAGAGCCATGATCGACTACGTCTCGAAGGGATATGACATTAAAGTAAAGAAAGATGTTTCCACAGTAATAAACATATGATTAACATTTTCGACCTATCTTCCTTGACATGCATCATGACAGTGGTACTGTACAGCCTCTCAGTAACGATTACGTTAATCTACTTGTCGTATCTGAAAGTGATATGAATATTTAATGATCTATTAAGTAGAAAAAAGTGCACCTATCGTATCAGAATAGTTCCAAGATGGACCCAAAGTATGTTCGTGTTTTCGATCTTTATGTCTGTAGAACATTATTGCGTTTTACTGTAGCGTTGCAGATCAGACCTGATACCAGGTTCGTTCTCAGAGTGTAGCTTCTTCCAGTCAAATGCTTGTAGCTTAAAATTAGCCCTTCAGTCAGATTGTTACCCAGGAATCGAGAATTTATAGCAGTAAGTAGATTTTATTCTCAGTTTGTAGCATACTGCTATAGACTAACGAAGCCGAGATGAGGCGCAGGTGAGGGAGGAGTGAACTGTCTAACTGGCGTCTTACTTTCATTTCATTCTCTGTGGACTCTCCCTGTCTCTCTGCTTTTTTTCGTTGGTAGTGGTCACTCTCTTAGAGAGAACATTGTTCTGTCTTGCTACCCTTGTCTAAAAATGTCATTTCGTTTCATTCAGTGACCCTCTTTGTTTGTGTCGCTTGCTATGTACTTGTGATTGGACTAGACTAAGCTCTGTGCGATAAATATAGTCGGCTTGGTGGCTGAAATAGTTGTGTACTTCTTATCTGTTCTAATGGTCAGTGTTCTTCACCAGGTAAAAGGCCGAGTTTCGAATGTTGAAAGCAGGCCCTTCTAACAAGGAAGATTAAAATAACAGAATCTTTTTTATCCTCATTTTTCTCAACCTTAGTTTGGCTTTGAGGTGTCCTATTCTATGCTTAGTAAATATTGTTTGCACAATGTCAGAGAAGTGTCTTGGAAAGTTACTCAGCTGTTTATTGATTGGGAAATCGGTCAATTCTGGCACGTCGTTTACGAGTTTTAGTAAAATCCTGATGTAAAGAATACGTGTTCCACATAAATTTACAGAAAGGTCGGAATCTTTGTCTTTCTCTCCTCGTTTGACAGAAAAAAAACCAATGATTTTTAGACTAGGCAGTCATTGTCGATGAACAACGGATTTGTTGCAAGGAAGAAAATCGAAATGAGATTTAAGACAACCTTCAACGTTTCAACTTAAAAGGAATCTATTAGAAAAAATTTCTCTGAGTTTATTGGATATTTTTTAAAAATCAATTCACCCCAAGCAAAACAATAATTCCGCTAAGACGCAAAGGGTTACTGGAAGTGAAAGAGATTGAAAAGACTTTAAAATGAACCGGAAACTCAATCTTAAACAGGTAACAAGGGATAAACCTCTACTTCTGTTCAAATGACTGGAAAGGAGTGCAAACTGGACGATAGACAAACATATCTACTCCTATTAATTAAAAAAGTAAAGTTTTTCTTATGGTTTGCTGTCACTATGACAACATGATAGTGTGCAGCGTTACGGTCCTACGGCTTATTTTAATGATGCATTGAAAGAGAAAATACCATTTTTCTCGGCTCGGAAGTCGATTGATGTTTTTAATTCTAAACATCTCCCGTGATGCAATAAACGATGATGGAGCTTGGATAGGAATTTTCTTTCATCCGCGCGCAATAAATTCTCCAGGTATATCGCTTTCAGACCAGTACTTGCCTTGTTCAATGAAACACCCATTGTTTAAACAGCGGTTACAAGCTACACTGAAAATTCTATGGTTCTTTTTCTCATAGGTAATATATGTAATATATATAATATATCCTCTGGATGGAGGGTAGTAAACTAACTGGTAGTTGTGATATTTATTTAAGGCTTAACTTAGAATTTCTGAAGTAGATATTCCGTTTATTTTCTTTCTGGCCCTCAACCATGAAGTGATGGACATGAAAGCTCTTGTAATTCTTTATTTAATGTATCTTCTGCGGGATGGATGTGCAACAGTTAGCGACCAAGAAACAGAAATAGGCGCGCTGAGTTCAAATTCCGACCGATTTCGTTAGGTTAACTTTCACACAAATACTGTTGGTAAAGGTATTAATCCATCTCTACTGCTACCAGCTACAGGTTAAATAGCAGACTCACTTACCTTGAAGTGGCAACCAACCCAGAAGAAGGAAAATTCTGAATTCAAAACCAGCTTGAATAGGGATGTGCTCCGTCAAACAATCTTGCCTTAAACACACAACTGCTATTATGGCTGCAGTACATGTGGTGAGAACTATTCAATTCAAGCCGTAAATATTTAAAGTGACTGAATGATGAATAATACAGCTTACTTATCAATGTTTATTCTATTTTGAATGTGAGAAACTTCAGTAAAGCTAACGTGAATTAGCGCACAAAGTAAGCAATATGGCGCAAAGTGGTCTGTTGGCGCCAAAGACGAGAGTTACAGTGGTGGTAGAAAATGGAGAACTGTTTTAAATGCGATTGCTGCACTAGAAAGTGGAATATTAAAATACAGATGCGAAAATGGCTGAAAAATGGCCGAAACGAATGATGTATGTACGTATGTATGAGTACAAAAAACTGTTTATGCTTGGAAAATGTTGTTTGGAACCAAAATAAACATGCATGAACATTTACAAAAAAGCGATTGTGTAGGCAAAGGTGAAAACATTCTAGAACAGTTAAAATAGCATCTCTAGTAGCTCATGTAGATAGAGGAAGAAGACGGCATACTTTTGTGTGAAAAAAGGAGTCTTATTATCTTGATATGCCTTTTGGGCAAGACCTGTCTACATTAACATTTTTTATTTTGTATGTCGTTATAGAGTCCTCTTTAACGCGAGCTATGTACCAGACTATTTTTAGTAAATAGAATATATAGCAAACTTGAACCTTCGTGCCCGAAAAAAAACCCGGATTATCGGAAGGATGGTATTTTCCATTGACAACGCTATTATTTTAACCACTTTCACTTTTCATCAATGTTGGTTAAAAGGTAATGATTAGAATTGTAATAAACCCTAAATATATGATGAAAACAAATTCATACACTTTTTTATTCTTAAGAATTTAAAACAAAAATATAAAACGTTATTTATTTATTAGATTGTTTATTTACAAGAATAATTTTATATTTGCAACATTCTAAAAACTAATACAATTAATACTAAAGCAATGTATTATTGGGTTGGTCCATAATTATCAGACGTTTTTGTAGGAGAGTTATTTGTTAATAAAAATTGCTGTTTTGTTTACTTTTTTAATAAAAATATTATTTCATATTCAGGTTATAAAAATGCGTGTCGATAATCATACGCTCCGGAATAATAATTTAAAATGTTATTGTTGAATTATTATGTTTCTTTTTTCATAATAAATATTGTTTAAAAAACGCCTGATAATTATACACCAACCCAATATTTATGATTTACAATTTACAAAAAAAATAAATATGCAAATAAATTTTTTCATAAATTTATAAACGTTTACTAAATTATTAAAACCAACGATATGGAAATACTTATTATTTACCATTTTATAAAGTTAGAATCAACTGTTAATTAGCCGATGTGTTTCTAACTATTCCAATAAATAATTTAATAAATAGTGTAAATAAACAGTCTAATAGTGTTTATTATTTTTGTTGTCAAATGAATAAAATATATTATTCTGGAATAGGAGATTTATCTATTCCAATCTTTTCATATCTATCTATCTATCTATCTATCTATCTATCTATCTATCTATCTATCTATCTATCTATTTTAACTCTTCTCTGTTCCTAAGTTTATGCTCGAATCCCCTTTAATCCAATATTAATAAGTTAAAAACAAGAGTAGACTAGTCTTTCGTGCTCTGGGTGGTAGCCAGTCTAGGAGAAGGACAACGTTGAATCAAAAACCGTGAAGTAGATAATGGGAAATTTCTTCACTATTTTCCCCCCAAAAAGTCATGGTAATTAACAGATAATTGTTCTGTCATCCATGCACGTTATGTAGCTTACTCGCTGTTTCTCTCTGTTGCTCTTGTTCATCAGTATGTCCCGTGATTGTAAAATTCTTTAACTCATTACGCCTCCCAGAAATTTCAAACAGTCTCTTTCTGTATATGAATGAGCTGATGGTGTAATGGATACTTGCCATGGAAACAAGATCAGCAATGCCTCGCGTAATGAGAGCTGTGAACCCATACTCCTCAAGGAGTCTACGGGACTTGTGTGAGGGCGATTGTTTCTGGATACTAAATAAAAGGGTCCGTTTTATTTGCTTTTTTAAAAACTTTCCCGTTGCCCACATTTTCATGCCCGAGGTATTCTCAGCATCCTTCTTAATTCCTCTTTTATTGTTCTCTTTCATTAATGTTTTTATTTTTCTCATTTTTTCACATACAATAACCACTTGTGGGCGTCTTAGTGGCTTTATTACCTTGCTTGGAGTGAAATGATAAAAAGAATGACAGAATTAATAACAATCATACGTACGCGTGTTATTTATACATTCATTTGCTAAAGGGACACATTCTTGGTAAATCTCCTGAGGCATTTTTAGCGAAGAACAGAAATGACGTCATATGTCTATCTCTAATTGCAGTACATACGTTAGTTTACACTGTGTAGATAATTGGGCATTGACATCAGAATCATGTGGAACATCGCAATCCCGGTGACTGCTGTAGTACAAAATGTCGTTTTTCTCGGAAGTGAGTTTCATGTGAATTGGAGTTCATCATTAAATAGATATGGTTTCTTTCTATGTTCGCTTTGTTGCTGTTTTGCATAGATTACTATTATGTGTAACATGTTACACCTGACCTCAAGTGGAACTCGTACATACGCTCCATCGCAAAAGATGCAGGAAAATGGTCGGCTCCCTGAACCAATCCAGTAAGTACCTGACTCCGTATGCTATTTTAAATGGAATTCGGTTGTCATATCTGGGCGGGAGCTGATCAGTCCCCACTCTCCTTTTTTAAGCGCTAAACAAGTTACTCTGAAATTCTCAACCCTTGGCTGTATTAATTTTATATCCAGAACAGCATCATTCCGATGTAACATGAAATGAAAGCTTTCTGCGTTGCAATTACAAATTCACCAATCTTAAAAAAAAAACGGTTTCAACAGTAAACGTACGGTGTGCATCGGTGCAAACCATAATGGTGATTAATAGTATCTGAAAAAAATGATAAAATATTAGCTAGATGAAGACACCATTACCCCTTGCCTAAGTTCACTAGCACCACACAGGTGACAGTTTAAAATGTGGAAGGTATTTCTGCCGTACCCTGAATAAACCGATACGAGTCCTTCTTTGATTTTAGTTTCTTGGAGCAACACAAATCACTGTTATAACTATCAATGTCCCGAGCCAATAATTCTTATTTTTCTTTTCACAAGTCTTCTAATATTAAATATTCCGATGGTAATATCTTTATATGCAATTGGGGGCATTTACAATGTGTTAAATAAGAACTTGCCAACTTTGTGCAGTTCACAACCGGAGAAGTCGTTACTATCATTTCCTTCTCTACCTAGCGTTTAAATTTTGAATTAGAGAACGCTCTAACATAAACTAAAATCTTATTCCATAAAAGAAAAGGTAAACAATGGCGGACGTTAAGCGACGTGAAAATTTGTTGTAGTGTGTGAGTGTGTGTGTGTGTGTGCGCGCGCGCGCGCGTGCGTGAATAATAATAATAATAATAATAATAATAATAATAATAATAATAATAATAATAATAAATACCTTCTTCCAAACATGGGAGTGCCTTTAAATAAAAAATATCTCTGTCAGAGAATATGACAAAATCAGTAAATAGAAACATCTTGAAATTAAAAAAATGTGGCACCTTCAAACGACTTACAATTGGCGCCGTTGCTGCGATAAAAATGTACAGACAAAAAATTAGTAAAATCACTGTTTACAAAAGATTTAGTAAAAAAGCACCTGCTTAAAAGAAATTCAAAGATTTGCACCGTGTAAACAGAATAATTATATTTACTAATTTCCTTTACCCAAGGTTTCGTATAATGAACCGGTAAGTGATTGTACTAAACATAAGGCAAAAGATAATAATAATAATAATAATAATAATAATAATAATAATAATAATAATACGCATAAAATTAGATACAGTTGTTTTCCATTACCATTAAGCATTTTGAAACCATTTTACGTATGACGTCACTAACACGATACAATACAGGTAATTTGAATTTGAAGCGTTTCAAAAATTTCAGGATGTAGCCAACAAAATCTTGTTCATTATAATGAAAATATTAAGATCTTGGTAATAAATAATACGATCAAAAACAGAACAAAAATACGAACTTTCGACTGTTTATTG
>OZ038485.1:57774855-57789855 GCA_964036315.1 Acanthosepion esculentum
GTGTTTAGAAAACGAGATGACATAAAGAAATTAGGTTAGATTGATGGATAAGTTGATCTGATCAGGCAATGATTTTATGTTTAGATATAAAATGAAGGAAAAACATGGTCGAGAAAATGAGATTGATGGCTTATAAGTGAGCCAAAAGGGGCAAAGGAATCGAAGGAATGGGAGAGAAAGCAAGGTCAAGAGGCGAGATTGCTTTAGAAAGTAATGGAAATAATGACCTTCAGGAAGAAGAAGATCTACATTGAAAAGAGAAGGGGTGGAGAGAAGAGGAAAAAGATAAAATTTAAGACAAGAAGTGGGAGGAGAAACTGATAAAACACAAATGAAAAATGTAGGAATTGTGAGAGAGTCTTAGATGAAAATGGATTCAAGAAGATTTGTTAATATGAGATATTGGAATGGAAAAAAAGTGATCTGTTCGGGAATACAAGGAGACGGAAGAGAAGTAGGAAAGGGAAAAGAGGGAAACTAAGGAGAAAATGGGAGGAGTTGAAGAATAAGAGAGAAAAGGTATAAAGACAATAAGTGTAATGAAGAAAAAAGATAAAATAGAGAAGAGGAAATGGGAGAAGCACAGTAGAAAATAAAAGGGGAGAGAAGAAGAAGAAGAAGAAGAAGAAGAAGAAGAAGAAGAAGAAGAAGAAGAAGAAGAAGAAAGAGAATAAGTTTTAGTGAACAAGAAAAAATGCGAAAAAAAAAGAGAGAAAAGAGGAAATAGGAGAAACAGAAGAGCTTGAAAACGAGACACGCCCACCACAAAAAAGAATAGAAAAATATAGAAGAAGAAGAAGAAGAAGGAGGAGAAAAAGAAGAAGAAGAAGTTTATCTCGCAGACCATTTCTACTGTAGTGAATTCACCATTCATTTTTTGTTCCTATACTTGTGACCTTGTGTCATACGAATCTAGGTTTGCAAGATACTGCAAATCAAAGGAAGGGGTGATGCAAATTGTGAGAGAGTAAGAAGAAGGAACAATCTGATTCGAAGCAAAATTAATTAGTGCCCTAAGGAATAAACGAAAAAGAGACTGACTAGTAATAAAGAACGCAGCCTTCATTTTTTTTAAATATATATTTTTTTAATAAAAAGGCACACTGAAGTTCTAAGGAGACAGAAAATTAAAATATTGCAGGTAAATAAATACTGGTTTCGTGTTCACACTTAGAAAAGGGGTGTGGTTAGCTGTTTGCTTTGAGCACCTCTTTTCTTTTCAGCCCTTATCCTGACGAGCAGTCGTGAAGGTTGTAGCAGCCGACTTTTCAGCAGCGGAACAAGGCTCTCTTTTTCGTTCACAACAATGTCGCATCTATTGTTTCGATCCCAAAGTTTTCCTCTGGTTGGCGTCATCGCGGGGACATTGTTTGTTTCATATCTCGTTTCTTAATGTGAGAGAGAGGGGGGAGGAGGAGGAGGAGGAGGAGGCAAAGAAAGAAAGTGAGATATTTCGTGACACGCGTAAAGTTTGAAAAAAATAAAATCGCGGAGATGGTGGTGATGCCTCTGGAATATTTACGTGGTGTAGGTGGATGCAGCAGGATAGCAGAGGAGGTGTCTTTTACGATGAGGTAGCAACGATGTGACTCAATAAAACAAACGTTTACGAACCGTGAGCTAAAGATGGTGGAAAAAAATAAACACAGGACGGAAGACAAGAGCACATGCGCGTAATATGACTTCTGCACATTGTACAAACAACTCTCCATTGATTCTGCGCACACGCACTCACGTAATCGCGCTCAGAGAAATAAAGAGAGAACAGAAAGGACAAAAATAGTAAGAAACAATGAATTAATATTTTAGGAAATAATTTTTATACAGACGACATAAACGCAATTATAGAAAGAAGATTACAAAAACACTATATTACCTCATGATTTATATTTTTATATACATATGAAACTGGCTGGTGGCTGATTTAGTAACACCGAGAGGCGATGTTTAAACTCAGTTAAATTTCAAAACTTGTTTTTCTTCTTTATAAGGATTTGTCTCACTTATTGGCAGCTTCATTATATCCCATCTTGTTAGGAACTGACGCTTTATCTTTCAACGCTATTCCAGAACTTGAGCAGACCACATTTGCCACGATTTATCTCTGACTATTTTATAGCTACAGGGTTAGTAAGCTTATCTTTGAACCTGCAAGATAAGCATTTTTTAATGAGTTTGATACATGCTAGAGTGGTAAGTGTCTCATCAACCTAAATTTCTTTCTGTTCTATCAATGGGATAGTCTAGTATTTCACGCGCTCTCCTCACAACCATGAGTAGGGCTTCCGTTGAATGCACGATGCACTTTGTTATAAAATCCAACATTTCCGAATTTCGAATATTGAGTTACGAGGAACACAGGCCATCTCCATTAGGAAGAGCGATGTAAAATAAGCTTGATAACTTCCGTTTCCTGCTATCTGTCTTTGTGTCTGATTTAGTTAAGATTAACAAATATTTGCACTTTTTTTACAAAGTATTCCGTATGTGATTTTTCTGTTTGTGTTTAATGTTGTTTACATCAAATTCTAAGAAGAATTGGTTTTGTTGATTTTGTTTAGCGGCATATCAACCTCTATGGGTTATTTAATGCCGTAATCTAAATACTTTGGACACAGTTTTATGCCTTCAACTAAATATATTTTGAACGTAATTGCATGCCTTCAGCTACATATATTTTTTACATATAAGAAGAATTGAGGTGGCACTAAAAGCAAGAGGAGTTCAAACCGGTACTAGAAGATTATATCTAATAAAGAGACCAATGAATGTAGCTAGATAGCAAGCTAGCTAGCTAGATATATAGATAATGGCTGGCCGCTCGTTTTCGAGCATGCATGTCCTCTGGGATGGCCAGCCAGTCTCTGTTGTAAGCGCCCGCTCAGGCACATTTAGTATTAATTCAATAACCACAGAGCACACTTGTGGTTTATACTGCGACTATACTGAGCGAAACTTAATTACAGTTTTGGGGAGAGAGTGCATAATCTGGCGTTTGAACAATGCCAGTACGCTCACACCCTCGGTCACGATGACTTGCGACTTTGTACTTGCACAATTATTGACTGAACTGTTCCGTTTACATTATGGTAGACGGAAATCTCCCGTTTACTGCAAAAGCTTGATTAAACCCGTGGTATTTCCAAAGGTGCCGCACACCGGGATCACAGTCCGATCACCGATATTATCAAGGCCACCTTCTTGACAAATAGACCGTATTGAAATTCGAACCCGACTAATTTCCTAATAAATGACTATAGCTTTCACAAGTGAAAAAAATTGCTATCAGCAGATAACGTTAAAGGCAATTAAGATCAGATAGAAAATCCAAAAGATTTAAATATAAGAATATCACGCATCAGTCCTCTGAATGACAAAGAGTACCTGTATTAAGGAATTTCAGGGTTTGTGTATATTGTAGGTGGTTGTGTGTCAGCATGTAAACAATTAAAGAAGATGTATACAAAAACTTGGTATTCTATTACAGACCATTTCTTCCCTAATATTTATATCAACTGTAGTGAAACAAAGTTTTCAATGTCTCTTGGGTAGGTCTATTTTCTTTTTCTGATCCAGGAGTTAGGGAAAGGAAGGATAAGTATAGCTATAATGGTCGAGCTCAAGTCAGCTTTGCGCATAGTTGAAATGACCAAAGAAAAGTTTGATTTAGTCCATATGTGAATGTTTGGGGAGACACGGGCAAACGTCATACGTTGGAAAATGGAAAAAAAAGATTTCAGTCGTCAGTAAATGAACATGGGGTGTATTTTCCGCGTACTGAGACATCTTGGAGCAAGAGAAAAGAAGGAAAAGTTTGTTTTTATAGACTTAAACAGCGTCGCTTAACGATGTTTGACGAAGCCAAGTGGGGTAATGAAATTTTCGATTACTTTATCATGGGAAATATATTTCTTTTTCGATTACTTTATCATGGGAAATATATTTCTTTTTCTTTTCTTTTTTTTAATTATTATTATTATTATTATTATTATTATTATTACATACCTGCCCAGAAGCAGAGCTCTACAAATGCGTTTATTTATATGAAATAGTGGTTGGTGTTTGCTTTGGCTTTGGAGTTACAGGCTTCAGTCTGTCTAAGGATACAGTTGATTTTCAGAATGGAGCTCAGTAAATTTCTTTGTGAATTTGATGCGTCAATCAGTCATCTGAATCGACAAATGGTAGCTGTATAAGCATCCGTATATGTAAAAGGTTCTTGTATATTATCCAGTTTTTCCATGAATGCCAATAGAAAGGATGGTGTATTTTCTTTTTATTGCATTTATACACGTGAGTTTTTAAATTTATTTAAATAATAACGACATTATCTACGCCTGTATACATACTTCTACTGGAATTCTCACGCTATGCTATGTTTTTAAAAGTCTCAGATTAGACCAAAAATGGAATATAAGGCTGCCCAATCCGCATTTCCTAGCATTGATTGAGGCCAAAAGCATCTACGCGGCATTGTGGGTGATTAATTAATTTTTTTCACTTTGTCAGTAAATATATATGGGCATTAAAAATAATGTTTAAGTGATAAAATCTGACGGATTAATAAATAAAACGCACCCATTGCTTTTAGAAAATTACCTAGTTTATGTTAGGTTACGAAACTGAGCAGATATGCATGTTGCAAGAATCTTTGAAGAGATTTGCGCTTAAAGGCATTATCCGATTTCTTCGATCGGCAAATCTCACTAAACGTTTGTGCTGCATAGTTTGTGAGATTCGGATATGTGCGCACTTGGTGTAATATAACTATTTTATTGTTATTGTTGCCTTCTTAGATAACTTTTAGTAAATAAGTATGTTTTTCTGTCTTTATTTTTTGTCTATTGTATTGAACAAAATGATTATCCGGCAGGCGCTTGTCATTCTTTCAGTTATCTGGCCCGCTGTGTAAAAAGTTTGTTGACCCCTGGGCGAGACACTTTGTCTAAAGTACGTCGGATCTAACGGCAATTTCTAGTGCTAGGGGGAGGCAGGAACGAATCCTGTCGATGGCGTATTTTTTCTTTAATAAGATTTCTCTAATATTCAGGTCGGTAGACGAAAATAAATAAATATCCTGTTTAATAAATAAACGCAGTGTCTACTTAAATATGGGAATCCACTAAAATTAGCGTTTAAGTGATAAAATCTACCTGATGAATAAATTAAAAAATCCATTACATATTAGGTGAATTAGACGTAGTAATTAATGACTAAATCATTAACAAATTTTCGTTATGTATGTGTTACTGTTATATACATATATATATGTAAGCAAATATGTGGATGTAGATCCGACGGTATGATGAAAATGTGGAAAAGACAAAGCAAAATCCGAATATGTGAGTTTACTGTTTTTTATTTTTATTTTTATTTATTTTTTTTTTTTCTGTCGACGTCAGACGTTTCGGTCAAATAGACCTTCTTCAGGACATGGTTAATGGAGACATATTTATATTAAATTTAAGTTAAATGAAGAGACGATATATACAGGACTAGTCAGAATTTCAGTTTTTCTGTTTCTGACTAGTCCTGTATATATCGTCTCTTCATTTAACTTAAATTTAATATAAATATGTCTCCATTAACCATGTCCTGATGAAGGTCTATTTGACCGAAACGTCTGACGTCGACAGAAAAAAAAAAAAAAAAAAACAGTAAACTCACATATTCGGATTTTGCTTTGTCTTTTCCACATTTTCATCATATATATATATATATATATATATATATATATATATATATATATATATTATTTTAAAATAGAAATCGTATATAAATATTTAAATAAAATACATAAATAAATATTATTTAAATAATATTGAAATAGATGAACGCCGGCCGCCAATGTAAACGGGCGTGTTTTCTATTTCTCCTTGAAGGAAAAAAATCGATGTAAAGAAAATCTTAAAGGAATGTGATTATTATTGTTTGTATTATATTATTTATGCATATAGTTTCTGAATACATCGAATTATATACCTATATTATCTGTTTAATATTGTCATCATTATTTATTTACCTTATTCGTATAAACTGCATTAAATAGTTATTTATTACTTAGGGATTCATTTTATAATATTTTTAATATATTATGTCAGCTAAGCTGAATTTGAATTTAACACATGTGAATGCTAAGTTATTTATTTTATTTTCTAATAATTTTACGTTTGTTTTTATACGATCCGATAAAAGTTAGGAAGACAAAGTGTTTGCTTTTAGAAGAGATGCGTACTTAAGTCTAGCGCCTTATTTCTAACGTATAAGCTTTAATATAACTTTTTTTATATTTTAACTTGATTTATTCATTTTTTATATCATCAAACAATAGCAACAACAATAATAATGAACTTATGTTAATAAAATAATTTCCGTCATTTTCTTTCTCCAGGAAAGCTATGGCAGGATAAAGTTATTATTTTTTTTATTTATTCTTATATTTTTCATTTGCTTATTATATAATTTGTATTATATTCTTATTCATTCATTATCTTTATTCATGAAAATACATTTGTCGTGTTTTCTTGTTAAATAAGTGTTATTTAGTGAGTTTCTTTTCTATACTAATATCTAATTTAGTATCACTAAGAATTATATTATTGAACATGAATATTATGAACATTTAATACATTATATTGACTAAACTACTTATTACTTAACATGAATAATTTATATTGTACTTATTTTTGATGTAACATATTTTTATGGACGAGAACGTATTTTCAAATTTGTAGTGAAAGCGTTTTGGGACGTAGCGTTATTTAGCATTGTCTACGTTTTTCAATTGATTCAGTATCGTCAATTTCTTCTATTATTTATCTTTCAAACATTTTATCTACAGCAATAATCAAGAAATGGTCTCATATATATTTGATGATAATTTTATTCTTTTCTTATTTTATTGATTGGTTTCTATTATTTATCGTTTAAACTGAAATTATAATAGTAATTAATAAAAATAAGTGGTAAATTTAATGACGAACTGTTTATTTCGATATCCAATGTAAATTATATATGTCTGTTTATGCATTTTTCTATGTATCTATATGGCGTATATATGTAACTTTAATTTTTTGTTAATTTTAAGTAGATTAAGTGATCTAATTTTATATTAATATTACTTTGATATCAACTCTTGGGATAATATTAAAAGAAGTTTTAAAATTTAATAATTCCTCATGGCCTGGAAGGGGTCGAGAGCCTTAATGGGTAACCTTTCTAGAGATAGTGCCTCAATAAAAGCGCACAGGTTACTAGGAGTATATCCGCTGGAGTGGAATGAGACTTAGAAATTTTGGCAGCCAATTGTTAATTCTGGGAAAAATTCGATATTGCATTTAAAAAAACAAATTCCAGAATTGAGAAATTAAACGTGAATCATGTAAGATGAAGTCTCGACTAAAAAAAAAACAAACAAAAAAAAAAAAACTACCATTATTATTTACGCATACACCTGCAGGACATAATGTATCATTTGCAGAAAACGAACGCAACACTCGTCGGTTTTGAAACTAACAGAAAAAAAAAACTGAACCTTAGAATCCGGCCTTCAGGCACCACCACTATATTGCGCCAAAAGAGGAAAGTGTCAAGAACACACTCCAATGGCTGCAGCTTAAGAACATTTAATAATTGCAATAATGAACTTGTGCCGCTTTTGATATCAAATGAAGAGGCGGGAAAATGACGTAATTACCGTATAACACACACACACACACACACACACACACACACACACACACACACACACACACACACACACACACACACACACACACACACACACATATATACATTTGAGTTTGCAAAGCAATTTCTCATTTATTGAAATTTGGTTAAAAACCAACGAAAGTTCTTTGTTAAGAATGTTTTAAATTCATTTTTCTATGTTTCAGATAATTTTCCTGGTTTCCGGTTCATGTTCAAATATAAACTATTCACTGTGTGTGTGTGTGTGTGTGTGTGTGTGTGCGCGCGCGTGTGTTATGCGAGGACTACTTCCTAAGTTGTTATGTTTGTCAGTTATCAGATGAGGTTGAACATTTTCGTCAATGATCTATAATTTTTTTCCTTGTTGCAGATAATAGCTGAGTGGCAGCCTGTTAAGATGGCGTCTGACATGAAAGTGCGTATGAAGCAGAGGCATGTAGTTAACTTTTTTTATGTGAAAAAGACCTTGATATTCATTAATGTTTGCTGAACGTTCACGTAGACTAGACAATGGTTGTGCACACGTATTGGAGTAGACATTAAGAATATCATTTTCTAAATAGGATAATTAAATCTTACGTTACCGTAATGGCTTAATGACAAAGAGCACTCTTGGGCTGAAGGTGTTTTCCCAGTTTATAAAGGGAATGCAAGTCCGATTCCTGTTAAGAGGCATAATTTCGTTAATATGATTTTCGATCTCTAGGCCAATAGATAGTAATTTCACTGCTAAAAAAAAAGTCTTTTTCTACTTAAATACATTTACCCGGTAAATATAATCATTACATGAATAGGAAATATTTGAAAATATATATTTAAACAAATATTGCATTCAATCAACAAGCACTGTATATTTAATCGTTTATTGTATTTTTCCATTTTTCGAATAATCTGTGACGCCTGATCAAAATTGAGAATAAAATATCCAAATTTAATATTTTTGCTATGTTTTTATTCGGGTACATTTGACTGTCTGGGTAATTATCAGGATCTAATTGTTGTGTGTATGGTAGACAAGGCTTTTTGACAACTCCATGCCATTTTGGGGGACATTATATTTCAAATTCAAATGTACGTCATGTTATCAATAGAACAGTTTCACAGAGCTTCACACACCGGAAACAGTATATTTAACATCTTAATTACACACACACACACACACACACACATACACACACACACACACACATACACACACACACACACACACACAGACACACACACAGACACACACACATATGGTGCTCAATATTAAAAATATTAAAATAATATTAAAAATAGACCGTTAATAACATTATATGAAAAGATTACTTAAGTTTTAAATATTAATTTTATCCCTTGATATTTAAAAGTTAAGTAATATTATCTGTGTGTGTGTGTTTTTTTTCCATTAAAGACAACAGACAAGGTACTACGATTAAGCTTTTTATTTAATTTTTTTGTGTTCGAACAAATGTTTTCTTTTTTGGACACAGATTGTGTAGAAACTGTCCAAATGTTCTATAATCTCGAGAGCTTTTACCTATACTTTTAACCATTATCAAGGATGATTTTATTTTTTCAAATTAATTGGGTGTGTGTGTTGTGTGTATGTTTTTAGTGTTATAGAGACGTTTTCTTTTCCGAACACAGCACATTGTGGCTGTATTCGTAGTTAATATTATTAAGTATTGGCTTTTTATTTTTTATTATTAAGGCTTTCATTATTTTTATCTTTTTTTTTACATGTGGATGAGGTTATTATTTTTGAATTTTCTACGAGTATTTTTCGGATGGAGTCTGGCAAGTTTGTTTATAAAACATGTATAAATGAAGGATTGCTACCTAAATACACACACACACTATATATATATATATATATATATATATATATATATATATATATATCACAATGACCCAATGATAATATAAAAATAGTTCAACACACAGGGCCTGAAGATTGCCTTCAAGCATGAAATAGATTGACCTCAGTATCCACACTATTTATACACGCTTTATCCTGAATATTGAGCACTTCTACCCATAAATATAGTATACCTTAAAACTATATATATATATATATATATATATATATATATATATATATATATATATACACACACACACACACACACATATATATATATATATATATATATATACATAATACATCGGCACAGTCGAGATTATAGAGTCATTGTTAACTTCATGATTTTATTGATGGCTTCATCGTATGTAATATATACTGTTTTGTAATTCAGAGTTACCAGCCACTGGTAGAGAGTGCAGTTAGTCCTCCTATTTAATCCATAGCTGAGGGCGTTCATACATTTCACAAGGGTAAGTGCGCGAAAATCGATGTAACAAACCTGTCCGAAATTCGAACCCAACATGCCTATTTCTCTTTCTGGCCAGCTAACTATTGCACCACCAGTACATAACACAGGCAGGCACGCGCGCGTGGTGATAGTAACATAACATCAAAAACAAAAATAATATGATCTGTAGTTCACAAACTCTTGAAATCAAATTAATACTAATTTTCCGCAAATATAGATTAAATGGCTGACTGTTCTGTCCACCTGTAATTGTAATCTGTCTAGGAGAAGGACAACTTAGAATTCAAAACCAATTTGTGTGTTATTTACAAAACCAGGAGTAAACGATAACTTTTACCCTATGTGAACTTTGGAGTAGACCATTTCAAACCTTTGTTCTGCTGCACTTTCCTTCGGGCTTACCTCCATATCACGTTGAAACACCTGTTCTCGTATGATCAACAAAGTCAGACAACGTCTAGCCTGGTCAGTACCTAGATGGGTGACCGCATGGGAATACCAGTTACTGTAAGCTTGGATGTGTGGCTGGTAAAATACATAACGACTCGGAATTGGAAATCGGAGAGCCGAGTTTCGATTCCAATCGGGTTCGTTGTATTCACTTACAGGCAAATCCCCTTGGGAAAGGTATGAATCCACCACTTCTCTCCCCTGCTATGTGTTAATTAGTATTACTTCTATCAGTAAATCATTATTATCTCCAAAATGTTCTTAAAATCTAAATATATTTTCTGACTTTAAATAACCTACAAAATGTTGATAAGCCGTAAAAATCAAATCAATCAATCAAGCTACTTTCTTTCTTCTGCTTAGCATATGTTTAAATCTTAATTTAATTTTCAGTAGAGTGATAATTCTCTAGTTAGAAGAGAAGTGTCCCGATCTTGGGTAGTCGCATGCTATGTTTTTATTCGAGTACATTTGACTGTCTGGGTAATTATCAGGATCTAATTGTTGTATGTATTGTAGACAAGGCTTTTTGACAACTTCATGCCATTTTGGGGGACATTATATTTCAAATTCAAATGTACGTGATGTTATTAATAGAACAGTTTCACAGAGCTTCACACACTATCTTAAAGATTATGGGGTTAACAATTGCAGTATGGTGCCGTGGATTCGATGGTCTCGACCGAGGTCGAATTAAAAATACCTGGACAATAGAAATATCAACGTCTGTATCAATGTATCAAGATAGCTTGTTCTTTCAGACCAATAATATTTATGAATGGATCGTAAAAATAATCTTTTACGTGATGCCCCATGAAACCTTTTCTCTGGACGTTCGTAGCTTAGCTTAAGTTAGTCTGGTACAGAACCGCAAGAAAAGAGTTCCTAGTTACATTCGAAGTTATTACACTGTTAATAATCTGCTAAATAAGCTTATTAATGATCGCTTACAGCAGACATATTTTTGGATGCGAGCGTAGGTGGTTTTTTTTTCTGTCATTGTGTATCTGGGTATGCTTATGTTAAACACGTTTACAACCGCGCCTACCCACCTTCACATATTATTGAGTCACTACTTGTTTTTAGGAAAGGTCAAAACAACCTGACCTTCTTTACAACAAAGACTATTTGTACATTTGAATTCACAAATCAAATTTATCATAAAACAAAGTAAGACAAAGAAAAATTGTTTTTAAACATTTCAACTTTTAGGGATACTGATTTTAAAAAACCGGGGAAGAACTTTCATTAGAGAAGTTTATAATTTTATCGCCCATCTACCGTCTATGTTGTGAAACGTTTTTCTTCTTTTGTGTTCATACTCCCATAAGCAACAGTACATACTCTTTATTTCTATGGGTTCCCACCCAACAAAATGCAAACGGCTTCGCAGCTGCAGCTGTGGACATTAGAATAGGTTCTTTTTTTCGGGTACACACACACATATATGAATAAAGACAAAAGGAAAAATTCACCATTTGACTTGATAAAGCTCATCAGAAGACGAAACGCATCAGCTAAGGTAAGTTTCCCTTTTGCCTTTATTCACATTGTCCTTTTATAGATACTTTTTAGTTATATCTAAATTTTACATAGCTATCTATCGATATATATATATATATATATATATATATATATATATATATATATATATATAAGTGAACATAGAAGTCAACACTTAGAGGCGACAGTCTGTTTCATGCTAGATGCAATCGTCAGGCAACTCTTGACGATTGCATCTAGCATGAAACAGACTGTCGCCTCTCAGTGTTGACTTCTATGTTCACTTTTATATTTACACACGCTTTATCTCTGATATTGAGCACTTTATACCATAAATATAGCAAACTTTAAGACTATATTTCTTTATATATATATATATATATATATATATATATATATATATATATATATATATATATATATATATATTAAAAAAGTTGGTTGGTTCTGAATGTTGTGGATTCCGGGATGGATCCGATATCAATGATTAACAAACGCCAGGAACGGATAAGGAAAATAAATGTATTAACGTAATAATATAAACTGGTAATACGGGTTAGTAGATCCAGGAATGCGGGTTAGTAGCAATAATATATATACAGTCTTGGTATTGAAGTATCGCGGTAGGACTCCTTACTGAGTCTACGTGCTCGCTAACTGTGACGCTTGCCGCCGTCTATGTGTGTGCCTTACTCTACTACTACTGAACTCTACTACTCGTCTGTCGTTCCGTCTCGACTCCTTGACTGTTCGGGTATTCACTGGTAGTAGTATATGTATACCTTGGGTGAGTCCATTTATGTGAAAAGGGGAGACCCCTTAACAACCCTCCTTAGGGATTTAGTATCTTTTCTTTTCTCTTATGGTCGACAATTAGAGGCACTGTAAATTTTCTCTTCCTGCTAGACTTTCCAATTTCTGTCTCTTCTTGTGGTCTGTGAATCTCAAAAACTTCAAAGATCGCCTACATCGACTCGTCATTTTCTGCGGGTGACAGGCTTGGTTCTTCAACCCGTCTTTTTTGTATTTGGTCAATATATTTTCTGTGGGTAAATATTTCGCCTTTTGTGTTCATCACGTTTCCTAGTCTGTTAATTATTGTATTTGGTTCCTCATAAGCCATATTGTTACTGAAATAGACCCATTCTTGTTTGAATGATCTCTTGAGTACTGTAGGTGTATACCGGTTTCTGAATAAATTCATCCTTTTTCGCTTCTTTTCTTATCTCTCGCAAGGTCACAGGTAGTTCGTTTACTGCCTTGTATAACTCTTTACTGTTTTTATCTGTGGTAGCAAATGGTTCGTTTCGCTTCTTTTTACATACTGGTTGGACATTTTCTTTCAATTCAATTCTAGCTGCACCATTACAAAACGAGCTGATAGGTGAATCTTATACGTCGAACTTTTGCATACAGTCTGTACACACTAGATTTTCTGTATCTTTCATTACGTATATCTTGAGTTTTTTTTGTTTTTCCGTGGAATTTAACATTTACGATTATTTCTCCTTCGAATTTTATACGCTTTCCTGTCACCGACTTAGCAATTTTTTGTGTATGTAACATGCATCCTAGTAGCTCTTATCCTACTAGTAGCTTTTCTGTTCCTACATTGGGATGCCTTGTGCCCCATTTTTCCACACACAAGACAGTTTTTATATTTAAAACGGCAATCCTTATTCCAGTGTAGTCCTCCATATCGATAACATGCAGATTGGGGGGGGGGGCTTATATTTGTTTCGATTTTCGTCATAATTTACCCTATATGTTGTACTTTTTCCCTTATAGAATTTTTGTTTTCTTTCCGGGGAGGGTGAAGAACGTAAACTTTTGTTTAACTTACATATATGTGATACTCCTGACTCCTCAATGTTCTTCGAGTCTTTCTTTATACTCAGACATTTTTGGCAATCTTCTGGTAATTGTTGTAGTGTTAGTCCAGGTTCATTTTGTAGTTTTGAAAGCATTCTTTTACGCATTGCACTATCTTTTGCTGAGACTAACCCTGGAACAAAGATGAGACACTTGAAATTGTCCGGTGTTAATTCTGCCAACTCGAAGTCGTCGCAATGTTTATTCACGATTGCGGCAAACGTAGAATAGTCCTCATTTTCGCCCTTTACCAGGTTAAGACATTTCCACCTCTTGTGAAAGAGTGACGTTTTTGGACTGAAAAGCTCTGTAAGACATGTAACTGCTTCGTCAAACGTTAATTCGTTCGTCTTTTTTGGCAAAATGTAATCCACAAATTTTGTGTATTCCTCTGTTCCTAGTTTTCTGAGCAACAGACGTAGCTTCTTTGCTTCTGTCCAGTTTTGACAATCGATGTCAAAGATGTCTTCGTGGCGTCTAAAATAATCCCTGAATTTTTTTCTTCTTCTAGAGAGTATTTGAAAGTTTCTATCGTATTCCACACCGCGTCTTGGGAAAAAGTCGCCTCTTTTTCGATATTTTGTTGTTTGTTACCCGCTACCTTTTATATTAGTTCCTGCGTTTGTAGTAATTGTTTTTGCCATTTTTCTTCCATTCTTTCCTGGAGCTGTAATTGTTGTTCATTTTGGTATTTTACAAGTTCTACTAAAATATTTTTAAAATCCTCCATGATAAAAGTCTTACGAAAAACTCGCTTTTCCGTATTTTAGTCCTCGTAAATCTTTTGTCGCCAAGTTGTTGTGGACACTGGCATAAACTGCAAAAGTGACTTCTGTTTTTTTTTGTTTTTTTTTTTCTGTGTGAGTTCGAATACCTCGTCGTCAATTTGTTGTGGACAACGAGGGAGAATTTTGTTTTCTCCTTCCCGTTTGAGTTCAAATTCCTCGTCGCCAATTTGTTGTGGATGCCGAGATGAATCCGATATCAATGAATCACAAACGCCAGGAACGGATAAGGAAAATAAATGTATTAACGTAATAATACAAACTGGTAATACGGGTTAGTAGATCCAGGAATGCGGGTTAATAGCAATAATATATATACAGTCTTGGTATTGAGGTATCGCGGTATGACTCTTTACTGAGTC
>OZ038485.1:57792355-57809855 GCA_964036315.1 Acanthosepion esculentum
GAATTACGAATTCAAACGGTGTAAAGGAAGATATCTTGCAAATTGAACCCGACGCTTATTAATCGATTGTTTAGCAACCACCGAACAAATACGGAATGCAGAAAAGCTTACATTCTTCCTTGTCCGCGTGGCTCTAATTCTTCCGTTATTTTTTTATTTATTTAAATGAATAGTCTAAATAAATCAGTTTTCCATTGTCCCATAACCATTATCAATCTGTTCGGGTGATTTATTATCCCGGCAGCCAGTCTTCATCATTCATGTTTTATCTGACCGCTGCATCACTTGCCCGTCCGGCCTCTGCGGCTCTCTTTGTTTGTGACTATGAATATTCAATGACCCACTCTATTCACATCTTTCAATTGGTTCACCCGTGCGTCCCAATTGTCAGATTTGGTAAGGCGAAAAAGAAGTTCCCGTTGTGGCTTCTGACACGAACCCAAATACAAATCTTACACGTCTATTTCTACGCAACACACGCAAGTTTATCATCTTTGTCTCATGCATGCAGAGAAGACTGTTCTTGCATTCTCAGCCTGCGTAAATATAACAGACTTCAAAACAGATCTGTTTTGTCTGTGATGATAACGAGTTGAGGAGGCTCCAACTACGACGTTAAGAAATAGTCACAATTTATCCCAAGCGTAGGTTGTTTTGAGACATACTAGTCAAAACGCTCTTAGATATTAGATTGAGTCATAGATAATTTCTGTTTATCAACTTTATTCTTGAAAAAATAAAGTACAATCACATTTTATTCAATTATATATTCACCATTATTTTCAATGACTTGTTTACACTTATCAGGCAGCTCTTCGATACATTTTGAGTAAGATTCCGCAGATTTTGGTGTGTAAAACATTTTCGGCAGAATCTGGTTTTCATTAGTGAAAATCCTCGCCGCCGCCATCGAAGACTTTTTCAGCGATCGTCAAAAGTAATAAGCAGTTGGTGTAGGGTCAGGTGAATACGGCGGGTGGGGAAGAAAAAGCCAACCAAGTTCCATTTATATTCCAGTGTTATTTTGCTGAATGCGACATTATGCTGTCATAAGAGAGAACATTTTTTTTCGATTGATGAACGCAGAAAACTTTTCGATTGATGAACGCAGGGAACTTTTCGATCAAACTCTTATCGACACGTTGGAACTGTTGGGTGTATAAATGTGCTATTAGTGTTTCGTTACATTTTAAGAACTGTAAATAAATAATACCCAGACGATTCCACCGCACCCACAACATTACCATTATTTCATTGATCTCAAATTTAGGAGCTGTTTGTGAAGATTTATCCTCGTCAATTCGAATTTTTCATAAACCGAGTTTCACGAAATAAGTGTCTTTAATTTGAAAGCACATTTTCTTCTCGCTGATGGTAAAGAAACACGAAGTAGCCGAATGTTTTAGTTTTTGGCGCGCAACAGAATTAGACCGGAAATAGCTTAAGAATAGTGTGGGTTCGTTAAGGAGACTGGAACAAGGAACGGAATAGTTAGGCTCGGAATGATATAAAAAAGAGCAACACAAATGTAGAATTACATATACCTATATTTTATATCCTATGCAAAAGCGTTTTCACAAAGAACTATTGACTCTCTTAATATATTTGGTAAGGATATTAGAATAATACAGAACCTACATTAGAAACAAACCGTCTACATACAGATAGAAAATGAAATCAGTAATTATAGAAAAATAGAAAGGGGCGTAAGATAAGGATGTGTCTTTTTACTGGACCTATTCAACACACACACATATATATATATATATATATATATATATATATATATATATATATATATATATATATATATATATATATAATTCAACTGATTTAAAAATATGGTTCCTTCGCTACACAGGAATTACCATGTTTCAAGACCAGAAATTAACAACTTCAAATTCAATTATTTAATTAAATTAAAAGCACTACTTCTGTTTCATTTTTAACAGAACTAGTGCTTTTAATTTAATTAAATAGTTGAATTTGAAGTTGTTAGTTTCTGTTTTTAAAACATGGTAATTCCTGTGTAGCGAAGCAACCATATTTTTAAATCAGTTAATTTATAATATTTATAGCTCTGTAAATTTACATTGACCACTGTTTTGTAAAGATAAAAGTATCAATAAGAACACCGGATTATATATCTTACTGTTCTTTCTTTTTACTATAATATATATATATATATAGTCAAACCTAATGAGCCAGACAAACCTACCAAGGTTTCACTTAGGCAGATCGTCAGGATCGGCTGGCTAAAGAGGCAACAGTAAAACGGCGTATATATAGACGACAACCAAGACAACACCACGTGACCAAGGAAGAGAATAATAAAAAAATAAAAAAAATAAATAAAAAAACGAAAGAAAAAGAAAGAGAAAAAGAGACAACGGACCTTGAACCTGTATCTGTGTGATTATTTTCGACAGACTTCTATGTTCCTGGCTCTTTCTTTTTTAAAACCTTTTTTTTCTCTTCGTGATTGATTTGGCTATTGTTAAATCAAGAGTTCGAAGGTTTTTCGACACGAGTATAGTTACCTATATTTATATATATATATATATATATATATATATATATATATATATATATATGTATGTGTGTGTGTGTGTGTGTGTGTGTATGTGTGTGTGTGTGAGGTGATTCTGAGAGAATTAGAAGTCCTTAACAACATTAGATATGCAGTGTTGATAGCAGACACGGAAACGAAATACAGAAACTCCCACAGAAAGTAGTAAAGGAAAAAAGAACTAAACATTAATTGGAAAGAGACAGAATGGAATGGTTGTCAGCTAAAAGTAAAACCCAACATGTGAATTACAAATCGGAAATACCAAAATCAAACAAGTACAATAACCTAAATATTAGAGAAAGTGTCTCAACAGAGGAGGGAAATTGCGATACTGAAATTCGAACGCGTATTGGGATAGTGAAAGATGCTTTCCAAAAGCTAAGCAAAGTATTAAGAAATAGAATAATTTCATTAGAAACAAAGAAAAAAGTACTGAACTGTTATGTAATATCGGTATTCCTATATAGCAGTGAATGTTGGACAATCTACTCACAGATGAAGAAGCGACTTGAAGCAACAGACATGTGGTTTTTCAGAAGGACACTGAGAATACCATGGACCAAACATGTGGAGAACGACAAAGTTTCATAGAAAATGGAAACAAAAAAATACTTATACTTAACATCAGGGAGAGACATTTGAAATTCCTAGGGCACATAATAAGGAAAGAGGGTTAGTAAAATTTGATACTCACAGGACAGATTGAAGCCAAAATGGATAGAGAAAAGCAATGCATAACCTACCTAGCGAGTTGGAGTAAATGGATGCTGTAACAAAGTCTAGAAGAGATAACAAAAAAGACAAAATTTATTAAGAGCCACAAAGGACAGGAAATTGTGGAGAGCTATGATCGCCATGACCTGGGGAGACACGGCACATAGAAGAAGAAGAAGAAGAAGAAGAAGAAGAAGAAGAAGAAGAAGGTTAGATCCTTAAAATACCCACCTGCCTAGTTGCTGCCTAAAAAAATAAATAAAATAAACCCTGAACCAGTTAAGTTCAGTTCAGGGCTGTCTGACTGCTCTTGATCTTAAAGCAAAGAAATTGAATATTCATCAGTCATAAAATTCATTAGCATATTTTTACATGTTTTCAACGCGCATGTGCACGTGCGATCTTCTCTTTCGGTCAACTTCACAAAGGATATTATACCATTTTGACGGGGGGAAACGGGCTCTTATATGTCACCAAACACGGCAGTTATCATATTTCACTGTGGTTGAAAAGTTATTTTCGAGGGTAGGCCAAAAAGTAATGTCTATTCTTTAATTAAAACAGATTTTTAAAAATTTTGGGAACCAATTTTAGAAACGAATGTATCATCCTAATTAATTAATAATTAATCTTATTGGTCCTAACGTGGCATCTCGGCTTCAGTGACTTTTTCACAACCGTAAAGTAGCTTCTCTGTACCTTTTCTATAAATATTTTTATGGTAGTTATTCTGACAGTACTTAGACTTTATGAATTTAAGCTTGGTGTTAGATTGGCGGCAAGGTCACATAATTTTTACAGTTGAAATGACTAGATGTAACCGTAAGTTCTATGCTGACAATTTCTTCTTCTGCACTTCTCACGTATAAAATATAAATGCAATGTAAATTGTTATTTTCTGTTTACTTAATTCCTGTTCCTTTATTGTTCTTTCTCCTTTATAATTTTTTTCTCATATTCTCTCACACCCAGTAACCTCTTGCGTCTTAGTTGCTTTATTGTCTTGTTTGGAGTGAAATGATTAAAAAACGTTTCTTAAATATATCATAGCAGGAGATGAAAAATGGGTTTCATACGACAATGTTCAACGCAACAGGCAGTGGATTGACAAGCATGAATCTCCCCAACTTTCGGTTTGTTAATTTGGTAGCATAGTAATTGTGAGTTCAATCCCTGAATCGAGTAGTGCAGACTTAGACTCAATTGAAACAGGTTGAACAATAATTGGACAGTAATAAAAAGGAAAAGTAATAAAAAGTAATAAAAGGAACAAGATGAGATATACTTAAACATGTACAGTGGAAAAAGAACAGTTTACCTCTGTAGATTAAAAAAAAGTTTCAGTTCGAAATTTCTTGAAATTTACTCATATCGACAGACATCTGAATGTAACAGATTGAATAATTGAACCATAATTATACATGAACGTCTTTAGGTATTTTAAGTGAAAGAATAAAAATAATAATTGAATAAAAATATAAAAGATTAGTTGACCAGATTGAAACATGATGGGAGAAGGTGCGATTTAAATATATATCAGAACCTACAAAATGCTTATGGAAAAGGCTTCAGGAGGATTTCAATCAAACATAGGCCGAGTAAGACTTACTAAATTCAGTACGACTTAATTTTTCCTACCCCGCTTCATAACCCCGAAAAGTTTGCGGTGACATGTTTAATGCCCTTACCAAAATGCTGCAAAATCATATTAAGCCTGTTTATTTAACGCGCTATCCTCCTAAATTATAATAAACGTAGAATATTATCGGAGGTACTTTTAGAAAGGACATGTGCTTTCGTAACAAAAAGGGTCTTTATCGAAATATTACATCCATCAGTGTTATTTCCCTGGACAAAATGCTATGTAAGTGAGCGCTGCGGGTGTTTGCCCAGTTCGCGTCACAGAGTTTTTCGTTTCATCCAGAGAGGACTCTCTCTGTCTCTCTGTCTGTCTCTACAAGCCGCAGGGACTTCCGACACACAAACACAAGCTTCTGCCTTTGCTGTTAATTTTCTCAATGCCCCAAGAATATTGGTAGAAATCAACCAGAGTGACTGTAACCTTTAACAACCTATATGTTATTAAACAGTTGATAGTCCCGCTTATCCATAATTTTTCTGACTTTCGAGAAAGTCTTCAGATCAAAAGAAAGACGGTCTGCTAGAATGAACCGAAGAGTTCTTCGATAATCTCATCCTGTTAGGTGTACAACGTTAAACAACTAGACGACTGCAACCTTTAACCAGCAACAAGTGAAAATAGTAAACTTATGAAAAAAAAAAAACAAAACAAAAAGACACGTTCACATTACTTTGCATCTGACTTAATAATACCTTGTTGTGCTATATTTGGTCTCACTGACTATTAGAGGTGTACCGTTGTCACCACGACCAATCGAACGTGTACATGAAGAAGGCCAAAGGGTACAACGCTCGAAACTTTGTGATAATAACAACAAAGACGAAAACATTAGTCTGACTGTAAATAATGTAACAGAGCATTAATTTTGGCCGATTCTCATAAGTCCAACGCTGGAGGAATTAGGTAGTATTTCAAATACTCTTCTGAATGAAAAGAGTTTGAAATTTGTAATTTTCGCTTTTACCGGTTCTCGAACACCGATTACTAGCGCCAAAAGGTATTTACAATTCGCTCATTTTCGTTAGGGAAAAAGTTAAATAGATTTAAATGAAAGTTAAATATATTCTGAAAAAGACGTTAGTTAATTTTCCCTAAAAAGACTTTACTTTTTGACGTCAACTTATTTTAAATTCTGTAAACAAACTCAATTTTACTATCAAACGTCCTGACAAATAAATAAAATATCCTCGAATCTTCGAGCAGATTTAATGTAAGTTGAATATTGAAGCTTGTTTGTTAGTATTAATGCTTCAAGTCTTGATATTGAGTTTTTTAGCTACAGAAACTGCTTACATTGAAAGTTTTATTCTCCAGAAATACAATGGTCAAAATTTCTTTTTCGAAATAGAGTCTTTGATATATATATATATATACCAGTGTGGATTAGTAAATCAAAAGTAGGCGATTGTGGCGAGCAGGGTGTTATGATTCAGTCATCACCGTTCTCTGTCTCTTTGGAACCTCTTTTTAGCTTAGAACCTATTCTCGATACATACTCAGTTTTTAAGGCGGATTAGTGTCATGATTCGGAATAGGACACCCAGTCGCTTCTTTGTCGTGGACTTTAAAAAGTGTGAGAGGCGCATTAGTAACATTGGAAATATCAGGGGACGTCCTTCTTATCTGTAGTGACTGCTGTTGTCCAGTGGACTAACTTCAAATGCTTCTCTTTTACAACGCTTCATGAGAATTAAAGACGATTTTATTCTTTTTTTAAACCGTATTCCTTGAATTGCTTAAAGTGTTTAATAGTATTGACAGTTCACTGTTGAACAATGGGAGCAGAGTCACTTAGCTCCGTTATTAACGTGCTAGCACACCTGTCAACAGCTTCCGAACAGTTACATTTGCTAAACTTCAATTCACAAGGGTCGATTCAACCTGTGGTATGATTGTCAGGCATCCCTTCCAAAAGTACCGCATGGTGTGATCACATTCTCAAGCAGATATTGTCAAGAAGTCACATCCCTTGATAATCACCTACGGTGAGATTCGAACTCTGGTTTCATGGTATAAAATCTAACACACTAACCACAAAGAGCAGATATTTTTTTAACCGATATTAAAACAAAAATTTATCCCGGCTTAAAAAGCATTCTCAGCTTAAATATTAATCAAATTAACTGTATCCAATTAGATATTTATACCTTTTGGAAATTAAAAATTTTGCAATGCAGTAGAAACCTATATTTTGCAATGCAGTAGAAACCTATATTTAAATTAATCTTTTCTTTGATCACAATGAATGTATGGTAATATTCCCTAATTGAATGGATAGTCAATATCATGTCATATGTCTGAGTTATGAACACGAGTATAAAAATGGTTGACGATGGCAGAAGGCTACATTTCTTGTGTAAGGCGCGCACTCTCAGTAATCTAGTCATTAAAATTCAAATCCACTGAACCTAACTCATTACGTGACGGCATGGGCCAACTGGCTAACATAAATTTCAAATAGCGCATGGTATTCATTTATTCTTTTTATGCAATAAATAAATTAATATTATGCATCAAAATGATTGGTTTATTGTCGTTTTTCTATAAATCAAACATCACCATAATTTCATTCTAGTCTATTTTTCGGATAGAAATGTAACACAACCAGAAACCAATTTTTCTCTAACCTTATTAACGGAAAAAAAGAACAAAGACAATATGGCGCGTGCACATGCGCACTAAAAACGTGCAAAAATATGCTAATGGCATTTATCATTTATGAATATGCAACTTCTTTGTCTTCAGATGAAGAGTCGTCAGACAGCCCTGACCTCGACTTACATTTGGTTGACTCATATGTTTTTCTTAAACATTTGTATAAAACTGGGCAGGTAGGTATTTTAAGGATCCGAGTCCAAACCAATAACTGAAAAGTCGGATAATTTATATTTCTTTTCTATCAACGAGAAGAAAACTTGCTTTCAAATTGAAGACATTCATTTATTGAGACTGTTTATGAGAAATAAAATTCACTGATACGCACAAGGGATGAATATTTTAAGAGGTCTTCATATTTATCATGCACTTGATTGTTAAGCAAATGCACTTTTCCAGATCCACGTACACAATATATATATATATATATATATATATATATATATATATATATATATATATATATATATATATATATATATATATATATATATATATATATGTATGTATGTATGTATACTCTGGAGTATTTCAAATAGAAATTATATTGAGTGGAATCTCAACTTTTTGGTCGCTTTCAGAAAATCGATAAAATTCGATAAATATCGGCAATTTCGACAGATTTTAAACAAAAGTTAATTTAAAAATTTTAAAAATCTTTCAAAAATAAAATATATTTGTGACGCGTTATTTGAGAAAAAGTAGCAAATTGAAAGTTAAATTAATTTGATTTCAAACAAATATTACTTACTTATAGCATAAAACGTAGTGTCCATTCATTTCTTAACCACGCGATCTTTTTTTTCTAACGTGTTGATTGATTGGTTGACAGCTTAACGTCTTGAGAAGCTAAATATGGTTGACCAGGAATTGACATAAATTTACGAAATCAAAGTGAACGCTTTGTTTTTGCTTTTTAACTACCTAGTATTTTTTTAAAAATTAACATATTTTCAGCAATTATCTAATATTTTATTGAATTTTAGTTACTTTAGCTTTATATATAGCCTTACGTTTTTATCAAAATATCAAAATAACACTCACAAAAATGAATAAACTTAAAAAAGTAAAAAAAAAACTACTACCAACAAAATTTTTTATATGAATTAGTAGCTGAAGTAAAAATAATTTGAAATGAAATTTCAAAATGGCACGCAATTTAAAAAATAAGAACTTCAAAAAGAAATTGAATAAGAAAAATTTAATATGAGTTAAAATAAAAATGATTTTTTAGTAGAATTATATTCTCCAGGTTCTTTCTTAACTAAGTGAAACAAACAAAAAAAAATACTTAATTGAAATATGACCCACAATAAAATAAATACATAAAATTAAAAGATTTAGTGAAATATGAGTTACAAAAAAGTAAAAATGACTTAAAATTTAAAAGTTTACAATTTTGGAGGGATGATTTGCAGACGGCCAAATTTTTCAGGGAGGACAACTCTTAATACACGTGATAGACTCCCATACGTAAATGGGAATGTTTCTACACTACAAAAAATTAAAATTATTTTAAAAATCTTGAGGCAAAATGACTTTTATTAAGATTTTCAATTTTGATTCATAAATATAGTTTTCACTTAATAACAATATCACTTAATCGGATGAAAGTAATGTAGAATTTTAAACGATTTAAATTATTAATAAAAATTTTAAAAAATGAAAACAATTCTTGTAAAAATTCATTATTCATCGAAAAAATATTTTTTCTTAAAACAATGTGTTCCTAATAAATCTTATAAAAGCAATTAAAAGCTTTTCTAATTAAATAATGTCATAGCTTTATTGCATTTTTTATTTTCAGGAAAAGTGTAGTAGTTTGAAAAAATATGATTGATTTGCATTCTCCAAAGAATCTTGCTTTTGACTAATAAAAACAATTTTGAGACTGAAATTTAACTTTTCGAAATTTCACCAAATTAAGTAAGTGTGGAGAGGGGTTAACAAGGATAAAAAAAATAAATAAATTTACCAAGATTTAAAAAAAATAATAAAATGATTTCATTCATTCGTGAATAAGTCCTGAAAGTTTCAATAAAATCCGAAAATTATTTCATATTTGCGAGAATTTGTAAATCAATGTGTTTGTCACCTGAAAAAGGCGCTCAGACACTAATTATGAATACCACGTCGACCGCTGACACAAAATAAAGAAAAAGTTGAAAACTCTACATGTTATTTTTGATTTTGATTTTATTTCACATATGTATTGAGTACTTTTTAATACTACTGTTTCCTGGTCTGATTCAATTCTGACCATTATATATATATATATATATATATATATATATATATATATATATATATATATATATATATATATATATATATATATATAATCATTTATTTGAATATTACAACATAAATATGTTATAAAATCACGACAAAAATACCCATTTTGTTTCAACAGTTCTGGTGTCTTATCATGTGATGATGTAGAATATAGAATAAATGGTTTTAAAAGTTTCAAATTAATTAACGATCCTTAGCTAGGAGTAAACGCTGTTACATAAGCTAGAATGACCAATCAAAATACAAAAAAATATTTGACAACTAAGCAAGGTTATCATAGATATTAAAAGATTTATAAAATTTGAAATTAAAATTAAAAGTAAAAAATTAAAAATTACCCATTTAGAAATCTAGACCTGATATATATATATATATATATATATATATATATATATATATATATATATATATATATCAGGTCTACAGCCTAATGAAGGAAAATATTTACATTACAGTATTTTTAATATGATCTCTTTTGTTACTTGTTAACGCACTTAATTTAGTGTGGAATAATATTCCACACTAAATTCCCTAAAATTGTTCTTGATATATTAAAATTATATCGTTTTCCGATATATATATATATATATATATATATATATATATATATATATATATATATATATATATATATATATATATATATATATATATATATATATATTGTGTGTATATGTATGTGTGCGTGTGCAAAATTTCAGTTATAACTAAAATATATATCGGTATCAATAATGACAAAAAGAAAAACTTATCTTAGCCGACGTGTTTCGTCCTCTGATGGACTTTATCAAGGCAAATGTAAGGATTTTATTTTGAAACAAGTATTTGTGAAAAAAGTTGTTAGTTTTTTCATTTTGTTTTTTTACTTAAGAGAGGCTCATAAATATCCATAATTTTAACTGAAAAGTCTCGGCAAATGATGGACGATGCTAACTGATTTAATTTAATGTCTAATGATGTTATTGAGCTTTTTTACATTTTTTCTTCATGCAATTAATATTTAATTTATTTTAGTTTGGGATTAATATATGTATTATATATTTTAAAAAATAGGAGCTTATGAATTTACCACCGCAAAAAAGATAATAGCATTATTAACAACAATAATGATGACAATAAAGTAGATAAAAAAAATGTATAATACTATTTACTATTTTAGTGTTTAACAACCATTTTAAGCAACGGCACACCTAAGCTCAAATGAAAAATATCACGATACATTTAGTAACATTTTTAAAGGGTATACATTTAAATGTTATAAAATAAACGTTATGAAATAAAACCATAGATTTTTTTAAAAATACACACACACAAATATGAACTTACTTTATTTGAATGTTTCTATTCAACTACGTGTGCAGCTTATTTAGAGTGAAACCTGTGCCTGGTGTTTTTTTTATGATTTCCTCAATTCAATAAATTTAAAATACCTTTTAAAAAATGAATATTAAAACAAAGTATTTAAAATAACGTAATCGAAAAATAGTGAAAAGTATTATTTGAAAAAAAAAGTTTAATATTTATCCCTTTATTCAAATACTAATGCTATACCATTACTACATCCACACAACATATGTATGTATGACGTGACAATATTTAGCGACACGCCTAAGAAGATCTCGTAGCATACTAGTCTACAGTGGCACGGCGGTTGAGAATACTTGTACTAACTCCTTGACATCTACTATCCAAAATAATTCATCCAATCTTAACAATATCAAAATAATTGCAGACACATCCCACACATCCCTGTCTATAATGGATATGCTCAAAACCAAAAATACCTATAACAATAATAATTCTGAAGTAGGTATATATAAAATAAATTGTTATGACTGCTCCTCGCATTGCATTGGGAAAACTTGCAGAAATTTAAAAAAAACTATCTATGAACACAAAAATGGTCTTATACACAACAATTTATCAAATGCATTAGTTATACATAGAAATAAATTCAACCATAACTTTGATCTAAAGAATGCCACACTTAATAAGAGAAAGTAACTTATTTAGACGGAAGATTCTCGAGAGTGTCACTATCGAATTTTATCAAAATATAAATTGCAACCTGGATTTTTTCAAATATTACCAATTCCTGAAAGAATTATTCCTTTGTCAAGCCAAACATGACTATAAAAATATTAAAAACATTACTATAAGAAAATATTAAAAAAAAACATGACTATAAAGATATTAAAAAAATTAAAAGAAAAAGATTAAATTCATAACCTCCTGTTATTTAAAATATATAATGCAGAAATTACTCCCAAACTAAAATAATATAAATACTAATTGCATATTATTTTTTGAAAATTCAACGTCATTTACTTACTTTCGTTTATTAGACATTATATTACGTCATTTAGTATCTTCCATAACTTGCCTACACTTTGTTTTATTACCAGGGCATAATGTTATTTTGGGAGTTTTGAAATTTTATGGGGACCCGTGACCGTGACAGTGTGCATTCTGAAATGTCAAACAAAGATTACAAATTTTAGAAACTGTTCATATTAAGTAAAAAACATTATCATTATGATTTTCAAGACCAGGTGTAGGTTTAAAGTTGTTGCGCAGCTGAACACCTAACCAGGCCCCTCCAAATGTCTTGCTTTCGTGCTAATGCCTTAGTCACTGTAAATTATCTTCCAGTCCACTCTGACGTTGACAGCCAATTATTTTCCTCTGCCAGGCACCACTTCTTTTATCTAATCTATCGGCAAAATCACTTATGGATCTGCAATAGGCCTTTTAATATATATATATATATATATATATATATATATATATATATATATATATATATATATATATATATATATATATATATATATATATATATATATATATATATAAATTTCTGAGAATTTGAACATATTGATCAGTCTATTCATGTGTAAAATTATCCAGCGTTACGGACAACTTACAATAAATTTCAAGCTATTACTCCGCCAGGAAAAAAGAATGTAATTTTCTATACATTTTTTTTTCTTTTTTTTTTTGTAGAATCTAATTCAAAATATAGCCCTGAAATTCTCAAATGTTGTTGCAGAACCCCATATATATATATATATATATATATATTATGCCAGATGTTCGGACGAGATATATTCCTTAGTTCGACCAGCTCAGACCTTCACGCCTATGACCCGCAATGCCATGTTCAAGATAGCAAATCATCTCCGTTCTCTTCGTGTTTCTTTAATAAAGAGTAAATATCGCTTAGATTCTTACTCAGAACTGTTACTTTGTGGAACATACTCCCGAGGGGATGCTTTCCTGACAACTACAATCTTGGTCTCTTCAAGTTCAAGGTCAACCGATATCTATCCAATACGTCCTCATAATATACATTTCTTACTTCTTTCTGTTCCTTCCCTTACGACAATCTCACACAGTGACTATCTACCTTGAGTGGCTCTCATACTGAAAGTAAATAAAATTGCGGGACGATTTTGACATGTGTACAGTATATGTATTATAGCGGAAAGTATATATTCTAATAAAATTTCCGGTGGAGTTTTATATTAGGAACTGCAACCAGAAATAACCTTGAAAATTATTATTTCTGATCACAGTACAACGCCACCATATTTTCAAAGTTTCCACTCATCTTCGCCCTATTTTGTAGGCTAGTTTTTATCTAGATATCTAACTCCATAATACTATAATACCAAAATAAATAACGGGGGCTAGGGTGGTTCATAAATCGACTAACAGCCGCTTCCTCCCGCGTGCCGGATGTATGTGAAGGCGCATCTAAAGTAAATTCTTTAACTATAAAGATGCACAAGCGAGCCAATGTATTTTTCAAATTTGCAGTATCTAAGTCGTGTCAATGTCAATACCGCCTCTCATCTCTCTAAATTTTGTCGCGACATAGGGGTTGTTTCTTTAGTTTTTCTTCTTAAACAAAGATGTCCGCCAAGTGACTCTAAAGAAAACATCTTCTTTTTCCTGTCGACCTGACTATCAGCTCTAATCCGTCATTTCCTTCTCTGTTGGGCACCGGTGGAGGCGGCGGTTTCAATCAGCTCTGGGCAAACAAGGGCAGCTTCCCCCCCCCCCAAAGTCTGAGTAAGTTTGTAGAGCTTTACTGTACAACACTTTCTTTGTTAAAAAGTCAACGACAACATGGACATTGAATGGAGACTGAAATAGAATGGGGAGCGGGGGAACCGGGTTTCATCTTAGATGTTATTTTTTTTTTTTATGACAGTACGACAACAATATAGAGGGGTAATTTATTTATTTTTTTTTATTCAGTTGACAATAGTCGAGAAATAAAAAAAAAAAGCTGAAAGAAAGAAAGACAAAGAAAAATTGAGGTCATTATATGTTACAGGACTATTATGAATTGTATAAGTATTGCATGGATTGTTTGTTCATTCATGCTATTTCTTTGAAGAGCATAACGCTACAATCATACCGATTTTCTTGTTTTTTAATCAATTCACCCCATGTAAGGCGATAATGCCACTCAGACGAGAGGGGCTATTGGTAGTGAAAGAAAATGAAAAGCTTTTAGAATGAATCGGAAATCCAATCCTAAACTGAGGACAAGGGATAAACCTCTATTCCTGTACAAAGGACTGGGGAGGATTATGAATCGGACGACAGGCGATCCTATTTACTTTATTTGCTACAAATTCAGTAGCAATTACCCCCTTTTTAACGAGTTCTGTGTAAGCTTCTCTGATTAAGAAGTATAAAGTTTAAATCTCGATAAATGATTGAGGATGTTAAAGGCTACATGACTCTCATAAATTTTACATAGATTGTTTGTTTATTTAACCAGTCGCTTCGTAGAGCCCTGGTCTGCAACTATACTTGCTGAGATGATGATGATGACGATGATGAAAATCCAGTAGCAATTACTCTTTTTTAAAAATGTTTGCAGATGCTATCACCACGTCAAACACTCCTCTTTTACTTTGACTTGGGTGCTGTTTTGAATTCAGCGTTTTCCTTCACCCAGAATGATTTCAACCTGCGACTACAAAACCCAGTTTGTCATTTAACCTGTAGCTGGGGCCGCTTGGTAGAAGAGATAGATTCAAGTTTTTTTTTTCAAGTGAACACCACCTCTCTTTGTCGGAATCTGAACTCGGCACCCCGATTCCATATTTCGTGCTGTTAATCTACTTGCCTCTTCATTAGATTGTTTGATAGGAAAATTGTTATTCTCTTGTAATGGAGATAGAAAAACAAATGTCTTTTTGGCGTCTTCTGGTGTAAAACTGGCTATCGTTGAGTTTTCTCTAGTGGAAAGACGAGTAACACTGTCCTAGGGACAAAGCAGTGAAAACTATTTCGTAGCTTCAGTTTAAAGCATCAATCAATTTGTTAACAAGTGGTAAATTCTGCCTATTCCTATAAATCTTAAAGTTAGCCTAGATTTATATGGATTGAAAGGAGATTTAGCGAAAAAGGGAATTGAAGAAATGACATGCGGTGGAATAAAATAATCATTTTGTTCATTTATCTCCTGCGAAAAAATACAAGAAATAGCATAAAATCATAGGATGTTGATTTGTGGGGGAAATTTTAAAAATAAAATAAATAAATAATAGTCATTTTGACCAGTTATTACCTTAACGGCTGAGACACGCCATGTCACACACATTCATATTCCATTGATGAGATGTAAGTTCTACTCAAGCAGCTTCTACCAAAGAACCATAGATTTGTGGAACCAAATTCCAAGAGGATCTTTGTGAAACCAAACTCCCAAGAGGATGCTTCCCTGATCAGTACAATCTTAACCTGTTGAAGTCTAGGTCCAACCGTTATCTATCATAGATATCACCATAAACTGTACCTCTAACTCTGTATCCCTCTACCTTGAGTGGCTTTTGAGACTTGTACAGAATGAACATCATAGTAAAAAATTTTAAAAAACCTTGGATCAAAAGACATAGAATACAATGCACATGAACAGGTGCCTGCATCCCGAGGGTAATGTGGCGAAGCTTTACCTATTCCGAAAAGAGGGCGGAGGAAGTTTCATAGGGGTAGACGACTGCGTAATATCTGAATGTAAGTCCTTGCATGAGTATTTAAAGAATAGTCAAAGAAATGGTTATTGTGGGGACAGAAAGGTCGGCGAGTTACGTGATGAGAATCTATGAAGAGAAAGTAGAGGCATAGAATGAAGAACCCTTGTACGGAGTATTTGTGCAAGAAACCCAAGATGTGGCAGATTCGATATCATAGAGGTAGCTTAGGAACGGTTTCTTAGAGAAATAAACTGAAGGGATGATTTGTTCAGCGCAAGAACAGGCTCTAAAACAAATTCAATAAGTGTCGTGCCAGACAATTTTTCTCGTCAGAATTCATCTTGCACATTTATAATACCATTCGACTGTGCATTGTATATTGCTGCCATATCTGCTCTGGTGCTCCTACTATATATCTCGAGATTCTTGACAAAATTCAGAGACGGGTCTGTAATGTAATCGAGCCTGACCTGGCAACTCGACTTCAATCACTTCCCGCCACCGTGACGTAGCAACCATCTGTATTTTCTACAAATATTTTCATGACAAGTGTTCTGATGCTTCGCCCCAAAATCTAGATGACCAGAGTCGGATAGATTATCTTTAATCTGATCAGTCCTTCAAAGCTCAAAGAGGGAAATAACGGTTTGTATAATTCAATACCCACAAAACCAAGCTAGTGGCGTTACATAATCACCGGTCGGATCCTTCATTTTTCCAGTTCAACGGTTGTACTTCCAGGTTCCATGCATTGAACGTTTATTTGGGACACAAGCTCACTCCAGGCCTCAACTGAAACTCGTATATACGAACGATTTCTCAAAGTGCCGGGAAAATGATCGGTTCTTTATGTCACTTCAAATGCAGCCCAATTTGCCACTTGTTAGCTTAGTCTCTGGTCATCCTGCAGCTTTCCATTTCTGAAGTGAACAAAGTCCACACATTACACGGAATCACAAGTAGTGAAAAGGACCCTCTTGAACGCTCTTTCCCTTTTATAAAACGGCTATATATCAATATATACAAGAGAGATAAGAGACATGGACCCTAACCTATCCCGATCTCTAAAGAGATCGTGATAAGTTTGAGGCTTTTCGCATTTGCTACCTCCAGAGTTGTTCAGAATTACATGGCGTGATCGCAACCCTTATGAGACCATATTCCATAATAAGAACATCATTAGAACTAAGTGCATGATCATTACCAACCAAAACAGTTTTAAGAAAATGATCATTTAAAATTGTGCTATTGATTTGATACAGATACTAAAACTTCATCCAAATTTTTTAGATAATTCGAATCATACAAAATCAAAATAATATTTTAGCCGTGTAACGTGCCGTCTTTCCTCGTTATTTTAAAATTCATTTAAATGGTATATCCGTGAAAAAATAATTTGGGATGCTTGACAAGTGTAAAACTTCAACATTATTCATGCTTTTCGTAATTTATACAACAATGAACGATGATCCATGACGAAAAAAAAAGTAACAAAAAACAAAAACAACGGAAGGGCATTAGACCTATACTTTGAAGTAATTCAATGACTTGACCCAGAGTTATGAGTTCAAGACCTGGTCAGAGCAGAGGTGAACAAAAACTTGGAGAGTTGTTACTAAAGGA
>OZ038485.1:57819855-57839855 GCA_964036315.1 Acanthosepion esculentum
TAATGTACAGCGGATGCAATATATAGATGGATGTAGAGATAGTGTAACGGTTATCGGAGAGGAAAGTGAAATTGTCGAGCCGTGTTCAAATTCCAATCGATTCTGTTTTTGGTCACTTCATGCCTATATCCCTTGGAAAATGGATAAATCCATCTTCCTCTGGCTATGGGTTAAACAACAAGCAGACTGGGATCCCTTATCTAAGGTGGCAGGTAGTCTTAAGGGAAAGAAAATTCTGAAAGAAAAATCTGTGAGCAAACTTGAAGAGGGCCGTTTGGAAGCGCACTGTGCACAATTTCTTTGTTATCAGTTCTTCCGTAAAGTGTGGATGGCTTTACACAAGCCTTCACCAATCATCTGTATAGAAAGTCTAATACAGTGTAACCCGGATATAAGAGAGTTGTCGGGACCGGAGAAGGACTCTCTTATATCCGGGTTTATCTTATATCCGGGTTTGGTCTATTTTGTTTTATTAACACAGGCTCTAATTTGGGACCAGAGAAAATCGCTCTTATATCCGGGTTTCTCTTATATCCGGGTCTCCTATATCCGGGTTACACTGTAGTTCAGTTTTAAATCAGAACTATTGGGTTTCATCGAAATCGAGAGGAAAGTCTTTTGTTTGGTAAAATATAGTTTTTAAGGTAAGCTATATTTATGAGAAAAAAATGAGCGTATGTAAATGTAAGTAAGCTGGACTTAGATATTATTAGGTTGGTGCAAAAATAATGTCGTTTTCTCACATGAAGTTGAACGTCAAAAAACGACATTATTTTTGCACCAACCTATAACACTGCATGATGTGAGTCTGTTTCATAATTAAACTCAATAATCAGGTCTGGCGATTGTTTCTAATCATAAAACAGAGATCGCCATATAAAAGCCGGAGTCGGGATGCTGAAGGTAACATCAATCAGCTAAGTGACAAAACAATTATATATGTGTGTGTGTGTGTGTGTGTGTGTGTGCGTCACTTGTATATCATTGTACCGAGAATTATCTTTTGTACTAGCAATTTTCTATGAATGATTTTTGAGAATACTCTTAAAATGTTTCTTTTTCCTTCAAATAAAATAATATAATCCTTGTTATATTCTTCTGAATATTGACTAAGTTTAAGGAAAATGGAGGTAGGAAGATTGTATTTTGCTAATATACGACATGAAGAGTGTCTACCTTCGAAATTCTGACTTATTCTTGGCCTCAATCTCAGACCGTTGGCCCTAAGGGAAAATAAGCAACTATTTCAGCCATGAACCAAGCCTACTTGTTACCTACCTCTTTATTGACTGTCTACGTGACACAACATATCTCTCGCGAGGCATTGCTGTAATTTGAAACGAATTACACGAGTCTATTTGTTCAAGCACCCTCAACACACTTTTATATATGTAGATTATCATTAATGGGCTATAAGACCGATGTGAGAAAATTGTTGGTAAAAACTGTGACATATATTATTTTTGTTTTTTTTTATTGAATATTGGTACATGTTTCGGGGTTTCTATTCCCTTCATCAGTAACAGATTTACATTGGTTTAGATTTTTATTGTTGGTACATGTTTCGGGACTTCTTTTCTCTTCATCAGCATGAGATTTACATTGATTTAATTTTAGATTCAAATGTAAAAGAACAACTTCACACTTGTAACGGACAATGATTCAATTTTTAGGAAAGTTTTCTTTCGTTATTGTGTTTCTATAAGATTCATTTTAGCTTTACGTTTTCTTATTACTTTTTCAATTTCTATTTCTTTACCTATGCTAGACTACTACTACTACTACTACTACTACTACTACTACTAATAATAATAATAATAATAATAATACGAACTAGATATCACCGTGGTCGGTACACAAAAAAATTCTCCTTATCGTCATGGCTGCGATCTGAAGTCATACGACTTGATGTAGAACACAAATAATGTTGAAAACGAAAAAACTATGCGTCAGAAATTATAATAATAATAATAATAATAATAATATAATAAGAAAAATGTCATAAATAATATAGGTGATAATCAACGCACTCAAAATAAATAAATAAACCTTTTTGGGGTTGGTTGACATCCTTAATAGGTCGGAAAGGAGTATGGACCCGGCGATAGGCGAACATATCTACTCCTATTGAGGAAAAATTAAATAAATAGTAAATAAAATTTCTGAGTTTAAGCGGAGACGTTAGAAGTATAGAGTTGAAGTAGACTTTGGAAGGAATAGGAAAGCCAATCCTAAACAGGAAACAAGTGATAACTCTCTACTCCAGTTCAAAGGACAGGAAAGTGGGTATGAACCGAATGATATGCGAACCTCTCTACTCCTATTATTTTTAATTCTTGATTTATACGAATGTCAGTTTTTGGTCTAAAATGTTTAATCGGTTCTCCAGCGTTTATCGCCTCTTTTTTATCCGCCATGCATTTATTGGTCCCCTGTAAATTGCAAGCATTTATCGACCTATTTTTTACAGACAGGCATTTATCGATGTCCTTCCTTTAGATTCTTATGTATTTATCGACCGGCTTTTGACTTCCAGACAATTACCGACACCCTCGGATAGTTCACTCAACCCCAGGGGTCGATATCAGAGCCATTTTGAGGACCCCTGATTTTGATCACAGCTCAGCTAGCTCCGTATTAGGGCACAACTTGATTCACCTTCATATACATACGCAGTGGGGCACTTCGACGTGGTGTAATGGTTAGCAAGCTTGTCTTGCTAGAGCAATTACAACTGAGTAGTAATTTCGATCCTCATTGGGTACCCCGTACTTTCGTCAATGTGCCACAACAAAGCAACGCTTAGTAAGGTACACTTCAACGTGGTTGGTGTAATAGTTAGCAAGCTTGTCTCGCTAGAACAATTACGACTGAATAGTGAGTTCAATCCTCACTGGGTATCCCATACTTTCGGCCTTGTGCCACATCTAAGCTACGCTTGGAAAATCACTATACATACGCAGCGGGTGCATAATTTACAGCAATAGTTAATAAATGTGTATTGCAAAGCATTCCCTTGAGTATTTTCTTTGATGACTGACCATTCCGAACAGCTTATTCTATTTTTTGCTTTAAAGTAAACTTTTATTTTGTTTAATTAATTAACATCTATCTTTTCTAACTCGGAATCCCAAAGAGAATCTTCGACTTTTTTTACTTGCCATTCCTTTGCTCTACCGCTGAGTTAGTGCAGTATGCGCGAGCGTCTCAAGTAGAAACATTCAAACATGCTTTGTAAAAGTGAACGGTTCGATACACATACAACTGCTTGCAACCTACTTGGCGCACATGGGCAACCGTTGCTCATCTGAATTACATAAAAAAAAGAACGAAAACGAAATGCAAATAAAATAAAAGAGACAAGAAAAGAAAGCATGAACTTCCTCCCCTACCAAACTATACTTCAAAGAGATAAACGTAACGTTAACAAACAGGCGGTCTGTACAAACTGACATCCCATTCCGTTTCCCAACTGCCGTCAACATCTGCAAAAACAAACAAACAAATAAATAAACAAATAAATAAGTAAATATATATCAAAATTAATTTATCTCAAATTCAATCTTTTTTTTTTATTCGATGAAAAAAAAAAATGTTGATTTTTATTTCAGCTCTGAATTGCTATTTCTGGATAACTGAAATTGTGTAAATGTAAAGCTCAGTGGATTTTGTTGTTCGTATAGTAGGAATATTACCTGTAGATATTTGGTAAGTGGGTTGTATATTTATGTGAGAATGACAATGTAGTGATACCATTGCAGTTGAATGGGAAGAGTGGGATTAACCCAAATTGTCAGCCAGGGGACTTCTTTTAACGTCAACTACGTGGCGTTGTACAACGGTGTATAAAAGAAAATGACTTAAATTATTTTGCTCTCTTCGACCACAGGCTGTGATAATGTTTCAACCAACTTTTATTCAACCAAATCTCATGACGCATCGAGCGCGTGCACACACACACACACGCGCACGCGCACGCACACACACACACACACACACACACACACACACACACACACACACACACACACACACTCTCACACACACACACACACACACACACAATCGCATAAATATAATTAGTTTTTAAAATTATGTTGACCATAGAAGCACATTTTCTTTATTAATGCTATCAAGTGAACATGCCGGTTGACACAATGCACGGTGATAAAATAAAAAAGCATAGCGTCTATTCAAACATGGGTATCCACACAAAAGCATTTGGTGCAGTAATATATATATATATATATATATATATATATATATATATATATATATATATATATATATATGGGTACCTCCAAAGATTCGCTTAAGCATATATGATGAAAAATAACTCAAACTTAATAAAAACAAAGTTTTATCGTCAAAACTCTGATTTGGAAATTCTTACAAAAATAAAATAATTGTCTGATTTTAATGAAATATTCAGGTCTTATTCCCAAATGAATGAAATTATTTTAGAAATGTTTCTTTTCAGAAAATCTTTAACACTCACTTATTTAATTTAATGAAATTTGTTGAAATACTTTTTTGCGGCGCTTAAAGTTTATATTAGTTCTAATTAGAATTTTTGTAAAGTTTAAATTATTAATTTTTTGTTGTAACACAGAAACCTTACTTATCGAAAATCTGCTCCGAATCGTAAAATAAAAATGCAATAAAATTAAGACTTTATTTAATTAGAAAAGCTTTTAATAGCTTTTATGAACAACATATATTATGGAAACTATTGTCTTGAGGAAAACAAAAACCTTGAGGAATAATGAATTTTTACAAGAATTGTTTCCATTTTTAAAAATTTCAATGTAGGATCAAAAATACAATGAAGGAGTCGACAGTCTTGAATGTTTAGGAACCCCTCATTTACATCAAAGTTCTATCTGGCTGTAAGTAGAATAATGCAAAGAAAATAGCAGTAACATGCAAACCTAAAAGCTGAATTGACGCTGTATTTAAAATAATAAATAAATAAACTAACCAGGGACTATAACCGGAGAGAGTCACGAAAAAGTTCTACGTCATCGTCTGTTTAATTTGTCGTCGTCTGGAATTCAAAATAATGTATGAATCTTTGCTATCACTATTTGTACGTGACCATATGCTACATATGGTCACGTACAAATAATGATATTCAAACACTTACGCGCAAGAGTTTTCCTTTGTGCCGCTTCGCACATATGTCGGCCATTGAAAAGATGACGTCACTAGGAAAAATATCGTTTAGACTAAAGCAACCAGAAAGAGACATATGCACATTTATGACAAACTGGAATGATTAATAGGTTCCTAAATATGAGTCACTGTGTCTTTTAAAACATTTTATTGTTTGAATGCTTTTTATTGCCCAAAAGCTACCCTTATTAAAAGCATTTTATTATATATACACACACAAAAAAAAAAAAATTAAAAATGGATTCTGTTTAAGAATGTGGATTCCCTTAAAGGGTTAAATAGAACCTTACATGGATGTGACGTTCTCTGTGGCCGATCAAACACCGGATCAAACAAAAGGGAGAAGCAAGTTCGAACCCTGAACGCGCCGCATGCCTGCAGACGTAATACATATTGTTTAAAAAAAAATGGAGTGTCTCTTTCAAACACAGATATCCACTAAAAATAACGTTTCAACTAATATAAAAATAACTGCATTAATTCTTCATATATATATATATATATATATATATATATATATATATATATATATATATATATATATATATATATATATATATATATTATTTGTAGATATAGACAGTATGGACATAGAAATCAACACCCAATAATGATTGTCAGTTTTACGTCTCAAGCGATGTTCAGACTATGTGTTACTTTCCACTCGGGGATTATGGATAATAAGAAAAGCGGTTCTTCCTACTTCTTTTGTTTAGAACTAACGTTTTAAGTTACTTATAGTGCTGGGCGTAAGTTTACTTTTTCAAATTATGCATTTACTTATTTATTTTTAAATACACACAGAACTATATAAATAAAGCGCAGTGTACATGTGCCCGGAGTCCGTTCGTCCATCGATCTCGGCGAATCATAAACAACCTGAATTAACAGGTAGTAATTACTGTAGTTACACGCAGTTAAAAATTAAACAAATAACTCATTTAAAGTTAAACTAGCAGTATAACCCGTCTTCGACCGCATGTTTCATTACTGTGGATTTTTAACGTTTAAGTTTAAAGTCACCCCTTCTGGAAAGCCGATGGGTATGTTGATCTTGTGTCTCAGTGGCTCTGATTGGAGCATTCCGAGAGGAATTTTTGAGACAGGCAAATTGAACGTTCTATAGACGATTCGTTATCTCTTATTCGCTTGGCGGACATGACGGCAGTGTTTTTGCGACATAGGCAAGTTCTTTTCTTTGCCTTAGGCAAGTATGAATTGTCAAATGGAATGCGTGGGCAAATACCAGAAGCTATAAAGCTATAGGGTTCACTAAGCTCGAATAAATTTAGGAAAAGTTGGAAAAATAAATGTTGAGTAATTAAAAAAGCAAGATTACTTATTACTACCGTGAATGCAATGCAAAAACCGTCAGGACAATAACAAAATTTAAATTGGGAACGGCTATAAACGACAATGAAAGCAACACCTTAAAACTGCAGTAGTAGGCTTTATGCAACGGAAAAGGTAACCTCACTTGGGAAAGATTGAAGGCTTGACCAAGAGAAGGGGAATGTATAATTTCAACTCAAAACTGGTACTGAAGAATTATATATCAAACAAAAAAATTTAATCGAAATCGGACGAAAACTGTGGAAACGCATAAACAACATCCGATCATACACACACATACATGCACACACATATTTTAGGAATTATAGATATAGATAATATTATTGTAATAATTTAAAGTATTTATTTTTATTAAAGTTTTTATGAAAGATATATATCCAAGAACAGATAGTAAATAGTAAAACGTTGCTGAGGGTTATAATGGACAGGAAGTAGTGGAGAGCCATGTCGCCAACATTTGGACTCAAAACCGGCACTGAAGAATTATCTAACAAACAAAAAAATTAATCGAAATTGGATGAAAACTGTGGAAATACATAAACAACATCCGATCATACACACATACACACACACATACGCACACACATTTTGAGAATTATAGATATAGATTTAAATATCGAATAGAGTGAAAGTTTTAAAAACAATTCTTTATTAAATGTTTAACATTAATTTCGCTTTTCGTCGCAATTGCAATTGATAACGACTAATTTTAAAACGGTAGATAAAACTTAAACTTGCTCATATGTTTTTTTTCTTTTTCTAGCATAGCACGCATACTGTGACGTATTCGAAATTTTACATAGTTCCGGTTCCCGAATGCCTTTTAAGGGATCATAAAGAATAGTGATTTTAAAAGAAAATAAAAAAATGCGCGCAAAATAAATGTAAACAAACTAAGAAGATCGGTTGCGTATACGAAGAAAGATTATGCCGAATTAAGGTGTCGAATAAAGATAAAATAATTTTATTATTTCTAAATTCTTATAACTTTTACGTACATAGGATGCTGAAGGTAAAAGGCCGAACACTGAAAAGCCCTCCGCAGGTGCTAGCCTAAAGTCCACCCGAACGGCGGCTTCTAGTCTAGTAAATAAATAAAATTGGCATCAGACAATAGATTTTAGGATATATCTATATATTGATATTAGCAATATATCATGTGAGATTCAGCTTATAATGTCTTACCTTATTAAAATTGTTACATTTTATTATGCCAACAAAATAAAAGCAAGAAAAAGGTTTTATCTGTAAATTAATCGCAAAGATAATGGTCATGTGTGTGTGTGTGTGTGCGCGCGCGCGTGCGCGTGTGTGAGTGTGTCTGTCTATCTATCTATCTATCTATCTATCTATCTATATATATATATATTATATATGGGAGTGTATGTGTGTGTTTGGGTGTGTATGTGTGTGTTAGTGTGTTTGCGTATGTGTAACACAATATCTGCATAAATTATTTACTGTATATACTCACGTATTATGCGACCCTTGGAGACCTAATTTTGAAGTTAATTTGACTACAGTAAATGGATATATACTTTGGCCAATGGCGTAGCTAGGGCCAGCAATACATGCGCTGATTTTATATATCGTGTATGATGCGACCACTTAAAATTAGCTTCAAAAGTCGCATGATACGCGAGTATATACGGTATTTATTTTATTATATTTACATTATTTTAATAAAGGCTATTCTATAATCTTCATCTGTCTTTTAATAATTGATTTTGTTTATCTTTCTACTTCTAGAATTTAACAGAACGTGCAGTCGTTTTTATTCTTTCCCTACAGATTTTAGGTATTGATTTCCATTCTTATATACATCTCTTTCATTGGATTAATGTCTAAAGTGGCTGGGCTGGGCGTTTCTATTAATTCGGTGTCGTGGAATCATTCTTTGGAAAAGGGAACAAATTCAGCATTGCAGAATGTGAAAGAAAATTGCATGAACAAACTCTTTAGTTTAAAGCTTTTTTGCTGCAGCTTAGACTGTGATAGAGCTAGTTTTGCGCAACATCGTAAACTGCTACAAGATCAAAACATTAACCTAAAGAAACGAGTCATGATCGAGACTTTTATAAACTGGATACGATGCGTAACACCAACACCGTTCAAAAATATCTAAACTGTCGGCTGTACAAAACTGCTTTCTTATATCGATGGTGGATAATGTCCTCACAGATGAAAAGATGACTTTCAGTGAGTGAAGCGTGTTGGTCTCAGCGAGGACCATCCTTCTTTGAGCCTTATGGACTGGCGCTACAGAATCACAAAAAGTAAGAACTGTACCAAGTAAAAGAAACCACATCATTTGAGGTTTTTCAACAGCAGCAACAACAGGAATATTACTCGAAGAGAAAATAATGACATACTCAAGATGTTGACTTTTTACACTTCTTTAAACAACAGGCAAAAATGGAAACCCCACCAATACTGGAAAGAGCGATAACAGTTACTGGACACGAGAAATCTATTTTCCTGAGAAATTGTTTTTTATGAGAAAGATTTTATTAATTTCAATCGGTAGCAGTGCTAACGTCTCGGTCAATGACTGTTGAGTGTTCCTTATAAGGAAACTGTTAATATTATTATTACCATTACCATTATACCACAAAGAAAGAAAGAAAGAAAGAAAGAAAGAAAGAAAGAAAGAAAGACAATCAAAGACAAAGAAAACCCCTTGTGCAAGAACTTACAATGATTCGTTACCTTTATCTTGACACTATCATTAACTTTGAAGGGACCTATAATTTTACTAATTAAGATACTAGTGAAAATATGACTGCCCTTTTTCTGTGGTCTTCTAAATTGTGTTGGCTGGCTATTTTCATGATGGATCCATTCTCCAGCCCAGTCATAAAGTAAATCCAATATACTTCATTTATCATTAGAAATTATTATTGGGAAATAAATATTCATGTATTTCTTTATCAGACAAAGACTTTTCTCTTTTCAGTAGTTTCTTTTTCCATGTGCCGTGTCCCTTCAGGATGTTGGCGATCATGTCTCTCCACAATTGCCTGTTTCTTGTAGTTCTTAATAAATTTTATCTTTTTGTTATTTCCCCTAAACCTTTTTATGCCACCTATTTGCTCAAACTCGCTAGGTAGGTGATGTGTTGTTTTTTCTGTCCACCTTGTCTTTAATTTGTCATGTGCGTATGACATTTTCCAAATCCTCTTTCTTCATTATGCGCCCTAGAAATTTCAACAGACTCTTTCTGATGTTAAGTATACTTGTCCTTTTTGTTTCCATTTTCTCTAAAACTTCGTCGTTGCTCACAAGTTTGGTCAATGGTATTTTCAGCATCCTTTTGTAGAACCACATTTGCTTCAAATCTTTTCTTCATCTGTGAAGAGATTGTTCTGCATTCACTACCATATAAAAGGACTGATATTACATAACATATCAGTAATCTTGTCTTTGTTTCTAACGAAATTTTTCTATTTATTAATATTTTGCTTAGCTTTGGGAAGGCATCTTTCGGTATTACAATACGCCTTCGGATTTCAGTGTCGCACTTTCTCTCCTCTGTTAAGACGCTTCTCAGATATTTAAATTGTTCTGTTTGTTTGATTTTGGTATCTCCAATTCGTAATTTGCATATTGCACTGTTCCTTCTGCTAACAGCCACTTATTTTGTGACCAATAAAATAAGATTTTAAATATGAAGAACAGGCGACTGCTACATAGCCTCGTTTTAATGTTCAATATAAAAAATAATAAAGCGCCCATGTATCTGTTGAATTGTAAAGACTCGTAGTGAAATGCATGGATATTTCACTAGAAATAGATGCCAAATTCACCCACCTTTTATTAAGCCTAAACTAAGGAGTATCTTTTTTTTGTTTTGATATGTAAGAAATTTAATTAAATTTCAAAAGCAATCAATATTAAAATTGTCTCTTTGTACCCATTTAAAAAATATAATAGGAAATATTTATTGGATTCACAGTAAATTTTGAATTGCTCTTATAAACAATTATTTTCTAGTTTGGTCAGTGTCAGTTCCTTATTGGCTTCTACCAACACACTGATTATGTGTATTTATATGTATTTCAATTTTTTTCTTTTAGGGGGATGGACACAAGTACCACTATTGTTTTATTGTTGATTTGTTTTACTGTTTTGTTTTTTGTTGTTTTTTTTTTTTTGTATTTTTTCTTCTTTTTTTATTTCCTCTTATTGTGATGAAAAAAATAAATTAGGGAGTAGGGCGGAAGAGTACCTTATAGGTAAGTCCCCCTCCTTCCGTTTAAAGTCTGTGTTTATTTAAAAAAAAATAAAGACGGTTTATTATCATTATTATTATTATTATTAATAATAATAATAATAATAATAATAATAATAATAATAATAATAATGTTCTTAATATTCTGAATCTTTTTTCTTTTGCATTCACAACACCAGTTTTTCTCAAATATGTTCTTGCTGATCAATCCACTTTTCCCAGCTCATTACCCTTTTAATTTTTCTCCAATCTCTTTTTGTGTCAATTTTGAAGACAGTTTCTTTTTCTTATTTTCCCAATGATTTTAATCTCTTTTATTGTTTACTGATATCGTTTCACCATTTTTGCAATTTTTAAAGTCACATTTCCATCACTATTTAACTTTACAGTAACTTTATGGTATTTTATTTTATTTTTACTATAGGTTCTTACGACTCATAGTAATCTTTATAAATCTACAATTAAAAAAATAAATTTATTGTTGATACTTATTAACAATATAATGAACATTTGAACTGCATAATAAAATCTCGCACCAGTAAATAAACAACTGAAAATATTTCCAATAGAAATTAATATTATGACCGGTAATTCACATGGCATATTTATAATATAAATACCGTATTTGACAACATATAAGACGCACGGGTGTATAAGACGCACCCAATTTTAGCAGAGCAAATCAAGAAAAAATTAGTAATTAGTAAAATTAATAAACCTACATATGGCATATAAGACGCAGGGAAATTTTAAAAGATATTTTTAGTGAAAAATGTGCACCTTATATGACGTGAAATATGGTATATCCTAAACATGCTACCGACATTGGTTAATTAATACCAATACTATCGTGAAAATATTGACTTGCTTCATAAAATATGTCAACGTACTGCTCCTAGACAAGGTAGTAAATGTAAGTAAGAAGTAAGGACTAATCATCAATTATAAGAAAAGCGAATATATAGTTGTTAGTAAGAAGGACAGCCAAAGGTGTGAACTAAAAATTGGAGACATCAAAATCAAACGAATGCAGAAATTTAACTACCTGAGGAAAGTTGTAACAGAGAATGTGACACTAAAATCTGAACCTTCTTGAGAATAGCGAAAGATGCCTTCCAAAAGGTAAGCAAATAATTAAGAAAGAATTCACTAGAAGCAAAGAAAAGAATGCTAAACTTGCTGTATGGCAGTGAATTTTGGTCATTTCTTTTCACAAATAAAGATTAAACTCGGAGCAACAGAGATGTGGCTCTATAGAAGGATATTGACAATACTATAGACTGAACATATGAGCAACTACGATACTTTAAAGGAAATGGAAACAAAAAAGACACTTGTAAATAGAATTAGAAGGAGACAGTTGAAGTTTCGGGGACACATACTGAGGAAAGAGGGGTTGGAGAATTTGGCACTCGCAGGACATTGAAGGGAAGAAGGATAGAGGGAAGCGGAAAGTAACTTATTTAATGCACCTGTTTAAATGAATGGCAAAAACAGAGCAAGTGCGGAATAGTAAAAAGACAAATATTGCTAAGAGCTATACAGGATAGGAAGTTGGGGAAAGTTATGATCGCCCACGGCCTAAAGGGGAACGGAGCATAAAAAGAAAAAAAATTGCTACCTAATCAGTTGGGTAATTATAGATATACAAACTAAGACAGTTGGATACTAACTAGACATATATATATATATATATATATATATATATATATATATATATATATATATATATATATATATATATATATATATATATTTCTTTGTTTGTGTGTGTATGTGTACGTGTGTGTGTGTGTGTATGAGATAACGATATCTATTTTTATATATCAAGAACAATATTGGAGAAAATGTATGTAAAAGTGAAAAAGTTTTCTTGTGACGCGTTTCGTTCTTTAGGACATCATTGGACTAAATTTGTTATATTTGCTGCTACTACACATGCGCATGAACGAGGGATGCTGGGAACTTTAAATTTCAATTGTTTTGGTATCTGTCTATATTTCTGAGATGAGGTATTATGTACACTATTCACATTATTCGGACTATTGTCCTCATCTTTGTCGACATATTTATTACAAGGTTTCCATCTAATCCACTAAGGACACATGGCACAGTGAATAAAGGCGTTAGTTAGATTCAGTGACAGGACCCAAAGAGTGTGAGTTCAATACCTGGTTAAGGCGGTGGAGAACATGGAGAGGGGAATTAACAGGAGATAACTGATAACTGACATCCATGGCACGTGGAACTAGAACAGTCTCCCACAGCGAGCAAAATAAACGGTTCAGTTCGATATTCAACCACCTGAAGAAGGCCGGAGCGTACAACGACCGAAACGTTGTAATAAATATGGCGACAAAGATGAGGACAATAGTCCGAATAATATAAATAGTGTTCAATTTTTGTTTTTTTTAATATATCCGATTTAATTTAGATTATTTTTCTTTTTCTTTACATTACTTTTGTTAGTAGATATTCCACACTGTGATAATAGAAGTTCTGCCAGGAATGGCGAAATGTTGTAAGAGCCCGGGCACAAATTTACTGTAGATGACCTTGCCCATCAAGGCACTCTGTCCCTCTCCCGCTTTATACATTACATATATATATATATATATATATATATATAGAGAGAGAGAGAGAGAGAGAGATAGATAGATAGATACGAGCGGATTCAGATAGACCCAGATTTTAACGGTTTGTGAAAACTGGGAAAATATGAAAGTCAAAAAACATAGATGAAAGAAGCATAAAATGTTTAGAATGTCTGTGTCGGTGGATGCAGAACCGTTCGTGTATAAACAAATATGGAAGTGACACTAAAACGCATACAAACGATCTATCTTTTCTTCCTCATCCTCCACCGATGCCAAATTTCCATCTGCGTGCAGCGGGAATTGTTGATAAGATGGAAGCTGTTTCAGATTGGACTGAATTTATTAAGTATGCAATGGTTATATAAATATTTAGACGATGAATAGAGATTCACATATGTAGGAGTGTACGTTGGTCTTGGAGATTTTCAAGCAATTTATTTGCTTTATTAAATATTAAATAGACATGAAACATGTGTATTGCAAATGCCAACAGTTTAGAATAACAACAATAGAGTGGAAGAATGAACAATGCTTCAAAGCATATCTGATGCCAACGAAAAAGATGTAGTTACTGCGATGGTAAGGCTTCGAAAAACATAAATATTACTGTTATTCCAATAATGATTACATTTTGATCATTAAATTTTATTATTACAGCAACGATAATATTATAAGTAAAAATAATAATAAAGGGTTTATAATGGTCTGAGATTATAAGATACTGTTGAAACTTGACTAATGCATGGAATAATAATGCAACACAAAATGTACTTAGAACAAAATGTATTGAAACAAGAAAGTGTACACAATATTTACATATAGTCTTTTGTATATTCCTGGGAAGACCGTTCCTGGAGAATGTGTTGACTGAGTCGCAGTCGGGCAGAGTCTCTGGTTGAATCTCCTGATTCCTTCCCTCTCTTCCCGGTACCAACCATATTTATATGGTCGGTACTCTACTATGCAAATTAGGTGGATCCTACCACAACAGATACATATATAGAATTTACAAACAGGCAGTTACACATACACTAACGTGTCAAAACTCACCGTTTGGCAGTGTATAAAGGTAATGGGAGGTGGCACCACGACGCCTTGAAGCTATGTAAATGCATCTGGTGAGCAAACACCGGCTAGGTTGCTCATAGCAAGGTAACGTGAATTATTAGATTTTCAAGACCATGTGTGTCAAACGGTTGGGCATTCCATTTTTGAAATTTCAGATGATATTTCATATCTGTCGATCTAAATTGACACGCGTATAGCGGGAATAGACGAGAAAATGCAGGTTGTCTACCAAGAATTGTATATAGTAACAAACAATCGACATTGGCTCAAATAACATCTACATTAAATTCAGGAGGTACCAAAGACGTATTAAGCTGGTTGTTTCAACTGTCTTTGGCTTCCATGGTATATGGGAACAGAAGGCCCACTTTGACGCCTCTGTTAACCGGACTCTCTGGCTCACCTGGCAATATATAGCGTGTTCCGATGAGTCACAGTTCCAGTTGTTTTTGGGCGGATGATAGGATTCGAGTATTTGTAGATATCATGACGCAATGGATTTCAGTAGTTAACAAGGTGTCATGTAGGCTGACACTGGTTTCATAATGGTACAGGACATGTTCACCTGGCATATGTTGGTTCCACTACACTAATCCGCCTAAATATATCATTGACAGTGACCACTGCCTTACACTGTTCTGTGATCATTTGCACCCATTCATGAACACATAGTGTATCTCAACATTGATGGTTAATTTCAGCAGAATAAATTATGAGGGTCATTCGATAAATAAGGTTAATTTTGCGGTATAAGGACTTCTAATACAGATAGAAGCTTACTTTTTTAAAATTTTTCAACGTAGTCTCCCAGCATTGTCACACACTTTTCCAAATCTGTGCACAAGCTTCCATATTCCTTCAGCGTAAAAATCTTTGGACTGATGTCTCAGCCAGTCGCACACAACACTTTTGACTTCATCGTCACTTTTAAACTTCGTGCCTCTTGTGAACGCTTTCAAGGGACCAAACAGGTGAAAGTCTGAAGGGGCAAGGTCTGGGCTGTAAGGGGGATGAGGGAGCAGTTCCCAGCCCATCTCGTTGATGGTCTGCACCGTTTGGGCTGCTGTGTGATGCAAGATGACTCCTTCTGACTGATGACCCCTCTGTTTATCCCAACAGATAAGCTCAAAGTCCTTGCAATGTCATCCACTGTCACTCTTCTGTCAGACTGAATGAGGTCATTGACTGATTCGATCACCTCAGGAGACCTCACTTCTGTAGGCCTTCCAGGCCTGTCTTCATCCTCAACACTGCTCCGTCCTTCTTTAAACAATTTAGCCCACTTGTAGACATTTTTTGGCTGAAACATGTGGCACCATACACAGTTGACATTCTCCTATGAATTTCAACTAGTTTGCACCCTTCAGCAACCAAAAACTTGGTAACTGACCACTGTTCAATCCTGGAGCATGCTTCATGGTCGGCCATCTTTGTTAATCGCCAAAACTCACAAAGTTTTTTTTAATCTGCAAAAGAAATTAAATCCATGTGAAAAAGAAGTAAAACAAAAAATAAAAAATAAAAAAGAGTAAGCTTCTATTTGTATTAGAAGTCCTTATACCGAAAAATTTACCTTATTCATTGAATGACCCTCGTACATCGTCTTCTAACCCAAGTTGACCAGAAATGGTTTGTGAAACAATTTAAAGAAATGTTTGCCTCACAATGTTCGTCCAACTAAAGCCCAGTCGAACATTTAGCGGGTGTTGGAAGAGGTCTGTTCGCTGTATCTACCCACTTCAGGGAACTGTAGACATATATCGAGACGGGCAGTATGACGGAACGCTTTCCAGAGGACTCCCGACTTGTGAAATCGATGTCAGGCCGATTTGCTGCAATTTCCTGGGCTAGAAGGTGTCCTACTCGATACTAAGCACCTATACCATGGCTTTGACTGGGTAGTGTATCCGTGAGTGTAACATATGTATAGGAAAATTGCAATTGATGAAACATGAGATTTATTTATTATATATGATTATTTTTATCTGGAGATACTATTGGCTATTCTATTAATTTCGTGTATTTGAAAACTATTTAAAGGATTTATTTAGTAAATAATACGTAAAAACACCGAGTAAGTAGGAATATTAAATGGAATCAGTTTTCCAGAGGAAACGCTTCTAAATTTGAAATAAGCATTTCCAATATGGATTTTATCTTGACTTGAAAATTGACGGTTTCTACGAGAAACATTTTGTACGTCAAGATAGATATAAACAGACAGATTTCCGAATTGAACAGATAAATACAAAATAAAACAGATTTAGTGATCGATAGATAAACTGATAAAAATATAGATATGAGCATACTGCACTAGATAGATAGATAGATAGATAGATAGATATGTGCATATTGAAGTAGATAAATAGCTTCCTAAGTATTCCTTTATGAAAGGTTCGCATTTTGCTTCAGGAGAAATCTAACCATCAAATACATTTTGCAATAAGTTCTTGCATTATTTTAAGTATTTTCATATTTATTGAGAAATCCCCTATCATCAAATATAAAGTCAAAATCAAAACCTCCTTCATATATGCTATTTTTGTTCGACTAACAAATGCCGATAACAACCATAAGATGAATTTGAAACAGAAATGCGAAAACTATCTCTTAACAACTGTGTCAGCCGGAAACTGCAAAAGTTTTAACGTCCGCATCGCCTGACATTCACGTTGCAGCAAATGATTTGCTAAAGATAAATTGGAATTACCAGTAATTATGGACGCATAGATCAAGAAATATCCAGTAGATGGCTCTGCTAGAATGTCCGGTTAAAGCCTGCAAATCGCCGCTGAAGAACATTTGGACGCTTTAACTGAAACGTCTTGTGCCAAATTTGTCCAGAATTGACTATAGAATCGTAAGCAGAAATGTAGCTAATATTTAAACCATAGCCGGGGATATATGTCTATATTAACATAAAATACGAGTGTGTCGTATTGATATACACCTATATTAGCATACATATTTTCTCACGACGAAGACAATGTTAATCAACACTGCTTTTGCAACCAAGTCACATCTCTTTTCGTGAAGATATTTGCACTTACAAATTATTCCGTACAAAAGAAACTAACAGGAAGCTTATAACGCCACTTTGCAGTTTTTTTAAAATCTAGTATTAATTTCTTAACAGTAATTTATTAGGTGGAGACGTAAATAAGTTTCGGTATTTTTTAATCAACTTTATTAAAAGTACAATAACGTATGATAAAGTACAATGATATTTTATTCAATAATATATTTGCCATCATTTACAATGACTTGTTGCCACTTATCACGCAGCACTTAGATATGATTTTAATAAAAATTGCGCAGGTTTTGATATGAAACACTTTTTAACAAACTTTTGAAGTTGGTTTTCATTAGAGAAAGTCCCCACCCCCATCAAAGCAATTTGAATGGAACAAATAAAGCAATAATCGGTTATTAAGAAAGGTCAAGGGAATATGGCGAGGGAGGTAGAACAGACCACGCGAGTTTCAAAAGTTGTTTTTTGTGCTATTATTTCTCTATTATTATTTCCTTGCATTGTCATGGAGGAGGTCAATATTTTTCATAGAATCCGCTGTGCACGCTGCTATTGCAGTGCAAAAACTAATATATATATATCTGTCTATATTTCTGAGATGAGGTATTATGTATATTATTCGGACTATTGTCCTCATCTTTGTCGCCATAATTTTTACTACGTTTCGGCCGTTGCACGCTCCGGCCTTCTTCAGGTGTTTGAACTGAACCCTTTATTTCGCTCACTGTTTAATGGATGTCAGTTATCTCCTGTTAATTTTCCCTCTGAAACAGGGTATTGAACTCACACTCATTGGGTCCTGTCACTGGATCTAACCAACGCCTTTATCCACTATGCCATGTGTTCTTGAGGACATATGTGTACGAATTTCTGGGTATTATAAACCTAATGTCTTCAGCAACCATTTTTACCAGTGCTCATATTGCAATTTTTGCTGTTATCATTCCATGTTTTTACCAGAGCTCATATTGCAACTTTGTTGTTATTATCGCTTTTCTCTGGCACTCCTTATTACTGGTTCCCATATTGTATTCATTTCAATGCTTGGTCGTCTCAGGAGATTTTTGTGGCCTATCATATGTGCTGATTCCATAAATTTACGAATTTTCTAATGGTGTTCCATTGTCTATGATCTCAACCTGATCCCACAGAGGACGGTTGTCTCCCTTCTCTCTCCATATGTGGTCAGCCACTTCACCTCGTGTTACAGCTTTCTGGTGTTCTTGAAGCTTCACCTTAATGGGGCGGCCTGTCTCTCCTTTATATTTATTTCCGCAGCTGCACGGTACAGCGTACACACAATCTTTAGTCATGTTCTCCTCTATGGGGGGGTCTTACCCGGGAAAGATATCTGCGAAGTGTCATCAAGCTTTTGAAGGTTGTGCTGATGTTATATGGACCGCAACCACCTGAAGAAGGCCAGAACGTACAACGGCCGAAACGTTGTAATAAATATGGCGACAAAGATGAGGACAATAGTTCGAATAATGTAAATAATGTACATAATACCTCATCTCAGAAATATAGACACACACACACACACACACACACACACATATATATATATATATATATATATATATATATATATATATATATATATATATATATATATATATATATATATATATATATATATATTACTCCAGAATTATTCATGTATGGTTAATAGTTAGGATAAGACAATAGTCATTACAATTGATTGCCCAAATAGACATTACTTATGACTCGATCTTATATTTTACTAATGTTGTGACATAATGCATTAGTTATTTTATTTGTCATTTCTTAACTATTTCAAATATGATAGATGAGCTCCAAACACACCTTTTACAAACTGAGTAATTTGGTAACCAGTTTCTAGGTTATTACTCTACAACAAGCGCCTGGTGTTATCTTTACAAATTTTAAAACATTATGAGAGGCAAGTTGCCGAAAATATAAAGGCAGACAAGCTTTAGTAAACTCAAGTGATATGTTTGTATTTAATGATAAAAAAGACCTTTTTATTTTATTACTTGTTTTAAATGGCACTTTATTGAATATTACTATTTCCTGGTAACCTGATTATTTTAATAAAACACTCTACACGCAAACAAACTATTCTGGACACTTCTTTTCAAATGAATTACAATTCCCTCTCGTGCCCTAATATTCACCAACCGATGAAATATTAACCACTTCACAGCACTCAACTTTCAACGCACAGCAAATCTTGCAGATTCTCGTTTTATCACGCAAAGCTCTCGTCGTGTCATTTCAACTCTCGTGTGCAATGTCTGCCATTGTTGGCATATAATTCGTTTATCAGAAGCCTTCAACACCACACAATAGATGGCTAGCGTTCTAATAGAGCTCAAAGCTGTCAAGTTTGAAACAATATTTTATTTTTTCTTGAAGGATTGTCTCTGGTGACCCGATCAAAGAGCAAGAACTTTAAGGAAGCCATTATGACATGTTTGCGCTCAAATCCGATGAGAGTGTTGACGACTCAATCGTTTGTAAGGCGTGCGGTTAATCCAGCTTGCCATTGTTATGTTCTGTC
>OZ038485.1:57842355-57954855 GCA_964036315.1 Acanthosepion esculentum
TTTATGTATCCTCGAAATTCAATTGTCTCTTCCTGATTCTAAATATAAGCGTCCTTTTTGTTTCCATTTACCTTAATAATAATAATAAGCGCTAAGTTTCTTTAAAAAAATAATAGTGTCTACGCGATTGGATTTTTAGGAGAGTAAGGAGTTGCCCAGGTCCAGTTCCAGCCTCTCGTCATCCTATTCAGAATTCAGCGGCAAAGGTGAAGGGCTAGTGGAGGATCAGTTGAAGTGAGTGGACAGACCATGTTATTAAACAAAATTTGTCCTCCTTGCTCTTCACGCCATCGGTTTTAATTCAAAGATTTACTTTCTCCCAAACTGGTTGCCAAGAGAACCTAGTCTACCGTCTTCCCTACGCGCAAGTCGCTAGTGGCTCGCTGGCGAACCGTCGATGGCAACGCCAGCGGTCCTTAGGTGGCAGCCACCGGTGGGCCTCTAGCGGTCCGCCATTGGTAACAGTGCCGAAACGAACACGCCGGCAGTCCGACAGCGGGCCACAAGCGGTAACGCTAGTGGCATGCCACCCAGTGGCAGATTGGTGGCTTTCGTGTAGGGTTATTTAAACCATAATTGGTGAAAGATTTATTCATGACTTTTACGAGTGAACGTAACAGACACGATCAGAAGTTGATTTTTTCACGACTTTTTTGACCCATTGTTGGTTATTTAAATTTTTGGATTGAATCATTCTTTTTTTTTGCGAGAGAATATTGCATTAACATTATTTTTTTTAGAAAAACAATGAATTTTCCAGGTACAAGTCCTGCTATTTAACCCATAGCTGGGGCAGGGAGATTGATTTATACCTTTAACAATGTCATTGTGCATAAGTTGATGTAACGAATTCTCATTCCGAGCCGCTATCAATTACACCACTTGCACACCCTATCAGAATTCGAACTCGACACTTCGATTCCTCTTTCTGCACTGATAACATTAGACGATTCGCATATCCATGTCAGAATAATAGCTAGAAAATACATGCCAAGACGGAAACCTGTGCAGTGACGCGTTTCGTTTTGAAAAGAAACCTCACCGTTTCCGCTTTTATATATAACATACAATTTTATATATGAAAAAGTTTCTTCTCAGAAGGAAATGCGTCATTGTGCATAAGTTGATGTAACGAATTCTCATTCCGAGCCGCTATCAATTACACCACTTGCACACCCTATCAGAATTCGAACTCGACACTTCGATTCCTCTTTCTGCACTGATAACATTAGACGATTCGCATATCCATGTCAGAATAATAGCTAGAAAATACATGCCAAGACGGAAACCTGTGCAGTGACGCGTTTCGTTTTGAAAAGAAACCTCACCGTTTCCGCTTTTATATATAACATACAATTTTATATATGAAAAAGTTTCTTCTCAGAAGGAAATGCGTCACTGCGCAGTTTCCCGTCAATTCTTTTAATAATATTCACCCAATACAAGACCCAAGAGCAACTCAAGGTAGAGGGTTACTGTGTGGAGTTGTATTAGCGTAAGCACAATAGTTAGGAGTATAGAGTTGAAGTAGACTTTAGAAGGAATTGGCAACTCAATCCTAAAGATGAACCAAGGGATAAATCTCTACTTCTGTTCGAAAACCGGGGGGGGGGGTATTTATTTCCTTTCTTCCCCTCTACATACATACATATGTATAGATAGAAGAACAAACTCAAAAATATACACATAGATAGATAGACGGATATTGAACAGAACAAGATAAATACAGCGACAGATAGATAGATAGATAGATAGATAGATATGAAAAGCCTAAACAAAATAATTTCAATAGATTTTTATCAGTCCTTTGTATTGGGCCGTAGAGATTTAGCGGCCACGTGTGACAGCAAGGTTCACTTCCTTCGTTTCACATATGGACACGAGAACAAGCATACTGGAAGGAAAATGAAAGCTTTTAGCGAGCCGACATATTGGAAATCAATCACGCGCACTTCAAATCCTATGTACACACATTTAAGAAGCATAAAGGCTGATAGAGAGATACGCCTTCATGCTTTTTGACCCTCTCGCCCTTTCTTGTTCTTATTTCTTTCGTTCCATTATAGTTACAAACCCCTATCTAGTCAAATCTTAAAAGCGGTTGATTTTATCCTGGTGTTCACGTGTAAATAAAAGACTACGCACCCTCTGCGAAAGTTATCACAGTATTGCGACTATAACTTTAAGTGAATGCGCACGCACAGACACGTGACATGATCACCATTTGGATAACCGCCTCGTTCTGGTTGTCCCCTGCTACTCGACGACGTGTCCCTGCGGAAAAGATAAGAATTGGGGGAATTATGTGAGATATAAAAAAGGAAAACATTACTTTTAGCATGAAATGCCAAAGTGAAAACAGTCACGGGAACGAATAAAACGGCTGACATTATTCCATAATATTTATATATACTTCAAAGTTTTCGAGGACTTAGGAAGATAAAGAAAAAGAAACCGTTTTAATGTTGTTCCCACATTGAAGAAAGGATATTTTCTGAGATATTCACAAAATTCTGGTACTGTTAATTTATTGCATAAAATATTTAGAGGCAAAATTGTTAGGAAATCATTCGCAACTAGAATAGAGTGCATGTGTGGCAAAAAGATGGACGTTATTGAAAATAGCTAGTCTAGCACCAGACTGTCCTAATAGGGCGCTTAGTTCGGGTAAAATTCATTACCAATGCATTCAAACTACACTAGCAATAATCTAAAGACTAAATTACGGATGAGGTATTTTGCCGGATCAGTCTTTGCCTCAAGTCCATACCAAACACGAAAGAAGCTGGGGGAAAAATCAAACTCAATACATTAGCAGTAGTGAGATTAACTTGGTAGCGATTGTTATGCAAGTAATGTTATATTATTAACATTTTTTAAGGCATCTCACCCCAAGTAAGGCGGGAGTGCCACTAGCACGCAAGGGGTTACAGAGAATTGGGAACAAGAATAAGAAGGCGTGTTTGAGGAAGGGATACAGAGGATGACGAGGAACAAGCTCAGGTTGTCAGATGCCGAGTGCAAGAGAAGAAGCTGTTTGAGAAGAAGAGACGGTTACACTTAACCGTTTTGACTGAAATGGTGAAACCGAGATGCCAGCCTGGTAGCACGTTTAAATTCATGAAGTCCGTGAACCAGCGACAGTAGTTCGTCGGAAACATTTTGCAAGAATGCGATACTACATTTTTCATAGGTAAAATAATTGTTTAGTCAAATTAATATCGGCCGATCGAGGGTATGTGGTTTCGGGTCTTTCTTCGAAAGTTCGATCTTCTATTAAAATCCTTCTATTTAGTCTACTCTCCATTGATTGGCGTAAAAGAGTACTACATCAAAAGTTAAAAGAGAACTCGAAAAAGAAAACATAAAAACTCTGTTCATCTTTTTTACAAGGAAATAATACCCGTGGGTAACAGAAGCTGCCAATATGGAAACAAATTTATATATTTTCCAAACTTTCACTTCCCGTCATTGCTGCTGAAATTTCCTGCCGCCAGATAGATAATGGCAGCTATCAGCTTGTTTATATTCGCCTAAATATTCGTCCGTCATGCCAAGCAACAACGGTATATATACATACATACATACATACACACACACATACATACATACATACATATATATATATATATATATATATATATATATATATATATATATATATATATATGTTGAGATGTGTTTTATTTGAATAATTTAGACAACTTTTGTCTATTTATTTTCAGTTGGATCCTTTCATATTCACGGACAAGCATTTTGGTGTCATTATTAAAGAAAGAGAGAAAATTATCGTGTTGATATATATTATTCCGAGTACTTTCGACATTAGCCCAATGTCATCATCAGGATGTTCGTTATTTCCATACAAATATAGTAGTGTTCATCATTTTCAAAGACAAAATTGCTGTGTTCATCTGCAAGTTATTTTTTTTTTTTTACTAGTGAAGGGAAGAACACTTAGTTTACTGCAATTAGCTGAGTAACGCTTCAGGTGAGGTAACTAAGTTATTAGGTGTCGAGAGTTTTTTGTTTTTTAAGTATTAAAGACTATTGGTACAAATCTCGATATTTTAAACTACTTGATCCAGGGCAGCGCTTTCCACAGAATATTTGCAGCGGCAATTAACGAAAACTTCTAAAACGATGTTACTAGGTACTATTTTAACTTCGACAACTACCAATGATAACTAGGACAGTAGTGGGATGAACATGGCACATTCTGGTAACTTCAATCCGAGGGTTGGTGTATTTCTTATGACTGTCAATTTATTTGAACTTGATATTATGGCAACCAGGAACAGCCACGTTGATAAGGAGGCATTTTTCTTTTCAACGACGGCGATGTCCGGTTTGGTGACCTCAAGGATGCGGTCTGTTTGGATGTTGAAATTATAGAAGATCTGATTGTTTTCGATCACCTCTGGCTTGTGGTGGGAAAATGATTATTATTGTTGTTGTTTTTGGTGCTGTTGAAGATATTAAAATATTTTTTGTTTAAATGTTAAATAATAACCAAAACTTAAAAAAGAAAAAAGCCAATATTATGATATGAAATAAAATCTAACCTGTCGTTTGTGTTCTAATTTCTAAATGGTGAGAAGTCGGCATTTACCATTTTAATTAATTTTTTTTTTTTAATAATCATGGCGATTGTGTATGCCGTGTTTATATAACCCGCTTTTTTCTGGTATTGCTTATAGCGGATAGATATCTCGGATCTCGATGCCTTAAAACTTTGCCTCTTCTGAAGATGTTTCTCAAGTTTGGAAATTAAAGTAGATTTGGCGGAAAATCTCTGGATTTCGGTCATGCCGTTTCTGGGTGGTCTGAGGTGGAGAAATCTGAAACTGGATGGAGATCGCCGTGAGTAGAGTTATACAAAGTTATCATCATCCTCACCGGAGAGAGAAAAAGCGACATGCAGAGAAAAGGGACGAAGCAAAAAAGAGAAGGTAAAAATGAAAAAAAAAGAAGCAGGGTTTCAGAGAGAGAGTGGATGAAGTGAAACTGAATCAGTGGCAAGTGAGAGAAGCAAGTGAACACATAGAGGAGGTTTACGATAAATAAAAGAGAAGGAAAGAAAGGAAAAAATAAGCGGGAAGAACGAGTAAAAATGGATACACAAAAAGAAGGAAATGGAAGGTTTTAAACAAAGAGAAGAAATAAGAAATCAGATAGAAAAGAAAAGAGAAAAAATGATTAATGAGAAGAAAAATACTTTCTGGTGTTATTTTTGACAAAAATTGGAAATGATAAAGAATTATGGGAAACATTATGTCTTACTTGAAAGGGGTTTTACGTTTATTACAAATAACAAGATGTGGAATAAGAAGGGTCACAAGAAAAGGTGGTGGGTAGAAGAATCGTCTGCGTTTCTCATATTTCGAATCACATAATTAAATTTATGGTTACCAGGGGATGTTGAAAAGTTCTCGGCTGTATCCACTTCTCAAGATTTGTATTTCAATGGCCAAATATTAGAATACAGATTTGGGAAAGTGCGTCGGACAGATAACTTTCATTGCCCATTTGTTTTGTCACAATTATGCTTGTACCAGGTAGTTTTCCAATAGTTTCAAAATTCTTTCTTTCTTTCTTTTTCCTTCTACATTTGTCAATATTTCTGAGATAAAGTGTTGTAACTATTTAAATCATTCGAACTGTTGTAATCATCTTTATTGTCATATTTTCTTTCTTTCTTTCTTTCTTTCTTTCTTTCTTTCTTCAGCCTTTCTTTCTCTTTCCTTTAGTCTTTGTTTATTTATTTATTTCTACTTTCTTTAGTCTTTTTTTTTCACTTTCCTTCAGTTTTCGTTTATTTCTTTGTTTCTTTCTCCTTCCTTCTTCTCTTCATCCCCTCCTCTTCTTTGTTTCTTTGTTTCTTCTTTCTTTCTTTCTTCTTCAGTTTCTGCTTGTTTTTTTCTGTTTGTTTCTTCGTTTGTTTCTTCTTTTCTTAACTTCATTCTTTCTTTTTTCTTTCTTCCGTCTTTCACTTTCTTTCAGTTTCTGTTTCTTTGTTCCTTCCTTCCCTTTCTTTCTTTCTTTCTTTCATGATATACCAGACTTTTAATATCGCCCTCTTATTGTCTGTGTGCGCTTGCTTGTCGGCTGAGGAAGTAGCGAATCTTCGTCGCCGGTAGGCAATTCAAGTCAAAGATATTCATCTGTAATTTTCAGACAGTCGCTTTTTTCTACCATCTCGAAGTCAGCGCTTTCGTGTACTTAAACATGTGATAGGCATGTGGCATCGCCAACTCAGCCTCTTCATATCTCTCAATCTGGCACAAAAATAAAACATCTCAAATACTTCCCAACCTCTTTATTTCTCACTATTTTTTCAAGCACCTTTGTTCCCTTAGAGAATATAATATTAATCAAATGCTTCTCCTCTATGTGGGGAAGATCCTTCGTGAATTTAAAAAGCAGGTTTACCACCGGGGACCCGTGTAAGTGACCCGCCATTGAAATATTTCCCCGAGGAGCATTGTAGGGAAAGGGAAAAGCGATGAAGAAAAAAAGTTATCCACCCCTGCAGGGCAGAGATCTTTATGAATGTTGAACGTACAAGCCTAACTAAACTGTAGATCTAAAGGAATAGAAGCGTTACACACGCGCGTGCGTACGCACACACACACACACACACACACACACACACACACACACATATATATATATATATATATATATATATATATATGGAGATAGATAGATAGATAGATATTTTTTTATGAATTCAAACGTTATTTTTAGTGGATATCCATGATTGAGTTAGACGCCCTTTTTTTAACAGTGCGTATTATATCTACCAACCTGTGCACTCGAGACAAGAAAATGTGCTCTCCGGTGGGGCTTGAACCTGTGTTGCCTATTTTGTTAGCGAAGTCATATTTAGTCTTTTAAGGAATGCACATCCCTTCGTTCAGATATTATCGAAAGCCCATATCTATTCGATTTCGTATCCGAAAAAAACAATTTCTAAAGAATACATGATTTTAAAAAAAAATTATTTCTTCAAACATTGTTTTAGTGTATACATGTAGTTGAGTAGACGCTCCGTTTTTAAGACATTATGCATTACGTCCACCTACTCGAGAAAACGATGGTTTCGCCTACAAAGGGTGATGCAGATTATTTATTTATTAAGTTTTTTTCGAGTGCGCAGGCCGGTAGATCTAATACACACCCCGTTTAGTCACAAGATCAAATGGAAATAAATGCGATTATGAAGAAATGATGGATTTATTTTTAATCTGAAATTTTTATTACTTCAAATTGTATTATAATAAAAACTAATATTTGAAATAGATGTCTCATTTTTATTTTTACTTTAAACTGTGTATTACGTCTATCAGCCTGCACACACGAGAAAATTCAATAAAGAGCACGTTCTCATTATTGAAATTTCTCAAGTGCACAGGCTGATAGATTTAATACATTCTGTTTAAAGTGAAAAAATAAAAATAAGGTGTTCAAAGTATTCACTAATAATAAATTTTAAGTAATAATATATAGGGTGCGAGAGATAAATTGTCGCCATTTTGTATTTTTAATTTCGCGCATGCGCGATGTTTGTTTTTGACTTTGTCAACTGCACAGTATAGTAGGGTCTGTTGGGCACCGTCCGTGAGAAGAAAAAAAGAAGCAGCATGACGCAATTCACTCTGCCAGAAATTTGGAAACTGCTTGCTCTACTGCTTGGCATTCACGTCAGAAGCTCCATTACAAACATTTCAGAGTGCTTGGGTGTAAATCTGAGGACAGTGCAGAGGATTCGGAAAGAGATGGATGAGTCTAAGGGTGTTTACGAAGGTGTTTGGAGTGATCACTAAGGCCAACATCGTGCCTTGAGGAGGTAGTGCTACCCTGGGTCAAGGAAGTGGATGCTGGAAGAGCCTATGTCTGGCAACAAGATTCTGCACCATGCCACCAAGCAGGAGAACCCAATCATTGCTGTCAGACAATTTCGGCAACCACATTATCACTTACTCCTGACCATCTAACTCCTCAGACTGCAACCCCCTTAGTTATTATGTGTGGAGCGCAGTTGAGCGAGAGACCAACAAAATTCCTTGTAACACTAAAGATGAACTGAAGGCAAGGATTATGGCAGCATTTACCAGCTTAAACATGGAGACCGACCAGAAGAGTTACAGAAGATTCCGAAGTTGTCTGGGGGCCGCGATTAAAAGCCAATATACTCTAGTATTTCAAGGTATTTTACGTTTGTCTAATTTAGACAACAATTTATCCATCGCACTATATACATATATATATTTTTTATATTAATTGATTTAAAATATGGTTTTATCGTTACACAGTGATAACCATGTTCCGAAAATGGAAGCCAAAGCCTTTGAATTCAATTTTGTTACCAAATTAAAGACGTTAGTTCCATTTCCTCGTCAAGCGAATTTTGGAGTAACTTATTTTTTTATATCTACGGTTTTAAAGGCACGGCAAAGATTCATAATTGAGGGTTTCCAAGGATACACCGTAGATATAAAAAAATAAGTTACTCCAAAATTCGCTTGACGAGGAAATGGAACTAACGTAAATCAATTAATATAAAATATTAATGCTCTGTAAATTTACATTGAGCACTATTGTGTAAAAATAAAAATATCTATAAGAACACCGGATTTTATATCTTACTGTTCTTTCTTTATATATATATATATATATATATATATAGTCAAACCTAATGAGCCAGACACACCTACCAAGGTTTCACTTAGGCAGATCGTCAGGGTCGAAGGTTTTTCGACACGAGTATAGTTACCTATATTTATATATATATATATATATATATATATATATATATATATATATATATATTTATATATATATATATATATATATATATATATATACCACTAGACTGGCGTCGAGATTTCATCAATTTACAGTTGAACTGGCTAGATGTAACCTTAAATTCTATGCTAACGACCTTTTCGCCTGTGAAACTCTCTTCCGGCTCCATGCTTTCCAGCCGACTTTAATCTGAAAAAATCTAAATCCAATGTCAATCATTATCTACTGGCCTCCCGATTACTCTTTTCTCTTCCCGTTCATTAGTAATGTGTCTGTTCCTAATTCTTCCCCACCCACTAACCCCTTGTGTCTTAGTTGCTTTTCTCCCTTGTATGTGTTGAAACGGATTATATATATATATATATATATATATATATATATATATATATATATATATATATATATATGTATATATATGTGTGTGTGTGTGTGTGTGTGTGTGTGTATGTATGTATGTATGTATATGGGGGTGTTTATGTGCGTATATAATACATATCAGGGATATATATATATATATATATATATATATATATATATAGATAGATAGAGAGAGAGAGAGAGAGAGAGAGACAGAGACAGAGAGAGAGAGAGACAGAGAGAGAGACAGAGTTATGGTAATTTTAAAGGGAGTTTTTTTTTTATTTTACGTCAACCGACCGGGATTCATCCTATGAAATGGTACCATGAGACTGGTGTGTTTAGTTTAACACATTCTCTGCGGTACATGCACAATGTCAACACACACACACACACACACACACACACACACACACACACACACATACACATATATATATATATATATATAGAGAGAGAGAGGTGTTGAATAGATGGATATTTACACAATTTACCTTATTCTAAGCTACTATTTATAGTACTTTGCAAAAAGACGTAGAAGGTTAATAGGCCAATAGTTAGAAAGATCAGATGGTTTGTAGTTAAGTAACGTTCATTCTGGTCAGTACCTAAATGGGTGACCACTTGAGAATATCACATGCTGTAAGCTTGTGTGTGTGGGCGGTGTAATAGATAACGACTCGGAAAATTGTAGTTCCAATTCCAGCTGGGTTCGTTATATTGACTTCAGCGCAAATAATCTTGGGAAAAGCATGAATCCACCAATTCTCCACCCAGATATGGGTTCATTAGTAGGACTTGTATAAGTAAACCATTATTATCTAAAATGATCCTTATATTCTAAAAACTTTGTCTGTCTTTAAAAACTTTCGAAATGTTGATAAGCTGTAAAAAACAAATCAAACAATCTATGTGTAAACACACGAACACATATGTGTGAGTTTATACTCACACACACGTACATTATTGGATGGCCGGTCCATCTCTCTCTCTACACACACACACACACATATATATATATATATATATATATATATATATATATATATATATATATATATATATATATATATATATATATATATATATATATATATATCTGCGCACGTAGACAGTTGTAAGTGTATGCAGACACGTGCGTTTTTATGCATATCATTCAGACTAAAACCAAGAAAATAAAACAACTGGGCTAAAACCTATTGCCGTGAACTGCGAGAGATATTTACAAGTCTCGTTCTCATGTCAGCGAGCTGTAATTTTATCTCATGTTATTTTATCTTATCTACACTGCGGCGCTTTATTTTAATCGTTTTGACCAGTTTCATTTTCCCGCTTTTTTCTTCAACTCCTTGTTTGTATTATGCTTATCAGATCTAAGCATTGTCCTTGTTTTCTCTTATGATATTTGTATAGAGATACGGAGACATTGTATATATATATATATATATATATATATATATATATATATATATATATATATATATATATATATATATATATATGCGTGTGTGTGTGTGTGTGCCCGTATATCTGAAACTATATATATATATATATATATATATATATATATGCATATATCTGAAAATATGTATGTATATGTGTCTGTATATATGCACACATTTGAAAGTATGTATATGTGTGTGGTTTTTACATGCTTTATATATACATATATAAGAAAACGTACGTACACACACACACAAACACATACACGCAAATATATATCATTACTTCAAACTTTATTTTTAGTGTATTTGAATAAAAACGTCTGGTTCAGAATAAATTCATTGATTCTTTACACACACACAGACACACACACACACACAATTATCTCTCTCTCTCTCTCTCTCTCTCTCTCTCTCTCTCTATATATATATATATATATAGAGAGAGAGAGAGAGAGAGATAGATATAGATAGATATAGATATTGTTTACACATTATTTTTATAGACACAAATATTTAAGTAAATGCTCTGTTTATAATAAACAGTATTAACAACATTTACCAGCCTGCATGCCCGAGAAGAAAAAAAGTGTCCTCCGACAGGAATCGAACCTGTAGCCGATACGGTGCACATCATACAGCCTGACGTGCTATACAATTTAGCTACAGAAGAAGCGTCTGGTTAGCAAGGTGAAATTACTGTTTTTAATATATTGCGATCAAATATGGATTAGAATCTGACAGAATAATAGGATAAGAAACAAATAGGAGATTTACATTGTGGTGTTAATTGTTAATGTGTATGCGTGTGTGCGCGCTTAGAAGTCCTGCTACGACCCAGACACGCACAAACACACCCACACATACATGCACGCACGCACATATAAAAAAAAAGAAAAGAAAAAATAACAAATAACATAACTAAAAGTACCGGAACTTTCTCTTCCATAATTACTTTTCCAAAAATTTCTGATGAAGCTGAAATAAAATCGAAACATATTAAGATTATAAACGTTTCCTATTTGTTCCTTATTCTATTATATATATATATATATATATATATATATATATATATATATATATATATATATATATATATATATATATATATATATATATATATGCTTTACATTTTAAATTTAATTTTTTATGGGTTTTGTGCATATATCCTAGCCTATTTTATTTAGTTTATTTTGTTTTTGTTTTTTGTTTTTTTCACTTTTGTCATGAAGTATCTCACATTGTAATGATAGAAGATCTGCCAAGTAATGTGAAAGGTTGCAAGAACCTGAATGCAAATTTACTGTGGGTGATCTAGTGATTAAAACACTCTCTAAAGATTTCGTCTTAGTGAATTGCATTCTCTTTTAATTAAAGTAACATTTTAAAATGAAAATTACGGCCAGACTCATTATTGTGAGCGATTAATACATTAAGTGTGTGTGTGTGTGTGTGTGTGTGTACGTGCGTGTCTCTTGTAAAAGATCTCTTTCGTGTTCATATAATATTTTATCGAAATTCCTTGACGTTTTTCTCTTGTGTATTCCTTGTGACGACTATTGGAGGAAATTCTGCCTTCCAACTTTAGCTTATTATTTTATTTAGTATTAATTAATTTATTGTTTTTGAATTACCTGTAACAAATTTTGTGTTAATTCTTTTCAATTTGTCATAACTGTTAACTCTTCTATTTTGAAATACTTTACGGGCCTTTTGTTTCGCGTTGAATATGAAATAATTAGTGTATTGGAAGAGTTTAACAGTACTTTCAATGTATTTTTTTGCTTCATGTAAATATTTAGTGCTACAAATACTTAGTGCTCTTAAATAAAATCCGATGGTTATTCTGGATGTGATTTTGTTGCTATGGTGAGAAGAGAAAGTTATGAAATCGTTTTTATGAATTGATTTGTGACTGACACTTAGTTTTAGGCGATTTTCAAAGCAGACTTTTAAAAAGCTTAAGATTTTATTTTGCAGCTAGTATAAACAGAAATAAAATTATCGTTAGGTTTTTAAACCTTTTATGAATAAATGTTACAAAATAAAATCCTTACATTTACATTTATTTAAAGTCCATCGGAGGACAAAACGCGTTGGTAAAGAAAAGTCTTCCTTATTGGAATATATATATATATATATATATATATATATATATATATATATATATATATATATAGAGAGAGAGAGAGAGAGAGAGAGAGAGAGAGAGAGATTGATAGACAATATTAGTGGTAAATATACACATACATATGAAATTATATATACACATACATATATGTATAAAAATAATTCCAAGAGGATATGATCCAGGTAGAACTCGATGTCCAGGACAGAGTAAGGATATAATAAAAAGACTTAAACACTAATTTTCCATGGTCATAATTTATTTCATCTGTAGGTCTGATGAATTGGATCGTTTTTACGATTCCAATGGAATAAATTATGACCATGAAATATTAGTGTTTAAGTCTTTTTATTATATATATATATATACACACACACACACACACATACACACACACACACATACACACATATATATATATATATATATATGTATATATATATATATATATATATATATATATATATATATATATATATATATATATATATATATATATGGTGTTAAAGTAGACAAGGTTACTGAATGAGGAATAAACAAAACGGAGGTTGCAAATGAAATGGTAATCTTTATAACATTAAAAAAATACAATACTCGCCAGCGGCGTGAAATAGGTAAAGCATTGCTAGTAGTGGACTACTTAGACAGCATATTACTCAAACTTACAATAGTGTCCAACGTATTTATGAGGATTGGGACATACCCATTAGTGTTCCTAGGTTAGGTATATAACAATATATATATATATATATATATATATATATATATATATATATATAGTGTAACCCGGATATAAGAGAGTTGTCAACCGGAGAAGAAGTCTCTTATATCCGGTTTTCTCTTATATCCGGGTTTGGCCTATTTTGTTTAGGTAAGTATGGCTCTAATTTGGGACCAGAGAAAAACTCTCTTATATCCGGGTTTCTCTTATACCAGGGTCTCTTATATCCGGGTTACACTGTATATATATATATATATATATATATGTATGTATGTATGTAAGTGTGTGTGTATGCGTGTGTGTGTATGCTCGCGCGTGTGTGTGTGTGTGTGTGTGTGTGTGTGTGTGTGTGTGTGTGATAGGATAAGGAACAAATAGTAAAAGTTAATAAATTTAAGATGTTTCGCTTTTATTTAAATTTCATCAGAAATTTTTGGGCTCGGGGACTATTTTTGATGAAGCAAAGCATGTTAAATTTATAAACGTACCCTATTTGTTCCTTATCCTATGATTTTATTGGGTTCTAATCGATATTTGTATATATATATATATATATATATATATATATATATATATAATCATCTGTTTATGTACATTTATATGGTTGCAGAGAAAAGAGGAAAGAAGAGCCGGGTGTGGTTTTGACACTTGGCTGATGCAAGTGCAGGATCGACCATGCGTAATAGAACAGTGAATAACAAATGTAGAATCGCGTAGACAATCCCTTGGGTCAAACCAACGAAAATAGAAAATAAATTGTGAGTGAGTGAAAGATCGAAAGAAAACTAGAAGAGAAAAGCAATGAATAAGGCGGGAAGGTGTTATATAGACAGATAGACAGGTATATACGAGCATAATCATGGCGTAAAATTACCCAAAAGTGTTAGTCAAAGAGAATTTGATACAAAAAAAAAAAAAGAAGAAAGAATAAGAAAAATGAAAGTAAAGAATAATTTTTCAACTTGCGGTGTTCATCAACTTTTGGAAATGGCGTAATTGTTATCAACTTAGAAAATGGTCTAACCGGTCGGAGTTTGAATAGCGACGGAAAATTATATTATTTTTGCACTAATACTGTACCTTTTTGGTGTATAAGACGCACTTTCTACCCTGAAGTTTGATGTCAAAATCTGTTTATGTCTTATGCAACGAATATATACAGAGTGTATCAAAAATACTCTTATAAACTTTGGGGGCGTGTTCCTGACACTAGAACAAGTTAAAGTGCCCATATAAACATATGTCCAAAAGGCCATCATTATACCAGTAGATATCAGCCAGTGCATCGGGAACAATGTGACTAAAATGTGCTGGAGCCATATCACGTCTTCGTATTAGCAGGAATCCATCCTTTAGCAGGTATGGAAGTGTTTTTGAAATAAAGTCCCAGTAGACAGCTCCTGTAAGACGTGCTGAGAGGAGATATGGATCTACCAGGCAGTCACCTACAATTCCATCCCATACATTAATAGTAAACTGATGCTGGTATTTGACCTGTATTGGCCTGTATTTTAACATGGGGATTCTGATCTGGCCACAAATGTTGGTTGTGTAAATTTGTTATTCCATCTCTTCCATAGACAAGAGGCAAACAACGGATCGGCAGTTTGTGCAATAACCATCGACAAAAGTTCTCTTGTAGTGAGTGATCAGAGGGTGAAATACCCTGCACACGTTGCAAATGATACGGATACAGGAACTACAGTACCCCCCCCCCCATGTGCTACTATGAGGTGTAGGGCATTTTAGGGCCACTTGACTGGTGATGATGCCATGATCGTTTCCAACAGCCTGTAGAATGTGTTCTTCGTAGTCAGGCGTACGAGCGGATCTTGGTCTTACTAGTTCCATAGGTTGTGGTGTCACGGATCCTGTCTCAGCAACGCGACGATAAACAGCATCAAAGGTTGGAAGACTCAGCTGCCTTCGGGCTGGAAATGCAATCTGATACAGTCGTGCAGCCTCGCGTCCATTAACATTCGTGCGACCGAATATAAAAATCATAACTGCCTGCTCAGTTTATCAATAATAAATAGAACACTTCTCAGTTAACTCACTACTACATACGTTAAACTTTGAAGGCAGACTAGCCACAAATGTACACGAATGAGAAATGTAACCTAGTCTACATGGCATCACAACGCCATCTACCGTAAACTTTCTTTAAACTTAATTACTCAAAAACGAAGGATTTGTAGACATAAAATTGCCGGGAAGCAAAAATCTGGTTAAATCCAAAATAAAATTTCAAGATTTTGGTTCTTTGTTCAAAGGTGAATTTCTTCAGGGATAATCTGAATTAGATGTTAATCTAATTTTGTTTGTTATTTTATTAAATTTTTGGCACTCTTTTGAAATTATAAATTTTAAATCAAAATTTGTTTAGCTTGCCTCGCAACAACTCCAAGCCTCAGAATGAAAAATTAACAAAAATAAGGGAGTTACTCACATTTCGTAAGTGTGGATGATATTCGAGGTACATACAAGGAATATATATATATATATATATATATATATGTGTGAGTGTGTGTTTGTGTGTGTTTGTGTGTGTGTGTGTGTGTGTGTGTGTGTGTGTATGTGTGTGTGTGTTCTGGGCTTGTTTATTGGGTGAACAGAAAATCTACGCTTAGAAATAACGCACCTAAGTTGCCCACATTTGGGGCTGTCACAAAGGTCAACCCAACCGAAGTGCAATGAAAGAACCTCGCTCTGGGAGAATTTGATGTACATTTTAGTAAATATATATTCTTTTTATTTTGGGGTGAATTAATATTTTGGGGATAGAAAAGATTCTTTCCTTCTTTTTTTTTCTTAGCCACCCTTCGCAAGTAGACGAAAGGAGAAACAATACTAAAAACAAAAAAAACGAATAGGTCTTAACTCTTAACTTAAGAGTAATACTTATGATTAACAATGCCATTAATCGGAATAACCAAGCGGAAAAGAAAGAAAAACTGTAAAAAATAAAAGAAATAAAAAAAACAGAAAGAAATAAACAACGATGGATAAATAAATATATAAATAAATAAATAAAGATTAGAAAGAAAGAAAGAACGATGGAAAATAAATAAATAAAGAAAGAAAGAACGAAAGAAAGAAAGAAAGAAAGAAAGAATAAACGAAAAGAAAAATAAACCAGACAAGTGAAAAATATTACTTTAATAATTTCTTTAATGAAATAAATAAATAAATGGATAAATAAAGAAAGAAAGACAAGATAAAGAGAGGGAAGTTATAAAGTACGAAAGTAGAAAAGGAAATGCAAAAAAGGCAAAAATAAACAAATATAAAAAATATAAAAAGGGAAACAAAAGATAAACTAAAAAAAGAGATAAAAATATTGCTTTAATGTTTTCTCGAAAAAAAAAAAAAGAAACAGAAGGAATTAAAGGGACGATGTCATCTGGTAATGAAAGTGCTAAGAGATAAAAGAGAAGGTAAGAACACTGTGCATAGAATTGTTTCAAATCTCCTAAGTTGTGTTCAGCTGAGCAAATCCAGTAACATATGTTCAGTCTGGTTTGTTAAGAACGTGTCTAAGTTTTTTACTTGTCGGAGGTCAGAATCTGACTGAGAGGTGACGACAAGTACTCAGGATGTAAAAAGGAACAATTGATTATATCTTCTGCGCAAGATTTTAAGGAATTCCCGAAGCGAGTGAAACGCATTGTCTATAGGCATACACACGTACGTTTGGCTATTTTTAAAATCACTTTCTTTCTATCCCAAACATATACACAAGTACATGCGTTAAGAACGAAAAAAAAAATTATTTTTTGCATTTTGTGGTAGATTTGTTCTTTGAAAACCGTTCGCTATCAGATTACAAAAATAGCTTAGTTCATCGACCCATTTACAGTGTAACCCGGATATAAGAGAAACCCGGATATAAGAGAACCCCGGATATAAGAGAGATTTTCTCTGGTCCCAAATTAGAGCCTGTGTTAATGTATATATAATAGACCAAACCCGGATATAAGAGAAACCCAGATATAAGAGAACTCCGGATATAAGAGACTTATTCTCCGGTCCCGACAACTCTCTTATATCCGGGTTACACTGTATATAGCACTGAATACTGGAAAAGAAGAAACTTGAGGTAACTGAGAAGTAGTTTTACAGAGCGATGCTGAGAATAACATGGACGTAACATGGGATCAACAGGGAGGTTTTAAGGAAAATAGAAACAAAAAGGACACTTATACTTAGGATCAGAAAGAGAGAGTTGAAACTTTTAGGCAACATAAATAAGGAAAAGGGGCATGCGGAAATTAACTCTCACAAAACATACTTAAAAAATAAAGAGCAGGGGGGGGACTGTGAGCAAGCTACCTAATAAGCTTGTGTAAATGGGTGGCAGAACATGGACTGGGAAGCATAGAAAGTTGTAGAGGGCCATGATCGGCGATGTCCTAAAGGGACACGGGAGAAGTTCACCGGCTATAAGCAAATATTCAAAGAGCTATTTTGAAACCAGTTTATCTGCTGCGTTCGTTATTCATGACGTTTCTGAATATTTCTTTTATTCAGTTGTGCCTCATACTTTCGACCTTGTGCCAGACTTATTTCCGCTTAGTACATATAGGTATTTAAAAACTTTCTGGTGGGTAAAAGTATTAATTAGGACTTTAAAAACGGACATTTTATATATATATATATATATATATATATATATATATATATATATATATATATATATATATATATATATATATATATATATATATATATGGCGTATTTCATATAGATAAAAACGTTAAAATTTTCTTCCTCTCTAGGGGTAAGATATCTGACTGATATCAAATAAGTCAGGTTTCGATCTCGGCTTGAATCAATCGGACGTCTAGTCACACTGAGAGGCTGTGATACAGTGAAAGGGTCTATTTGTGTATGTGTGTATATATATATATATATATATATATATATATATATATATATATATATGTATATATGTATATGTGTGTGTGTGTGTGTGTGTGTGTGTGTGTGAGTGTGTGTGTGTGTGTGTAGGATGTATAATAGCATACGAAACAAAAGTGAAGATGATGAGACAAAGTGGAAAATTTATTAACGACGCATCTCGCCAGAGCGTCTGCTCTCTTTGGCTTCCTCATTAGAATGAATGAAATACAAAATTGTGTCTGAGAGAAAATGCCTTTAAGGTATCTAATTTAATTTGATTTATAGTTACTACTTATCCTCAGAAATACCAAGGCATTTTCTCTAGCACAGTTTTGTTTTTCATTCATTCCAACCTGAGGAATCCAAGAAGAACAAACGTCTGGCAAAACGCTCCGTTAATAAATTTTTCACTTCGTCTCCACATCTTCGTATATATATAAAGGTATAACCGGTTATCGCTCCTCGCTTTATATCGTTCCTTTGCTCATTAAAGACTCCCATTTGGTATTCAATTCCATGCCGAGTCTAATGAGGAGTTTATTAGGACCCAACTGCATATTCGTTACTTTTTCGATCACTTTATTTTTCTCATGTCTTTAACGATTACGACAGAATCGTCGTTAAGTTTTCACCAAAATTCCACAATCTGGTAGCCCCTCAATATAAGAACAATCTAATGAATAAAACAGCGGGCTAGGTAGTAAACGTTATGCTTCTGAAGACACTACTTCCAATAAATCAGTGTCTAATAAGTATATATGAATTAATATTGCAACTTTTGCAAGAATTAAAGCTACGTGTTATAAAAGACACCAAATTCAAAATTTTCTCTTCGTTAAATAAAACAATATTAACTGAGAATATAGTTTATTTATGTCACATTTCTTATCAACGACCCCAACTGCTATTTATTAATTTTTAGACAACAATAACTTCATTTGTTTTACAGGATTTTAGCTGAACTTTATTGGTTTGTATCCGAAATTTACTGAGTTTGATCTGAATTTACTTTGTTTGGTCTGAACATTGTTGAGTCTGATTTGAACTTTATTGGGTTTGATTTGAACTTTATTAGGGTTGATCTCAACTTTGTTGTATTTGATCCGAATTTTGTTGGGTTTGATCAGCATTTTATTGGATTTGATCTGAATTTCTTTGGTTGTGATTATAATTTTAATGGAACTGATCTGAATTCTACTGGTTTTGTAAGCTTTGATCTGAATTTTATTAGATTTGTTTTGAAAATTATTGATTTTGATTTTATCTTTGTCGGGTTTGATCTGAATTTTATTGGGTTTGATTTTAACTTTATTGGATTTGACTTGAACTTTGTGGTCTTTGATCTGAATTTTAATGTTTGATTAGAAATTTATTAGGTTTGATCTAAATTTCATTGGGTTTGATCTGAGCATTATTTTGTTTGATCTAAACGTTACTGTGTTTTATATGAATTTTCTTGCGGTTGGTTTGCACCTTATAGGATTTGATTTAAACTTTGTGTGGTTTGATCTGAATTTTATTGTTTGATCTGAAATCTGTTGGTTTTGATATGGATTTTATTGAGTTTGATCTTAACTTTTGAGGTTTAGTCTGAATTTTATCGGATTTGATCTGAATTTTGTTGGTTATGATCTGAATTTTATTAGGTTTGAACTGAACTTTATTGGGTTTGAACTGAACTTTATTGAGTTTGTGAGGTTTGATCTGAATTATATTGGCTTTGATTTGAACCTTATTGGGCTTGAATTGAATCTTGTGGTGTTTGATATGAATTTTATTGGTTTGATCTTAACATTTTGAGTTTGACTTAAAATTTTGGGCTTTGATCTGAACTTTATTGAGTTTCATCTGAAGTTTGTTGGGTTTTAATTAAATTTTGTTGTGTTTGATCTGAATTTTATTGGGTTTTTGTCTGAACTTTGTTAAGTTTGATCTGAAATTCGACATTAAATGTTTTTGCCTAGGTGTGAGTTTGAAGCTTTCTAATGATACCTACAAAAGCGTCTAGACAGGGAATGCAAAGCCTTTCAGACTATTTTCTGATTCCTTGTTGATGCGATGAATTCTTTCAAACTGCCTTAGAGGGATACATTTAGAAAATTCTGATAATAGAGAAGATGCAATGTGTAAATACCTGCTTGAACACACATACTTATTTTCCTCTTGTTCTTGTTCCTTAGTTTGAGATCTTGACCGAACAAAAACGGCTAGATAATGTTTAATTTGTGATAATCATGAAAGCGCCCTACAGGTTCATGCAGTGTCCCTTAAAAACTGAACTATGTATACCAATTCTGCTCAATCAGAGAAACTATTTCCTTTTCGGTATTCTTAACAATGGCAAAATATATAAAAGAATAAATAAAGAAGCAAGCAAAATCGTCATTTTGTCTACTCAGCCGTTTATAGGATGAAATTGAATCGTAAGTCAATTTTTCTACAATTCTAATCGGAAATGTTTTTTCGTTTACGTGCCTGGTTGATTAAAAGTCGACCGTCGTTAACTGTCATTCTTGCCTGAATGCATCTCAGACGTAAGACGATTTGTAATTTTCTCGCCCAAATAAATACGGGTAAATCCTTCGTAATATCTTTCTGATTGGCCAGTTTTCCACCAATAAGTTTTTTTTTTACTTCTTTATAATGATTCGCATTAAGGAGTCCTTAGAATTGATAAATTGGAGCTAACTGGCAATATTTCTAATAATCATTGCTTCTGTTATAAAAACAGTTTTTGTTATCTCTCTCTATCCCTCTCTTTTTCTCTCTTTTCCTTATTCTTCTCACTTTCTCTTTCTATCTCTTTCACTTTCTCTGTATTTCTCTCCATTTATCACCCAAGTACTTGGGAAATAAAAGTGATTCTCACTGTTATAGTGCATTTCTTGTCTTATTTAATTGTAATATACGGAAAAATATTCGTGAATATGAAAGGATTATGATAAAAATAAGCAAACATAATGTTTGTAATTTATTCAATTAGATATGCCTAAATATGCTAATTATATATATATATATATATATATATATATATATATATATATATATATATAAAACGTGCCGTCTAGGTAGGCAAGGTAGTCAGTGCCTACCCTGAATGGGGTACAATATACACCTAATCCAACAAAATTATGAAGGCTACTCTGATTATTATGCATAAAATGCATTAAAAAAATCTTTTTTTTAGATTTACTACACAAAGGTCACAATTTGTATACTCTGAATAATTACTGACATATATATCATTTCACCCCAAGCAACGCAATAAAGCGACTAACACTTATGGGGCTGCAGTGTGTGACAAATATGAGAAAAAGAAAATTTTACCAAGGAGAGAGAATAAAAGAACAGGAATTAAGAAGACAGAAGATAACGATTGACATTGTATTTGAATTTTTGAATATTTTAATATTTATAGAAAAGTTACAGGGAAGCTACGTTACGGCGTTGAGAAATTAACTGAAGCCGAGATGCCAGGTTTGGACCAATAACATGGTAAATTCTTCTCTGTATTTTAGCAAGAATCTCTAAATACATAGCAGAAGCACCAGACCAGATATGTAATCACTTTCTCTGATCGTAGATTTTTCTTCTAGCATGTATGCGCGAGACTTTGTGTCATTTCCCTATCGGGTTGGGCGCTTATATATATCTCTGTCAATCAATTGTCCCACGTGTGCACATCCTAAGCACAGCTGGGTTGACCATCTGCTAACGTGTCAGGTGCAGCCACTGACCTTCTGTGAAGCGTGAAAAATTATTCAGTCAAAAATTTAAAATTTTATCTACTTCCAGTCTAGTATGTTGCATTTACTTTCGGACATATGCCCTTGGGAAAAAGCAGGAGTCAGTCTTTTCTTCTTCAGCTATGGGTTAAATAGCATGATTTGGAAAGCGACCAGTCTATCAGAAGAACTTTTTCATCTGTGTGCAGTGTCCCTTCAGGATGTTGGCGATCAAGTCTCTCCAGAATTTCCTGTCCTTTGTAGCTCTTTATAAACTCTTGTCTTTTTACTATCACTCTCAAACCCTGCTCCGTCACCCATTAACTTTAGCTCGCCAAGTAGGTTATACGTTGCTTTCCTATGTCTCTTTTACCTTCAATCTGTCCTGTGCGTATCAGATTTCGCAAGCCCTCTTTCCTTATTATGTTCCACAGAAATTTCAACTGTCTTTTCCTGATGTTATGTATAAATGTCCTTTTTGAAGCCATTGTCTCTAGATCTTCGTGTTCGATCCATGGTGTCCTTAGCATCTTTCTGCTTCGTGTCTCTTCATCGTCTTTGAGGAGATTATCAAGTATTCACTGCCATATAGGACGACTGATATTACTTAACAGTTCAATACTCTTTTCTTTGTTTCTATGGACATTTTCTTTTTACGCGCCGTGTCGTTTCAGGACGTTACGATCATGGCTCTCCACTTTCCGCTATCCCTTGTAACTCTCAATAAGTTTCGTAACTCTGTCAACCCCTCCCAGACCACGTTCTGCCATCCACTTGCTTAAGCCTGCCAGGTATGTCATGCGTTGCTTTCCCTCTATTCCACATGTGAGTATCAGATTATCCAGACCCTCCTTTCTCGTTACGTGTCCCAGAAATTTCATCTGACTCTTCCTTATGGTTAAGTATAAGCTTCCTCCTTGTTTGCATCCTCTCCAAGACCCCATCGTTGCTCACACGCTCGCTCCATGATATCCTTAGCATTTTTAGAACCACATGTCCGCTGCCTCGAGTCTCTTCTTCATCTTTGAGGAGACCGTCCAACATTCGCTGCAGTGTAGAGGGACAGAGGTCACGCAGCAGCTCAGTACTCTTTTCTTTGTCACCAAAGAAATCCTTCTGTCTCGCAGTACTCTGCCCAGCTTTTGGAATGCATCATCGGCCATCCCAATCCGTCTTCGGATCTCAGCGTCGCAACTACCGTCCTCCGTCAAAACACTTCCCAGATATTTAAACTTTCACACATGCTTGATTTTATAGTGTCCCCGACCTGCAAATCGCATTTCGGGCTCATCCTTTTACTGATGATCATGCATTCTGTCTTCTTGTAGTTTATGGTTAGTCCCTTCTTTTCGCTCTCCTTCGCTACCTTCTGTAGGAGGTTTTGTAGTTTCATTTCTATGTCTGCTATCAGTACTGTGTCATCTGCGTGTCTTATGTTGTTAAGATTGTGACCGCCAATGCTGAATCCCGGTAGGATCTCCAATTCTCTCAGAATTGCCTCGCTGTATAGGTTGAATAAGTCCGGTGAGAAGACACATCCTTGCCTTACGCCCCTTTCTATTTTTGTATATTCGCTGAACTCATTCTTAATGCGAATGCATCTCGTTTGCTGCCAGTATCGGTTCTTGATTATTCTAATATCTTTCCTGAATATATCAAGGTTGCTGAGAAGTTCCATCAGATCCTTGTGGCGTACTTTGTCGAACGCCTTTGCGTAGTCTATAAAACATAGATGCACGTCCTTCTGCATTTGTACTGCTCCTTCTGATAACATTCTAAGCATGAATATCGCGTTCGTTGTTCCGGTGTCTTTAACGAACCCGCACTGTTTTTGTCTGGCCCGATTCTGCTGCGCGCTCTATTCATCAGAATACAAATGAGTTTGTTACGTGGTTCATTAGGCTAATTGTTCAGTGGAGCTCGCACTCGTTTGCGCCTGGTTTCTTAGGTAGTGCTATGAAAATAGATCTGCTGAGATCTTCCGGTATGTTTCTATCTATGGACTAATCATTCAAAATCGTGGAGAAGGCAAATCGATTTCCCGATACTGTATTCCATATCGCTAACCGTTAGACGAACAATGCATCTCTAAATGACAAGTAAATAAATAAAAGAAAGTAAAGGAATAAAATAAACTAGAACTAGACAAACAGTAAAAATCATTAATCATTTGCTAAACCGTTGGAAAACCTTTACGCCACAGAAAGTCACGTTCCGTAGAGACAAGAACAAAACACATTTGCCCGCAAATTAGCTTCAGATAATATTCGGTATTTAAACGACGCCCAGACTAATCAAACGTATTCCAGATGTACGTTCAGGTGTTAAAGAATCCCGTAAATCGGAATTATAAAGCACATTCAGCATGTTCTCTTATATTGGGTGCCAAGCTAGCAATTAAAAACACTGCATACTAATAACAATTTTTAAGTGCAGTGTCCCATCAGGACGTAGGCGATCATGGTTCTCTTCTTTATTATCAGCCGATTGGCATTATTTCTTGGAAAAAAGTAAGTAGATTGATTTTCCGTTAACGTCTCCAATATTTGAATCCAGAATAGTTCTTCTCGGTTGGCTGACATCCAAGGCTAGAGAAACTAGTTTGTTCTGCTATATAATTCCTAGCTCGAAGAGACAGATGAATGTTTTTAATATTAGTGCAAAAATGAATGCAGAAGAGCTACTTTAAGGGACCGATTACCGTTACACTGCCTTCCCATTCTATTATTATATACAAAAATTAAACGAAAAATATCTTCTGATTATTCTGTTTCACAAGAAGTTGGTATCGGAAAGTTTCCTTATTGTGCGTGCTCTGATTATACCGGTACAGCATAAAGACGTGCGCAGCTAATGATATTTTCTATGCAGCTTAGGCTTTGTGCGTTCTTCATTTATCACGCAAAGTTTTGTAAGGTCGTACTGGAACGACTATGCGATCTTTACGATAGCTGGCAAGCACAAGCAGCGTGCCTGGATCACATTTTGTTTCAAGCTGCTAATGCTCAAGCAGGCTTTTGGCGAACATTCTTTATGGCAAACATTAAGGTACACGAGTTTTACGGTTGGTCGAATGTCAGTTCAAGATGATGATCGTCCAGTTCGAGCAGTCACCAGCAAAACGCTAGAAGAAAAAAGAGAGAAGAAACATGTAATCTAAAATCTCAATTCATATCTTTTCAAATAACATTAGAACAACAATAGACCAATGACTTGATGGCTAAATAACATAGAAGTTGGAAGAGAAAAAATCGGTTAGAATTAAAAAGAAAATGAAAAATGTTTTTGAGAAGAAAGTTTGCAGAAATTTCAACACACTTATTAATGCAAAGTGTATTTTTGGCTAGTGGCGCAAATATTAAACACCGTTATGCAATGCAGACGTTTATCAATTCCAATATGAAAGCAACAGAGCGAGGAAGAACGGGTATAATTTGAAATACCTTTGTGATAGAATCAGTGCAATAAGAAGACACAACAACAGCAAATATTTCACTGTATATATTCATATATATATATATATATATATATATATATGTGTGTGTGTGTGTACGTGTGCGTGTGTGTGTGTGTGTGTGTGTGTGTTTGTGTGTGTAAAATTCCAGGCGTTGACGAAGGCGTGCTTTGGGCGGCGAGTTAACTGAAAATGCTGTCTGAAAATGAATGTTGTTTCTTATCTTGGAAAGATATTTTACATCGAGGCCATCTCTCCCTCCTCATTCGCTTTCTCTCTCTCGCTCCCTCTCTGACCACTCCTCTCTCTGCCCCTCTCTCACGTTTCCTGGCATCGGTTTGATATGGGAACTTTTTGGTATCTACTGGTCTTATCAGGAGTAACACGAGAACATATATAAAAGAAAGGGTTGGTAAATGTTGAGGGGGGGGGCATGTCATTATATATTGATACTGATGCATGATGCGTGTGAAAAAACACACTATTCTTATGTAACTGGCAGGGACTAAAATACACTAAGCACTCGCATCCATATATATATATATATATATATATATATATATATATATATATATATATATATATATATATATATATCTATATATATATATATATATATATATATATATATTGTATATTTGGGCAGCAATCATTCTTCTGAGTCCGTTTCCTTAGAAATGAGGGACAAGGAGTATCTTTATTTTTCTTGTGTCTTTACTACTCCTTCAGGACTATCACGTGATGAGATAAACCATAGTGTTCGTTTTCCAGAGTGGTTTCGGCTTATATAAACACTAAGGAAACAATAAAAATTAAATAAAGGTTTTTCTGTTATTTTTAGCAAAACTCGCACACGCACTTCTCTCTCTCTTTTTCTCAATCTCTCTCTTTCTCCCCATATATATATATATATATATATATATATATATATATATATATATATATATATATATAAAGTACTGTAATTTATATATATATATATATATAAATATATATATATATATATGTATATATATTTTTGAGATGAGTTATTATATATATATATATATATATATATATATATATATATATATATACAAGTTTAGGATTGGTATATACGGAGTGAGATCCAATAACCAACAATTAATATTCTTTAAAGAGTGCTCAATACAGAGTAGAGCAGATATAATTATTTATTTGAATATTACAACATAAATATGTTATAAAATCACGACAAAAGTAGCCATTTTGTTTCAACACTTCTAGTGTCTTATCAAGTGACGATGTAGAATATATATATATGTATATATATTTCTGAGATGAGTTATTATGTACACTATTTACATTATTCCGACTATTGTCCTCATCTTTGTCGCCATATCTAATGGATGTCAGTTATCAGTTATCTTTACTACTCCTTCAGGACTTTCATGCGATGAGATAAACCATAGTGTTCGTTTTCCAGAGTGGTTTCGGCTGATATAAACCCTAAGGAAACAATAAAAATTAAATAAAAGTTTTTCAGTTATTTTTAGCAAAACTCGCACACGCACACGCACTTCTCTCTCTCTCTTTCTCAATCTCTCTCTTTCTCCCCATATATATATATATATATATATATATATATATATATATATATATATATATATATATATATATATATATAAAGTACGTCAATTTATATATATATATATATATATATATATATATATATATAAATATATATATATATATATATATGTATATATATTTCTGAGATGAGTTATTATGTACACTATTTACATTATTCCGACTATTGTCCTCATCTTTGTCGCCATATTTATTACTACGTTTCGGCCTTTGTACGCTCCAGCCTTCTTCAGGTGGTTGGAGTGTCGAGCTGAACCCTTTATTTCACTCACTGGAGTAGACTGTTCTAGTTTCACGTGCCATATCTAATGTATGTCAGTTATCAGTTATCTCTAGTTAATTCTCCTCTCCAAGTTCTCCACCGCCTTAACCAGGTATTGAAGTCACACTCTTTGGGTCCTGTCACTGAATCTAACTAACGCCTTTATCCACTGTACCATGTGTCCCCAAGATAACGGCTGAAACGTTGTAATAAATATGGCGACAAAGATGAGGACAGTAATCCGAATGATGTAAATAATATATATATATATATATATATATATATATAAATATATCTATCTATATCTATCTATCTATATATATATATATATATATAATACCTGAATTTTCTTTTCCATAACTCATTTTTTGATGAAACTTAAATGAAAGCGAAACATGTTAAATTTATAAACGTTTCTTATTTGTTACTTATTCTATCTATCTATCTATCTATCTATCTATCTATCTATCTATCTATCTATCTATCTATCTAAATATATATATATATATATATATATATATATATATATATATATATATATATATATATATATGGTAAAATATAGTTTTTAAGATATTTATGTTTTTTAAGCAAGGCGATCCATATAACAGGCCTCGAATCCATGCGACAGGAGACGGACACGTGGAAGCCTAAATCACTATTAAATAACAATTCCTGAGAACATTTTTACCAAGCATTTTGTTAGTAATGTCCAGTGATTAGCTAATTAACAACTATTTATAATATTAGGAAGCATCTTACAATTATTGACTTTTTTCCATAAATTCAAATGTATAAAGAAAGAACAAAAATACCATAAAATAACTAAATGCACAAAAATCCTTTTATTTACTTTCAATTTGAAATTTTTAGATAATATGGCAAATATAATGAGTTAATTTGTTTATGCTAATTTATTACAGAATATATAATTGTATAAGAGAATCAGAAAGTAATTTCAGCATTTTACAAATTTACAATTACAATTTCGTGTATCAACAAAATCTGAAAATACTTTACAAAAGATGTGAAGTTCAATGAAACAAGAATTTTGGTAATCTTTACAAAATTTGTGATTTTTGTTACATGTAGAATTTGTTTCACAGAAAATGAAGAAAATATTTATTTTGCTGATACAATAACAGATATTACTAGTGCGCATAGTTTTAAGAATTAAAATCAATTTGTATTAACAAGAACATAAAGATAATTAACAAGATAATTTGGGGAGTTAACCAATTACATATGAGTAAAAAGAGGAAAAATTGAAAATAAAATAAATATCTGGTATCCCTGTGTTATCCAGTGGAATTTTAAAATTACCACTATCTATTTCTTTCAGAAATGTTCATATTCTTGAAAATAAAAACTAATATTATTAAATATTTCCTCTTTTGTGGGACAATATTTTCGTGTAATAATGCCTGTTATAAACAAAAGTCTCTATAATATATTTAGGCATCCTAGTTTTAATGTCTGGTAAATTATCAAATGTCTGGCATCCAATTTCATCCAACAAATGTCCACAATTTGAGCAATTATGGCCTGGATCAAACTTGTATTCCTTGACTTCAACATTTAAGAAGTAGCTTTCCTTTTTTCAATATTTAATTCTTTCAATAACATTTTGAACTATTATAATATATGTACCTCCAGAACGTTGTATTATTTTTCCAAACGTGTCTGTGATATATTCACCACTTATAACAAAATTTAACCAACTGTTTAGCGAATATCTGCAAACATCAATTAAGCCAACGCATGTATGTTCAATGACTAAACTAGTATCTCTTGTTAATGATTTCATTCTTTTTCTTTGGTTTTCTTCCATTATTTTTGTCATTTTCCCAAAATTAGAAAGAAATAACAGATGTTCATCATCTCAACCTGATATCACTTTTTTCAGAGGATCATTTTTTCTTAGTGTCATCATATATTTATTTGACACAAACAATTTTCCAAAATTTTAAGACTTTTTCAATGCAATTAACTGTTTCTGCAGTATCCACCCCCATTTAATGATGGGTGTGTTTGAATGACAGCTACAGTTTGATTGCAAACAAACTCTTAAACAATGGGAAATATTTTGTGGCTCAACAGGTTTTGGGCAAACTGCTATATTAGTTAGTGTCGAAACTAACTAATGTAGCAGTTGAGTTTTTTTCATACTCAAAAGGAAGAATTTACAATTTCCCGTTTTGCTGTCATTTTTTGTCTACAAAATAAAACAGTAAATCAGAAGTAGGTTCAATAATCCAATTATTCTAAATATTATTAAAAAGGTGGATATAATCAAAAGTACAAGCCATTTTTAGTTATCCAAGTCTTATTTAAAACAGTATCAAATTGTTTGAAAAAGTTTTTGTGGTTGTCATATACAATTGTAATTACTTCACCATTTAATTGTTTGATTGCATCAACAATATATAAAAAATTTTCATATGAAAAAGTTGCATTTAATTTTGAAATTGTGATCATTTTAAGTAAAATTTTTAGTCCACCATTCAAACAATTTACCCTGATGCCCAATACTGTTTTTGGTAATCCCTCAGAGTTTTCAGAGAAACCAAATAAATTTCCTCCGTGATATTGTAGAGCAACTTTGGCATACACTTCATCAACTAAAATAATACACTTTTTCTGATTTTCAGGAATTTTACTAAAATATCACTAAAAAAATTAAAGTCATCTAATTTTGAGATTTTTGATGCCAAATCTGATAATGTTCTTCCACTGGGGAACTTAAAATCATTTTGAATTCTGTTATATAATGACTGAAATGTATCAAAATATACAAATAGCCTGATAAGAATGTTAGAACCATAATGTTTTGTTCCAATTCTTTGTGGTGACATAACATTAACGCGTTTTTTTTTAAAAAGTTTTCTTAGCAATTTTTAAGTTACTTCATTGATTTGTGACCTGTGCTGAAACAGTGATATTCGAATTTTTGAAAGAGAAAAAATTGTTGTATATATACCAGCATGGTAACATTCGAATCTCTAGTTTTCAAGAATTTTAATTAAAAAAATTTGGAAAATCTCCAGTGAAAAAATCAGTAGATTGGACGAAGAACTGATTGTTTGATTTATAGCATGTAACTGCTGATACAAAATCCTATTCTGATACAAATTTTCAAAAGTGAGGATTTTGTCCTTATCTAGAAACTGTGCTAACTCATCACTTTGCACATTTCGCACAGAAGCAGAAGTTTTATTTATTGTTCTAGATTTTGGCTGAGGACTAGGTAATACAGTTGCTAGCAAATGATCAAATACTGATAGTGAATTCCTGGGTCATACTTTTTCCTCTAATAACCACTGTTTTTCAAATGGAAATGCATTTCACAAACAACAGTGTTTGGTTTGTCAGGGGTGTTGTCTCGAGGTATAGCCTTTAACCATCGTTCTCGCTGATTCTGATCTTGGGGAAGACGAAATACACGAACCTTATTTTCGTCATCATAGTTACCACGACAACCTGTTACACAGCATTTTTTGATTATTTTGAGAAAGATTTGGGGTACAGAAATTAAAAAAATTAACTAAATTACTATTTTGTAAAAATTACACGGTGCTTCAAAAAAGTGTATGAAAATTATATTCTAAGATCTGGAGGAAATTTTAAGTATAGAATTTAAAATTTAAAGTTTGTATGAATGTGAGAATCTTTTAGAGCCGAACATCGATTGAGAAATGCCAGGACGACGGAATTTGCGATTCAGATATGGCGATTTTAGAGTTTGGAAAATTAAATTTTGGATAATCGTATTTTACGAGGTGGGGGTGCGGATCAATCACCTCCACCCCATAAAATACTATTACCTAAACAAAATTAACCAGTTTAATATTTTTACAGTATATTTTTTAAAAAATTTACTGCAAAAATATTAAACTGGTTAATTAAGTAACTCGTTTTACATTTTTAACAACAATGCTAGTAAAATTCAACATATATTTTTTAAATACCCATAAATAATATTTTTTTTTAATTTTTAAGTCAATGTATTTGTTGTTATGAAGAATGATATCATTGACAATAATATTAAATTATTTTTTTTTCAAATGGGCAAACTTCTGTATAGTGAAATAAGAAAATTTGCAGTATTAAAAAAAGTTACATTCATTTTTTTTGTTTTCTTACAAGACGGTATCAAGATACTTCACGTGTTATAAAGAAAACACAAATTATTCATAAAAAATGAATTTTATAATCAAAATATTCGTTATTATGAAGAATAAAAGCATAAACAAAAAATTTAATTGAACTTTCTGCGACAAAATTCTTAATAATGAAATTTCTTTGTGAATTTCGCTGTTTAAAGTAATCGTAAAAAAAAGTAAAATGAGAAAGACGATATTGACAAGACAATGTCGTCTCTGTTACATGTTGTGGCATATTTTAAGAATAGTTGTAAAATATTAAATTTATTATTGAATTTAATTTTTGACATTAACTTCATGTGATAAATTCTTTAATAAATGTCATTTTTCATTAATTTTGCAGTGAATTTTATACTTAATAATATGGTCATCGTTGAAAAATAGAGAAAAATATTAAATTTAACTTAACTTTATTTGATAAATTCGTAATGACACTTAACTTGTGAATTTTGTAACATAAAAGTTTGTTTAAAGATAAAATATGTAAAATTCAAATTATATAAATAAACTTCAGTATCTTAAATAATAAACTTATGTTAATCCAAAGGTTAAACGTAAAGACGTAAAAATTATTTAAAAAATTATTAATCCAATTCCAGCGACGAAATTCGGTGTGTTAATCGTCCGCCCTCAGTCGCCTATTGGTCTTAACTCGATTTCGAGGCCTGAGTTCAGGATCACATTGGTTTTAAGGTATATATATATATATATATATATATATATATATATATATATATATATATATATATATATATATATATATATATATATATATATATATATATATATATATATACTGTAATAACCATAATTATTTACTCTGGGGTGGGGACTATTAAATATTACCAAATTTCTCTCTTGTTCATTTATCAATGTATTTCTAATATAAAATCACATGAAATATTTTTCTATGGTAAAATCAATAATGCATTTACTGGGAACGGGCACTACATTAAAAATAAAAAATACATTAAAAATACATTAAAAATAAAATAAAACTGGACGCGACAAACTTTTATCAAAAACAATCATTTCATTTAAACATGAATTCTAATATAGCAAATTTATTCAATATCTTTTCATGTAATTCTTTAATTTTTTTTCGTTCTAAATCATCAATGAAATTACGAACCAAGTAAAGTCAACCGTAATTGAGTCATTGTGTATCTCAAGAATGATCGAATTCTGTCCAAATTTGAAGTCTTCCATTTGCAAATGCAGTTGGAGAGATGATAAGAAAATCTTGTTTTCATACATAACAGGCAAGAGAATCAGTTTATGAAGTAACTCTAAAACAGCATAACTTGCACTTTCTAAAGTCATTGTCATTAGGTGTTTGGTGCTACAGAACATCTACATATTGCTTAAAGAATGCATATGACTGAACAGAAATTTCTAAATAAATTAAGTAATATTTTAATGCGTCTAGTAATGAAATATGATAATATTTTTCATTTCTGTCTGGGTTTCTAGAATGAGGAATTATCAATTTTAATATTATTTGCATTCAGACGAATGACCCCCTCTTTGGTGTCTCCCCTGGCCTTCTTTATATGCCTGTCAATCCAGCTATTCTTAATGGAATTTCGAACTGAAGCCTTTATATAATCTACGGGGGTGATTGTTCTCGTCCCGCTGTCTAGGATAATAGAAATGTAAAATATATAAAATAGAATTGTAAATATTTAATATACGGTTTAATCTCTTGAAAAGTGTACATATTACCACGAAACTGCGGAGTTGGGGAAAATTACAGGTAAGTAATTCTTTAGTATATATATATATATATATATATATATATATATATAAAACTGAACCGAACTTCAATAAAATTGATTACGAATACTCCACAAACATTTTAAAATGTGTACAATAGATAGTCTTTAAATGTTAGCGCTTGTCATTAATAGTTTTTCTTTTATCTAGCAACTACTCAAGCCCGGAACTTTTCTACAGCATACCTAGTTACCTCCCCTTAAACGGTGTCCGTCAACCAGCCATGACACAGCGTTCGTGGCTCTATATATGAAAATAGTAATCTTCGGATGACCACAACAATTTTTGCCCTTCACAACCACGAACACTAAATATTTACTCTATAATTAACAATACCCTAATAATGAAATGTCGAAAGTAATGCTATGTCGAAAGTACTTGGAATAAATACAATATGAGCCAACACAGTGTTTTCCTCTCGTCTTTTAACAACCGAACAAAAAAGCTTATTCGCGAATATGAAAAGATCTTAACGATAAATAGACAGAATGTGTCTAAATTATTTAACGAAACCTGTCTGAATATATAATTTTCAGATAATTGTTATATATATATATATATATATATATATATATATATATATATATATATATATATATATATAACAATTATCTGAAAATTAAATTAAATTCAGATAATTGTTATATATATATATATATATATATATGTAACAATTATCTGAAAATTAATCTACATACATAACTATCGAAACAACATACATAACAGAATCTACATACATAACTGTCGAGCAAAGAAAGCCAAACTTAAGCAATTCGCCGACAAATTGACTGATGGGGATTCTTTCAGTTTTACCACTTCAGGTTGTAATGGACTGCGAAATAAAGTTACTCATCACGACACCACGTTAACTCTAAATTCAATGTCCGCTAAAATACAACCGTGACTATTGTTGTATTTTCATTTGTCATCACCGCAGGAATTTTTAAATTATTTTTTAATAATAGACTAACGACGAGGTCTCATCACATTACACTTGTGTTGGCGAGATGTAACCGTAAGTTCTATGCTAACAGTTTCTTTACTCGCATTTCTTATTTGTGGAACTCTTTTCCGGTTCCATGCTTTCCAACGAACTTTAATCTTCAAAAGTTTAAATGCAATGTCAATCGCTATCTACTGTCCACCTGATTAATCTTCTTTTGTTCTCACTCCTTAGTAATGTTGCTGTTTTTAAATTCTCCCATACCCAGTAACCTCTTGTGTTAGTGTCTTAGTGACTACTACCTTGCTTGGGATGAACATGATTAAAAAAATAAAACATCAATTGATAAAGAAGCTGTAAAAATGGCCGATTCACTATGTCGCTCCAAGATGTATCTAACTCCGTCTGCTGTTTTATCTTTACAAGAGTTAGATTATTCAAAAAATAACTATTACTGCTATTGCCATTTAATACTCACTTCGAAATCGTTTACGCTGTCTTGTTGGGAAAAATTTATTCTCATCTCTGCAACTTCTTTTCCCACAAATGAAACATTGCAAGCCAGTTTCTACTCTATCGTTATTTACGTGGCAAATGTTCAGATGATTTCCATTCTTTAGGCTCACCAGTTGAGACCATTACAGGTGAGACGCGCCGTGTTACATTCACTGAGTCGAGTCGCGTTATTTCCTGCGTGTTTCAAATGTAAGAATGTCTGCACTCTCAATACAGCTTCGTGCTTGGAAAGTCTATTAGGTCTCAAATTCATTCCTGTTTGTTCTCAAGTGGAACTCAGATATACAAGGTAACCAAAAAAGTTCTGTCCGTTTTTTGATTAGTCATTGAATGAAGTTGAAATATATACGAAATGCGTGTAGCAATTGTTTTCAAATTCGCACAGCCGGAAGTAGGAACATCAGACGTTATAAAAAAACAAGCGGGCCGTGCCAGGCCATCAGCCGGACAGCTGTGAGAAGGATGGAAGTGTTTAGAGATCTCGTTCAAGGCTGTTTGCTTTACGACTTCAAAGTGGGCTTATCAGCAGCTGCATCAAGTCGCCGTATATGTCAAGCGTTTGGGGATGGTGCTGTGGATGAACGTACTGCAAGGCGTTGGTTTCGAAAATTCAAGTCGGGAGATTTGTCTCTACATGATGAGCCTCGCAGTGGACAACCACAGGTCTTGAATGACGGAGTCCTGAAGGCGGCCATTGAAGAGGACAGTAGTCTAACGTGTGGTGAACTTGCAAGACAGTTCAACGTTTCCGATGAAACAGTTAGACTTCACCTGCACCGCCTAGGTAAGACGTACAAACTGAGCAAGTGGGTTCAGCAAACGCTGTTGGAGGTCCACAAGGGACAACGAATGTCAGCCTGCGTATCGCTGCTTTCTCGCCATCGTACCGCATCCTTATTCAATCGAGTGCTTACCAGTGATGAAAAGTTGGTTCTGTACGAAACTCCCAAGCGTTCCAGATATTTATTGTCTCCTCAGGATGCTGTCCCTCACACCGCGATTATGCTTTGTGTCTAGTGGAGAGGTCATCAAGTGGTTCATTATGAACTGCTACCAACGGCCCAAACGGTCATTGGAGATCTATACTCGCAGCAATTGAAACGTGCGCAACAGGCCTCATGTCGCGCGAGTTGTCATAGATATCATACAGCAACTTGGGTGGGAAACTTTTTGCCATCCACCTTATTCACCTGACCTTGCGCCATCCGATTACCACCTCTTCCACTCCCTGGATAATCATCTTCGTGGGAAATCATTCACAAATGAAGCAGACTTGCGCAAAGCCCTCACGGACTTCTTTGCGTCAACCCCCCCCCCCCGAGATCTACCGCAAGGGCATTGAACAGCTGGAGACACGTTGGCAGAAGGTGCTGGATGCCGATGGCGATTACTTCGAAGACTAAATATAAGTTACACATACTGTGAAGCGTTTCCTTTTTTTCCTTTAAAAACGGACAGAACTTTTTTGGTTACCTTGTACAATCCATTAAAAATGGTCGGGGTCACTATATCGCCCAAGGAAGTACCTGACTCCTATCATGCTTTATCCTTACAAGAGTCAGATTAGACCAAAAAATGGAGCATCGCTTCCATATCTGCGCTGGAGATGCTCAATCCTCATTCTATAGTCCAAAATCGTTTACACTGTCTTGTGAGAGAAGGTATTTCGTACTCTGCAGCCTCTTTCCTGTAGACACAACATTATTATTTTCATGGCAAACGTTCAGATGAATTTCATTGTTTAATACCACCTGTTCAAGCATTTACTTGCTACTTCCACGGTGTCGAATTATTGTCATTTCCCCTTTTTCTAAATGTAAGAAGATTCCATTCACCTTTTTTCCAAGAACTGCGTGTGATTATTTTTTCCCCATCAAAACTGCGCGGGATTCTTCCCAGAACACTACAATTTTGATGACAAGGGTCAATTATTATCTATCCTCCTTATCCTCGTAATCTCTACTTCCTACCACCTTCTCTTTCATTCATATCACACACCTCCTTCATCATAACCCTTTTAACATTAACTCTCTACCTTGAGTGGCTCTCAAGTCTTGTATTAGGTGAACTTTAGTATAAAAAAATCATGCCATGATATCACGTGTTTTATAAAAAAAAACTAGTTTTAAATTAACTCAGAAGAGTATGTACCAATTTTTAAGAATTGGGGTATAAAAGTCACTCCTCTTTGATATCACGTGTTTTATAAAAAAAACAACTAGTTTTAAATTAACTCAGAAGAGTATGTACCAATTTTTAAGAATTGGGGTATAAAAGTCACCCCTCTTTGATATCACGTGTTCTATAAAAAAAACAACTAGTTTTAAATTAACTCAGAAGAGTGTGTACCAATTTTTAAGAATTGGGGTATAAAAGTCACCCCTCTTTGGACCGAAATAAATGTCACAGGATTTAGGCCGCTGCTGCGGTTTAAGACTTCCGGCCTTTTGATAATAAATCAGCAACAGTTGTGCGCGCTCACGATTTGCGCTTATATCTGTGACAGAATCAAAGAAGGCCCAGTTTTTTTTTGTTTTTTTTTTGTGCGACCCAGACGCGGACATTAGACGGGTCGATTTTTGAAGAGGTTAGATAAAGAAAAATTAGGAACGTTCTCGTGTGGGACGAAGTGCTTTTAACTCAGAGCGTTGCTCAGTGAACGAGCGTTCACATATTATCAGCAACTTCAGAGATTTTCATCAGCAAACAGCTTAGAAGGGGACCACAGGAAAGGGCGATCAAAGGTAATAATGGTTTACCCTGAAGTACAGAAGAAAAATAAATAGATAAAAAATTTAAAAGTATGCGGGGATCTGTACCAGTTAATCGGATGCATTAAGTACTGGAGACAGATGGGAAGTTAAATGTGTCTGTTCTTGTGTGCGAACCTATGAGCATATATTAAAACAAGTTAATAACTAAGTTGTTGATAGGACATAGTTTGCTGGTTAGGCACAGGACTAGAGGTTACAAGGCTTCGTTTTTACTTCAATTTAGCTGTTTATCTACCCCGAGCTATCACAATTAGGATTTATAGGCACTACTTAAGTAAATTGGTTCACTCGTAAAAACTAGGGATTTTTTTTTTCGTGCAGAGTACTTTTTTGTAGATTTAGCATTCTTTTGACCTTCCGCAAGCTCCGACATGTGTCAGAATCGAAACATATTCATTTGTTACCCTCTTAGAAGGTGGAGTAATGGATAGCGGTTCGGATTAAGAAATCAGAGAACCGAGTTCGAATTTCAGTCGAATCCATTACATTCCCTTGGGCTAATACCCTTGGAAAAGGTATGAATCCTCTCTCTCTCTCTCCCCTAAAGATATGGGTAAATAACAGGACAGACCGGGTCTTATAGCCTTGGATGGTAACTGGTCTAACGCAGAAAGAAATGGCAATCTACTGCGGGAAAAATATGCCTCGTGATCGCCTGGTGTCACGCATGGCACATAACTGACTGATTCTGTTCATGTTATCGATCCAGTGTAAAATCGACTTTGTCTTTTTATAGAGTTATCGAAACTTAGATGTTTGTTCATAAATATTAAGTTTGAAACTGTAATTACGTCATTGATATCTGTGAACGAAAACAGACATTTTATTTTACAGAAAGATTTTCTTTCGCTTTCATGCGATTTATTGAATAAAGTATTTTAAACGAGCAATCGTTTGGCGCAGATAAATTTGTAAGAGTCAAGGAACGGTTTTACACTGTATCGATATAATGAACAAGATTCCCGTCTGAATCGATAAAAACCAATATTTTTCTATTCTGATAAATGTTACGACTTGAGAAATGTCTAAAGAAACCTAATCGACAAAAATTATTCCGCAGAAAAATTTTCTCTATTTTTTAACGAGTTGACCAGTCTAAATAGTACCGATTGATGAAACAAATACTTCTCTATTCTCTCTAAGGATTAGATATATATGGCGGACAGTGTAATCTTAATTTTATAGAAAACAGCACAGAAAAATTTAGTATCTACATTTATCAGATTTAATCTATCAAAAGACTTGTCTATCCAACCAAAGAACAAAAAGTTATTTTTAGGGACCAATCCGAAACCGATACATGTATACAAATCACCTAAAAAGCCTTCAGTTTTTTTTGTTCGAAGTGTCTTCTTGGTACACGGCAAAAAAAAACAAGTAAAAATAATAACCGGCGCGAATCGCGTTTATATATCAGCGCTGCTTAGGCACTTTGACGAGACGTGATTGTTAATTGTCTCGCTAGATCAATTACGACTGAATAGTGAGTTCAGTCCTTGCTGGGTGTTCTATGCTCTCGGTCCTGCGTCACATTTAAACTACGCTTAGTAAAACATTATGCTCATACTGCTGACTGCATATGAACCCGGTATATAGAGATGTGCAGGTGGGGTAATGGTTATCAGCGCGGTTAGAAAAATCGCTTATCCGAGTTCAGATTCTGACCTCGTCGACTGCATTCTCTAATAACTTTAGGTAAAGGTTTGAATCTAGCTCTTTTACTCCAGGATATGCGTTAGACTGCAGGCGAGTTCGGCTACTGTTGAAAGTCCAATTCTACTAAATTTAGAATCGACAATCTTCTTCATGAGCTACGCAAATTCGTCCAGAGTATTTTAAAAGATGCTTCCAAAGTAGCAAGTACGTAAATTTAAACTTCCATAAGTCCTGAAACTCGGACTAATAATTTAAGAAAACAAAAATTCAATGCCATTTTGTGATTTCCGGGCGCAGCATGCATTCCAGGAAGTTCAAATAAATAAAACGATTGATGTCACATCTGGCCCGCTGCCTCTGCTATGTATTTATAAAATTTTTGACAAAATCCAAAAAAAAGAATCTGCAATGTAATTGGCCCTTATCTGGCATCTCGGCTTCAGTCACATTCCCACTATCATAACTTTAAGTTCCCTGTGCCTTTTTTTCTGTAAATATTTTCATAGTAATTGTTTTGACTCTTTGGTACCTAGACTTTATGAATTTAATCGGGGTCCTAGACTGGTGGCAAGATCTTATCATTTAACAGTTGAATGCTTTATGAAAGTTTTATGCTAACAATTTCTTCTCTTGCACTTCTCAATTCTCTTTCCGCTTCTTGCTTTCCCGTCAACTTTAAAAATTCAAATGCAACGTCAATCGTTATCTTATATTTTTGTTCTTTTACGTTTCTCTCTCCGTAATGTCTTCTCTTTTTATTATTCTCTCTCAATAATGTTTTCTTTTTCTCATATTCTCTCATACCCAGTAAGGCCTTGTGTTTTAGTGGCTTTATTACCTTGCTTGGGGTGAAATGATTAAAAAAAACATTGAAACGTTAAAACCAACAAAGATGAGGATAGAACATCGAATAATTCACGGAATCTTTTTCTCTTCTTTTAAACTGTTCTTGTATACTGAATTTGACTTTCGTTGGCCAAGACCAACTTTGATAATTTGCTTCACCACGTTATGGCTTTAGAAGAGAACAGTGTCAAATCTTCATAAATTATGGTGGGTAGATAAGTTTTTTAAATGCCATGTCCTTTCCAAAGTAGGCGATGAAAGCTGCCCACAATATTTTTTCCTTAATATATGTGAATTGCCATGAATTCTCGAGAAAGCTAGTGGAGTGGTTTCATATTATCTTCTCTGTGGTTTTAATTCATTACCGAATTTCTCCGACACTGACTGGCACACAAGGCTAGTATAACCAAGTTTACACTGATATTTAACCTATAGCAAGTAGGAGAAAATACATTCATAAAAATGCTCCCAACTATAGGTTAATTAGTAGGACTTTTATAGATAAATCATGATTATCTTCAAAAAAATCCATACAATCTAAAGATACTTTTGGGGTTTAAATAACCTGTAAAAAAACAAACAATATATTATGAGCGTGTCAAACTTTCTAAGCCCTCTTTCCTAATTATGTGTCCTAGAAATTTCATCTGTCTTTTTTCGATGTTTTCATTTTTTTTCTAAAAACTTTCGTCGTTGGCCACATGTTCAGTTCATGGTATTCTCAGCATTCTTCTGTAAAACCACATTTCTATTGCCTAAAGTCTCTTCTTCATCTGTGAAGAGATTGTTACGCTCATACAAGACCACAGAGTAACCCCCTACCTTGAGTGGCTCTCGGGCCTTGTATTGAGTGAAAATTAGTAAAACAAAACGTATAACACTCGGGGTTGCTAATTTGGCGTTTTCAAACCTAAGCGAATTAAATGAAAACATCGCCTTGATAAACCAAAAATCATAGTTCTCACGATATTTTCCTCGCAACGTTTTTCTCACGATGTCTTTCGCACAATGTCTTTCTCACGATGTCTTTCGCACAATGTCTTTCTCACGAGACTTTCTCACGATGTCTTTTTCATGTAATTCGCACAAGTCTGCACAGTTTGATGATAAACCTGTCAAAATTCCTTATTAATTTTATAATTTGAAGTCTCATAATTTACAGCGTGTCAGGTTTATCAAACGGTTAGGAATCTTCGGCAAAGTTGAATCCCATGAAAGAAATTAGCAAAGAAATAGTTGGACGCCTGTACTCAAGACGTGGAATTCCCCATGGAGGTGGTACCAACACCTCCTTGGGGACAGTGGAAAGATTCAGAGGGCGGTGAGGAAAAAAAAGGTGGAAGTAGCTGGCGGCAAGATGGTATCAGAGTCAAGTAATATTTTTCTTTATTTTATCATTTTTACAAAATTTACATAACAAAATCTAAGTTATTTACAATTAAGGAACACGTATGCATTACAAATAATAATATTCAAGAAAACGTAACTTAAAGCGAGTCCCAATGTTGTTGGGGCACGGCGTGTACTGTAAAACGGAGTTTGACGGAGCCCATCCCCCTTCAAGCTGGTTTTTGAATACAGAGCTATCCTTTTATTAGACCGGTTTCCTTACCAAGGCTAAAGAGTTCAATCTACCCTATTATTTGCAAATGTTGGCTGTTATCCAAACCAATTTATTTAGCACAGTGACTTCCAAACACGAAATAGCTCATGCTATTTGGTAAAATTCTTTGTGATTCTGTAGCGTCAGTCCACAAGATTCGATGTAGGATGGTCCTCTCTAAGACTTACATGGTTCATTCGCTCGAGACCATTTTTTAATCATTGATCAGAGAATACAATTGTATACAGCTGACAGTTTAGACATTACTGAAAGAGTCGGGTGCTATGCATGGCATCCATATGTGTCTAGATTTGACGAGGTTATTTAACAATACGACAAGAATGTTTAGGTTAATGTTTTGGTTTTGTAGCATCTTGTGGTGTTGGACAAAGCTACCACCGGCGCGACCTATTCTAGGCTCAATTTCTTTAATGCTTTTCATACTGAATACCTTTCTCATCGGCTCAATGAATCGCACATATTAAAACACGTTAAATAGAATATATTTAAAAAAAAAATCTTTGAACCTTTTTAAATCACAGCTCTCACGTTTGCTTACATCTCAGTCTGATCTTTCAGCCCTTCCCATTGGCATTTTTGTAAGTACGCGATCGACTTATCATTTATATTGCTGTGTTTATAGTGTTATTAAGTAGAGCATCAAGAGGCTTAAACCAGTGTAAGATAATTATCTGTGATAACGGATACCCTGGAGGTAGAAAAGAAGCAGAAGAAGAAGGAAAAAATATAAGTTTTGTGTTTCTCATACTTCTAAAAACAAGTCTTATAGTCTAATTAAATTAGTAACCAATGAATTATAATTTTTATATTCCGCTCTCAGTTTCTGAGACGTCTCAATTCTCACCACTCCAGAAAACCCCTAAAAATATTACACTCGAAACTGGCGACGCTTTAATAATTTTTTTACTCCTCCTGACGCCTAATAATGTATTTTTTCACATACATACACGCACACACATACACACACACACACACACACACACACACACACACACACACACACACACACACACACACACACACACACACACATTTATATATATATGCGTATATTTCGGCAGCATATTTTCATTAAGACAAGTTTCGTTTAATAATTTAGACGTGTTCTGTCTACTTATTCTCGATAGGAACCTTTCGTATTCGCGAATAAGCATTTTTGTGCGATTATTAAAAGACGAGAGGAAAACACCGTGCTGGCTCATATTGTGTTTATTACGAGTACTTTCGACATAGCGTACTGTTATCATCAGGGTATTGTTAATTATAAAGTAAGAATTTAGTGTTCATGGTTGTGAAGGGCAAAATTTTTTGTGTTCATCTGAAATACATTTTATATAAAATTACCATATGATCACACACACGCCTGCCTGCCTATCTATCTATGTATACTAACATTAATTTAAAATGTCGAATGCACGTGAAACGTGATAGACCAATGAAAATCAAACAACACAAAAGTAAAAATAGTAGAATTTCTTTCTTTTCTTTTCGTCATATATCATACTTTGGTGAAGTTTTAATAAAAGTGAAACATGTTAGAGATTGATAAATATTTCCTATTTGTTCTTTATATTATCTATCTATATGCCTATCAATCTGTCTACCTATCTGGTTACCTTATCCGAAGATGATAGCTTTCAAAATAGCCAGTAGGCGCCTGAAATAGCGGATAATGCCAAACCCTATATATATATTATTTTCCCTAGACACAAATTTCTTGATAAACTTAACTTATAAATTATACACAATAAAGGATCAGCAACAATCATTAATAATAAAACATAACAGTTTAAACAAGGGCACTTCCACGTGGTTTAATGGTTAGGAACTTGTCTCGCTAGATCATTTACGACTAAATAGTTATTTCATTCTTCGCTCGGTGTCCTATACTTTCGGCTTTGTGCCACATCTAAGCTACTCTTAGAAAATCACCACTATTTGGGCACTTCGACGTGGTGCAATGGTTAACAATCTTGTCTCTCTGGATCAATTACGACTGAGTAGTGAGTTAGATCCTCAGTGGGTGCTCCAAATTTTTAGCCTTGTGCCACACCTAAGCTACGTTTAAAAAATCATCATAACTGTTGTAACAATACGTTATAATAACAATTATGACATAGAAGATTCCTTTATATCGTAGTTTTTTACTGTTCACCTAATTCAAGTCCCAAGAACCACTCAAGGTAGCGTGTTACTGATTGAGGTTGTTGAATGAGCGTAAGAGGTGGAGATAAGAATTTCAGTTTATGAGAATATTTAAGAAAGATAGACATTTTGAAGAGGTTCACTGTAGAATTATCTTCTTTAGAAGATCATTTTCTATTGATAAAATAGCCAACGAATTTAATCTGTCTTGAGTCATGGACGACTGCAAGTATGTGCTTATAAGCTTCAGTTTACTAAAGCTTCTTTCTCCGGTGGCCAAAGTAATTGGTATAGTAAGGATTATTCTTAATGCAACCCACAGGTTTGGCATGACGTCCTGTTACTTATTAGTGTTTATGAACCTAACGACTTCTATTGGAAGCTTTATATCTTCAGGTAATAATTCTTTTGCAATATTCAGTAGAGTCGAGGTATCACATCCATTAATATCACTATTTTCTTAGTAACTTAACTTATCCTCCAAACCATGACATTCTATTTTGAGTTTATTTTTATCTTTTAGGTTATTTAAAAATCTACATGTATTATTGAAACTTTGTAACTGTTCAAATTTCTCGTGATGGTGGACTCGGCCTTGATGGCACCCAGGGCGACTGCCCGTGTTGCCAATACTTGAGTCGGTTCTGCTTTTCGAAGTTGATGGGAGATTACTAGTTTGGATCTTAGCAAACGTTGCATACGATTTATTTTCATTATTAAGACGATTATTTCCACCCTTTTCACTTAAAGCAATAAATTTAGATATTCTATTTGGTATATCCGAATTTCCAACATCTCTGCTTTGTATATCGGGACTATTATTAAGTAAAACATGTGAAGTGTTTATTTCTGGGGGGTGACAGCGGACAATTGAAACTGCAGAAAGCAAGACCGCTTATATATAGCGGGTCTAACAGCAAAATTGTCCAAATTGTGTTACAGCATAATCGTCCATCCCACAATTTTTTTTAATATCTAAAAAAACACTATACTAATTGAATTTCTTTTTTCCAGGTTTTCAGATATGACGTTTAGCCATTTCGACACAATTTATCATAAGAATGATTGAAAAACTTTATGGTTTATTCAGCTAGAAAGAGAACGTTAGAATGTTAGAGAGGACGAAGATCTTGAATAAGTTGGAAAATGATCTTGGAATAACGCATACATACAGACACACGCACGCGCATGCACACGCACACACAAACATACACACACACACGCACACACGCACATATATATATATATATGAATTTTATTTCAGTCCATGAACTTCGGATCCTTAGCTATGATTAATTATTGATGAGCATGTCATTTTCGTTTATGATCGATTTAATCACGATTCTTCTCTGAAGCTTGGAGATTATACATTCTTGTTGCTCAAAGTAGAGTCCAATAGTGTTATAAAAACCTCAGAGAATTGCAGTAAGATATCTTTAATCATTTCTAAGATACAACTGTTCAGAGCTTAATCTAACAATTGGACAATTTTGTTTTTTTTTACACGATTTGGACAATTTTGCTGTTACACCCGGTATATATATATATATATATATATAATATGATGAACATTAGAGTTGCATAATAAAACTTCACAAAGTTGTTATAGATATTTCTAATAAAAATATATAAGCTCAAATGTCCTTAATATACGGGTAGTGTAACTTTTATCGTCGCGGAAAGTGGACTTGGCAAGACGAATTCAGATTCCGCCTTTTCTGTTATACCCACTTTCGCACAAATCCCTTTGGGAAGAGCATGAATCCATCTGTTCTTTCTCCCTCTAGCTATGGGTTAAATAGCAAAATAGACCGGACTCTCTAGTCTTGGGTAGCAACCAGTCTAAGAGAAGAAAAAACCCAGAATTCAAAACCGTGGAAAAGGCAACAAGAAAATACTCCAGCCATGCCAATTTACAGATATTAAAATGAAAGGGACACGGGATTAAAAAAAGAAGAAGAAAATAAATGTATACTTATGATATTGATATAAGTATGTCCTGAAAATGTTGTCAATATCGGCAGTGAAAACATTACATTACATAATAAAATCTGACAATACAACCTGTGTATAGATGACTAAAGACGCCGAGTTAAATATACACAAGGGGTGCTAAAAAGTTATTTTTACCAAAATCTGACCACATGGGCAAATGATCAGATTTTACTTTTTCGTTTAGGTAAGGTGGTGTCTTTGTTGGACATGGAACTTTTCAGCACTCGTCATTATACGACTCAAGAAAAATCTTCGCATGTTCTACTTAGCATATTTATCTGTATATATGTGTTGATATATCATTTAACGATGTAAAGTGAATGGGAGGTCCTTTTGACGCGTTGACATCGGACGTTCACACGAAAAGTACTTTTTTTTTCAACCAATCGTCCATCTTTATCCCCAGTCTTTCTCAAATCACAATTATCGGGTTATAGCCCTCCTCCTATCGTTTTACCATTTTCTTCGTCCTCGACCTCTTCACGCTGTTATCTTATCATCTTGTTTTATTTCAAATGCCATACAATATTCACCAAGCGTTAAAAGTTTTTTTTTTTATCTTGTAATCTTTCAACATTGTACATTTTTCATAGAAACTCGTACAACATTATTTTTTTGCCAAATGTGAATCAATAAGTCTGTAGCCTAATACGGAGAGATGAGCTGAATTTGAATAAGGCATTCTCGCAATATAATGTTCGACCTATGTAATTAATAGTTACTACTGAATTATTTAAATGCACTGACATCTGTCGGAAAAAACATAAGGGGGTTATGAAAAATTCTCAGCCCGACCAACTTCTCAAATTCTGACCAAATCACAGAACACCTGTTTGTTTTTTTTTGTTTTTTTTTTTATCGAAGGACTTTTTGTCAACCAGGTAGCCATAAATGTAGGGTCGCACACAGCAGACAGATTCCGAACAATGGGCTCAAGGACGAAGGTGAATAGAATGTTTGGTATTTGAAAAGAGAGAGAGAGAGATAGAGAGATAGATAGATAGATAGATAGATAGAGAGAGAGAGAGAGAGAGAGAGAGGGGGGTGGCACTCAGGGTGAATTCCGCACGTATTTCAGCTGTTCCTGTTTATTAAATACATATTTTAAAAAACAAAATTTATGCGTAATTTCTAAAAAGGAATCATCGATTCTCAAAATGCTTTCAGTCGGTGCGTTCTTCAAGCTTCTTCAAATCTGTGTCGTATCCTGTGATAAATTAATATCAAATATGTTACGAATCCCTGATTGTAGAACCGTTCTAACTATAATTGGGGTGAAAGTTCGCCGAAAAGAAAAAATCTGATAAAATTAAAGGATTTTTGTTGAGAGCTCTTCAATAAATACCAGATGTGACACACCCTTGAAACAGGGTGGAAAACTGATCGAAGTTTTAAAACGTGAATGCTAATTCGAATAATTTCGATAAAAAGCTCTACATACTTTTCATAAAACATTTACAAATACCTCACTTGTGTGTAATATACTAAGGCACACTATATCACACATTCAATTCCTGTCCGCACGTCAAATCTATTTTGCAGATACTCCACACAGAAACTCCTCATTCACCTCTCTCCCTCCACTCCATCTATCTATCTATCTATCTATCTATCTATCTATCTATCTATCTATCTATATATATATATATATATATATATATATATATATATATATATATAATAGCTACAAAACTGCATTCGAATTCACAATTATCCCACTCAATGGTCACTAGAATAATTTGAAACATAACCGTTACCGCCCACCCAATAACCGCTAGAATAATATAATAGATCTACTCATAATACACCACTGACCAGCTTATATAAAGAATCTAACCAAAACACAACACACAATGCCTGACGATTGCGTTAAAGCATGAAACAGAATGCTGCTGCTGGGTGTTGACCTCAGTGTCCATTTATATATATATATATATATATATATATATATATATATATATATATAGTAAGGTAATGAAGGGTTTGGTAATCCGTGCGGATAATTCCAAAGAGGATGTGATCCAAAGACCTCACTGTAAAATTAGAGCAAATATTAATTAGATACTTAAGAAATAGACAACTTTAAGTTTGCATGACAATAATTTATTTATAAAAATTAATATATATATAAGTGGACATTGCCAATCATCATCAATCAATCGCAATCATCAGGCAGCGTGTGCTGAGTATTCTCCTGACGAATTATATATACGGGTCAGTGGTGCATTGTGTGCAGTCCATTCTAACGGTTATTTTGGCGGGAGTAGTTTGTATATTTATTTATTTGGATTATTTTGTCTTAATTGTTTTTTATTTAATTTTATTTTATATGTTTTTAGTGATTCTTTTCGGTTTTCCATACGCTCTGTCTCTGATATTGAGCACTTTATCCCACAAATATAAAATTATATTTCTTCATATCTCTCTCTCTCTCTCTCTCTCTCTCTCTCTCTATATATATATATATATATATATATATATATATATATATATATATTATACAATAATAATAAAAAATACACAAACATAAATAAACAAATTAAGTAAATAATAAACAAATTAACAAACTACAAATGTACACATAAGCATAAGGAAATGGAATAATAACAATAATAAACATAAACTAATTAAGTAATCAGTAACACTTTAAACAACACTACACAGTTGCTAAAAATAACTGCAATCCGATGCACTATTATTTCTGCTCAATAACCTCTAGAATAATATGAAATATGACTGTTACTGCTTACCTAATAGCTGTTAAGAGAATAGACCACAATGCACCACTGGCCAGCATATATAAATAGTCGAGCCAACACGCAACACACATGACCTGAAGATTATCGGTATTGGCGACAGTCCAGGCAACAACTTTTCGTTTAAACAATTTCTATTAAACAGAACAGACAATTAATGTCTATTTCAAATTTTTGTGTGTTTCTCTTGGTGTGGAATAAGTAGTTTGATGTCAGGTGGAAACTTGTAAATCAACTTGACGAAATTATGTGTTAGGTTCCGATTACGTCTGACCATCGCCGGTCTTTTTCTAGGAAAGAAAGTAGAAAGTCGAGAGGTTGCCAGTTTAGCGCTTATCTCGTTAACAGTACATCGTTTGGAATCAATGTGCTATGACTAGAATAGATTTTACATAGAACAAAGAGAGTTTGGATATACAATCTGTAAATCCAATACACTCTTTGTTCTAAGTCTTTCTCCACCTTTTTCATTAAAAAACATTATAAATAACAAATAGATATCTAATAATATTTTCAAACGAAATCCTAAATTTACAATTCATAACAAATGACCCCTAAAACCCTTATAACTTAATCGTTACAAGAATAGATGCTCCTTGGTCAATAAGCACATTTGTCAGAATACCCGTAATCTAGATTTAATATTCCTCATTTGATTTCATTTGATTTGTTTAACGGCATATCAACTCCCTATGGGTCATTTAATGCCGAAATTTAATTTTCTTGGGATATTTGAAGTAATAAAATAAGTTACTCTGCTTTAAGAATTGAATACATCTTTGTGCGATCATAATTACTAGAGCCGGTGATATGTGTTTTATATTGTGGTTTTGTCGATGTTATATTTTGGAATACAGTTTCTTTAAGAAAAAATATTTATATGGCTTAATGTTAGGAAGATGTTCTTTCATGTTGATTGATATACTGTTGATAAGTTTACTATAAATAGTGTTGATATTTTTATATAAATATGTATTGCTGGTATTTTTACAATAAAGATGTATTTTTACACTTTCATAGTGTTTTGTTTTTGTTTGACGGTTCACTATTTGCACATAGCTGGGTCCCTAACAGGTGCTACCAACCAGGATCTGATAACAACAGCAATTAAGAGGTGGTTCCATGCTCCTCAAAACCTACAATCTCCTGACCAGAGGCCTTGCTGCTAGATGTAGTTTATCGTCATACCCAGGAATAACTATTCTTCAGAATCATTATCGAACTTCAATATAAAAAGAAAGCATTAGTTCAACAACGGAGATGACAGCGGTCCGATGTTTTATTTATTTATTTTTAGTTGGATCTCCTATTTTATTGAACTTTACCGAAATGGTCAAAATATATAAAGGAAGAGATAGGTTTTCAAAAGGCCGATGAGGTCAATCATATTGCTTGGCATTGCAAACGTTATTAACCATGATGATCCCAAAGCATCATGGGAAGGGTAAAAATACAGTTATTGATTGTAAGGTCTGCAAATTAAATAAGTACATTCTTTTACAGGTTTAGAAGCAATTCATTACAAAAAGGTATTGGAAGTTCTGGTATTCTCTTCAGCATATATAGTTAAGTAGGTAGGTCCTTCATTTTTATAGACAGGTAGGTCATCTATTTTATGGGCTGGTTGGCCCTCTCCGTTTGAAAGGTTGGTGTAACTCAATCCTCTTTCTCCATTTGGTTTTATGTTAGTTTAGTGAACCTCGAAGTAATACAAATGGTGGCAACCAACAGAGCCCCAAACAGAGCGAATGTAACTTCAAATATATCAAGTCACCAACTAACCGCCCCACTCCCCAATGTGGAAATTCACAAATAAATGAATATAGGTAATAAAATAGAATTTATATTGATCCGTTTCCCGCAGAAAATGTTCGGTTGAAAAAAGATTATTATAGTGGCAGAACGGGAAGATAGAGAAATTTGATCAACGTCGTTATTCTTTCGGTAAGAAGGCTGATGAGAGATCCTGTTCTTTTATATTTAATGAAACATGTCTTAAATAACATTTAATTATTTGGTCATCATGTGTCAAGGCTGACCAGCTAAAGGCGTTACTCGATTAAAAACGTTCGGAATTGGCAAATCGGAAGGGTATTTTTTTTCCGTCAGGACAACGCCAGATGACTCATCCCTTTGCAGACCTGGCAGAAATTGGTACGGTTGTCCTACTATACTCACCTGACCATGTACTTATTTCGATCTCTATAAAAATTCTTAACGGGAAGAACTTTAATTCTATGCAAGCCTGTAAAAACCACTGAGACCAGTTCATCACCCAGAAAGATGGCAAATTCTTGGAAGATGTAATTATAATGATGCTTCGAATATGGCAAACGTTGGTGGAAAAAAATGGCACATGTATTGTTGAATAAATGTACAAGTATCTAAATACTATCTTTTGAATTCACTTAAAACGCTACGAACTTTTGTTCCGATCCACTAGTGTATACAATTTTCGCTTTTGGCCCCGAAAATTTAATCAACTAAAAAGTAATTATTGAGCCTCTGAAATTTATCACTAACTATAGGTTGAGAGATGATAAGGAGTCAATATCGACCAGTTTGGGATGACTGAGGATGAGAAGAACGAGAGGCAAAGTAGTCGTAGAAATAATAATAAAAAAAAGCTAATTCGTGGTGCAGGCAAAATTCAGAGAAAAACTCTCGAGGTTTAAAAACTATTTTGTCTTAAATTATATCGAACAGAAAATCACTGTTAATTGAATTGTGCGTGAAGGTGTAATTGATACTAATAACAACAAAACCACTTAGACTTCGTCTAAGTTCTTAATCTAACTTCCAGGAGGGACATTCACAGCTGGATGGCCCCATTGGTAAAATATTTTTTTATTGTATGGTGTGCCTTAGATGTTACGGTTGGTCAATTTTGAATGTCTCAAGAAAACTGCTCCAAATGTCTATTCACATCACCGGGAAGATGCCAATCACAGTCGGAATCAGTTACATGGCGCATTTCTTGGGAACGGCTCCACGGCAAGATGCTCTAGGTACTTAATACAAATATATTAGACTCGCAAAAGTCCAAATGTGTGGAGCGGCAACTGAAAATCCAACATATTACAGAAGTCAAGAAACGAACGTTTTAATTGCTCTGCAGCGAGGCTTCCAGGTTATTCTTCAACATAGAGTAGTATGGAACAAGGCCTCAAGCGTGGAGAACTCAGTGAAAATCGTGTACAACAGTAGTAACGCACATCGGGATGAACTTCCCAACTGCTTGGCAGCGAGGCTCCCTGAGTATTTACTAATATAGCTTAGCTTGGTACATAGACCAGAAATGTGGAGCACTCAGTGAAAATCGTACAGTAGAATAGTAACGCTATTCGAGACAAAACTCTAACCTGCTCCATTGGAAGGCTTCCTTAGTATCCACTGACATAGTTTGACATAAGGCTATAAGAGTGGAGTACCAAGTGAAAATCAGCAGAAACGGTCTTCGAGATGAAATTCTTAACTGTTCCACAACACCCCTATTCATTAACAGAATTTAATCTGGCACAAGGCCACGGTGATAATCGTACATTCGAGTAGTAACGTTCTTTGAGACGAACTTCGTAACTGCTCTACAGCGAAACTCTCTGGGTATTTACTAAAATTGCCTAGTCTGGCACAAGGCCACAATTGAGCCATCCACCAAGGATACTACTATAATAGTAATGGTTTGATCAGCTAGCTATTACTCAAAGACGAGGTGACCAAAAGTTATTTACTGTATATAACTATATTTGACACAAGATCATATCACTGGGACACAAATCGAGCTAATTTCTTTCTTCTATTGCAGTGGTTCACGGTGCTCTTTTGAACATGTAAAAATATATTTGCGCCCTTTGTACATAAATTCGAATATTCCAGCTGTATCTAACTAAGTCATATCCTAACTTTATTACGAATTTCGGTTTATGTTTTTTCACATTTTTGCGGCGCATCAAATTTCATTTCGGGGGCAAACCTGCGCGTTGCAGTACACGGTTTGGAGGAGATCGCACTAGTAAACGCTCTATGACTTTGTTTTTCCAACCGTTGACTGTAACGAACACGAATTCCAGTCGAATTCGGTACATTCACTTACGAACAAATACCCTTGGGACAGATATGAATCCATCTCTTCTCCCTATGGGCTGAATAGACTGGGTTTTATAGCCTTGGTTGGCAGCCAACCTACCGCAGAAAGAAATAGTAACCTATTGCGAAAAATCTTCTGCCTAGTCAATGATGGATCGAAAGAGACATGGTCGTCCAAGCGTGCATCAGGTATGGTACTTAACTAACTGACTGGACCATTGAACTATGGCAGACATTACTTGTTGACCTTTTATTAATATTAAGAGCGTAAAAGACGGCAAGAATTGGAGGGGAATTGTAAAGGCTCAGTCGAAAAGTAATGCCCATTCTTTTGTTACAACAGATTTAACAGTGGCAACAAATCTTTTTAATATTCCAACACTATCCCCAATATTCTAGTTTCCCAATGTTGTGTGGATGACTACGATATTTCTCGAAATTGCAGTTCTTTTGATTCCTTTGCAATTCATTACTGTTCACAAAAGGACTAAATTTTGGCCAAACAGGACGCTAGCATTATATCACGAGATAAATGGACACCTAATATTACTACTACTACGACTACTACTACTATAATTTCTTGGATGTAAGCTCTCTTTAGAATGTTAATAACGTCTTCAACGTTTGTACATTCGCTGAACAGTTCGTATACATCAGACGACACGTAGTTTATAAGAATATCTAACTCCTCACCTTCAATATGCTGGAAGAAACTCGAAAATGTTCGGTATCGATGATTCCATATTTTCTCTGCTCTGGGAGTTTTACTATCTAGATCCAGAAATTTAGGTTTTAGTACCCTGTCCATGTTGATATCCAAAGCAAAAAAAAAAAGAAAAAAGAAAAACAAAATAGTAGTGAACAGAATGTCGTAAGCTATAATTAGCTAGAAGTATTCACTAATATTTCTCTAGAAGTTTAGTCTTCAAGGTCAGGATTAGTGTTATCTACCAGTTCTCACACGTCACAACTGGCTACACCGCGTAAAAATTCCCAATCCCCACGACACTTCCCCTTTTAGGGACATCTCAAGCACCGGGCAATAAACCTAGCCCCCCTCCCGGAGGAGAGGTACTGGCTGAGAGAAAGCGCCCCTAGAGCTTGGACTAATATTCAATGAATACCAATCCCAACCAAAAAGTTAGCCACATGCTATATCAACTGCTATTTATATGGTGGAGATTTGCATATGAATACAACAATTATTATTATTGAATGAGAAAGCAGCACTTCAAAAAGTGACACTGGAGTATAAATATATGAAGTCTAATATACCCATGATAGTACATAATCTGATAAAGATATATCAGGCATATGCAGCACAACTAAATGTGCACGACATGGTGAGAGGTTTTGATAAAAACCGTGCATAACTTTGAAGGTAGGGACTTGTTAGAAATACCTTCAGGACCTATTTATTATTATTATTATTATTATTATTATTATTATTATTATTATTATTATTATTATTATTATTATTATTCTTATTATTATTATTATCATCATCATCATCATCATTATTATTATTATTATTATTATTATCATCATTATTATTATTATTATTATCATTATTATCATTATTATTATTATTATTATCATTATTATTATTATCATTATTATTATTATTATCATCATTATTATTATCATTATTATTATTATTATTATTATTGACATTATTAGAAAATTATTGGTGGATATATTTGGAAAAACTAGGAAAGTAAGAATTTTTGATTACATTTAAAAAACGATCGTTTCTCATATCAAATAGGTTTGTTCGGGCATTACTTGTCTTGAAAAAAATCACACCTCCCTTGTACAATACAAAAGCGAATTTAATATTGTTGAATATAAATGAAAAACAAGGCAATAAACCTAAATATTTAAGGACTGGTGAATAAATCATCGATGGTGACGAAGGCTTGTACAATGTATTTATATTGCATAGATACGGATGCAATATACACTATAAGACATTTTCCTGGTGCTGTCAGTTATTAAAAATGCTTGACTTCCTAAGTGTCCTCCCACACACCCCAAAAATACGGTAACGACAGACTTTGCTTCGGTCGAAGGATTAGAAACACCTTGGGAAGACATATTGCATCCTCTCCGGTTATAAAGCATTTGAATTCGCGTGGGCGAGTCAATCATCTTGAACAAGGTCTTGTCTCTCCCAATCCAAGATGGATGATTGAGGAAAGAGTTGGTGAATGAGGACATGTTCAATTCAATCTTACAAATTTCTTGTCTGCCTATGCAGTCGAAGCTAAATCATAATTTTGTCTATTATCAAGCTTGACAGGCGATGCAGTGTTTGTTTTTAGAGAATATCTCTTTGATGGGGCTAGAAAAGGCTTTATAATTAATAGAACTGTTAAAATACTTAATTGCAATCAGATTATATATATATATATATATATATATATATATATATATATATATATATATGTTAGTAGATATTGAAAGGCGGTCTGAAGATTGTGTTCAAGCATAAAACAAACTGTCTCAACTCGGTGTTGACCTTAGTTACAACCCAGCTTTTGCTCAATTAGTTTGGTACATTGAAAATAGTATGAAAAAGAAAAAAAAAGAAATCGGTCTTATGCATTTCATTTGGTTATAGATATCTTTTAAAGGTGGTCTTGTAATCGGTCTCATGCGTCTCTTGAGTTAGAATTTGACATATGTCTTTTCCAGTACTTCCTTGTTATTACAACGCTTTCAAATCATACCTTAATAAAGACAGATTTTAAAAATAATTTCTCTTTTAATACGACGCAGATCAGCGAAATAAACTCTACGAATTTCTTTTATCAGAAGAGTATCCTAGTCGTCTAAGACCTTCAACGAACTTCTTCACATTTCGCTGATAACTGCTGATCTTTGTTTCTTATTATTTTCTTTTTGATTTTTTTCAAATTGCAGATTTGTCTAAACTTTAAATTATAAAATATTTCTCCTTATTTTTTAAAATCAACTTTACAACAAATTTTAAAGCTGTAAGCCCGCAACGTGACTATTAATTTGAAGTTTCGTAATTCAGGAAATTTAATTCAAATGCTTTCGTTTGTTTATATCTGATCAAAAATATCCAATCTGCGCAAATAGCTATTGCCATAATTCAGCCACAAAATCTTCATTCATTCTAACAAGTATTTGTTTTATGTATCGATTAAACTTTAAGTGGCTAATAATGCCCGGTAGACGGAATTAAATAGTGTTTAAAATAAACGGAGCGTCTATTCAAATATGGGCATCCACTAAGAATAACGTGATAAAAACATGTCGGATTAATAAATAAAAAATCCATTAGTCCTTTAGGAATTGCTTTGTTTATGTTTCAAATACGGATCTGTGCAGTTATGACTTTTGAAGAAACCTGAAGGAAGAGCGGAGCTAGAACCATGCTTGACTATGAAGCTCTTCGTAGCTGAGTGGTCAAAAGCAAGTCGGATCAAACGTCGGTTTCTGCTGCAAAAGGGGAACGCAGGTTAGATTCCTACCAGAGGGCGAATTTTTTATAAGGATTTTCGAATGTCCAGGCCGGAATTAAAATAGAATACTGTTTAAAACAAAGGAAGCGTCTATTCAAATATGAGTATCCACTAAAAATAATGTAAAAATAAGTAATAAACACACACACATATGTATATATAATAGCTGGCCACTGGTATTCGAGGATATGCGTCTACTAGGGCGGCCAGCAATCCCTATTGCAGACGCTTGCTGAGAGTCCACCTGTGGTTTAGACTGCATCTATGCTGAGCACAACTTAGTTACAGTTTCTGGGAGAAAGCGTGTTATCTAGCGTGATCAACAATCTGAAGAAAGTCAGCACGCTCAAACCCTCGGTCACGATGACTTGTGACTTCGTGCTAGCACAGCTGTTGACGGCCCCCAAGGGTAGATATTATTCGATACCACGAAATGTGAAACCAGTATTTACAAATCGATTACTAATTATTGTAGGTGCATATATATATATATATATATATATATATATATATATATATATATATATATATATATATATATATATATATATAAATCCAAAATTCGGTTGACGAGGAAATGGAACTAATGTCTTTGGTTTAATAACAAAATTAAATTCGAAAGCTTTAGCTTCCATTTCTGAAACATGGTTATCACTGTGTAGCGAAAAACCCATATTTTAAATCAATTAATTTATAATATTAATGCTCTGTAAATTTACATTGAGCACTATTGTGTAAAAATAAAAATATCTATAAGAACACCGGATTTTATATCTTCCTGTTCTTTCTTTTTATATATATATATATATATATATATATATATATATATATATATATATATATATATATATATATATATATATATATATATATATACTAGTCGCCCACATTTGGATTGCAAAGGGTCTACTCAACCGAAGTGCAATGGAAGGGGCTCGTTCATGGAGAATGTGGTGTGAATTTTAGTAAATATAATTTTTATTTTTATTTTGGGGTGAATTAATATTTTAGGGTGAATTAACAGAAAAGATCCGCAATTTCAACTGCAAAATAATGAGACCTAGCTGCGAATCTAGTACTACGCTTAAGTTCGTAAAATCGAGGTACCAAAGGGGAAAGCTCATCTTAGAAATGACCATGAAAATATACTGATTTCTTTTGTAGTGTACAAAGAAAATGTTATTCAAAGCTTTATTTGAATACTATTTCGCATCTGTTTAGGCCAGCCGCCTTTTTCTAAACACTGCCCGAGTTGTGTGTATGCGTGCGTGTGGTCTGTATTCAATAAAAACGGAATTTGAAGTGCATTTTTGGATAGCCATGGCTGCCATTTAAATTTGGAACAGTTTTGATGGAATGTGCGTAAAATTTGGCTTGGAACCTAACTACATTTTAATAAATCCCAAAGGGATTTTGTTGAATTTTGCCCCGTCATTACGCGGTAGACTAGTTGGTGTGGTGACAGGGAGGAGAACGAATTAACTACTTCATGCGTATAAATATTTTCATTTCGGAACTCCCGTCTTTGAAGTCTATGTTTTGCTAGAGCATTGCTTAATAAGTTGACTGTGGTTCGTGTCTCTCCAGGAAAATGACTCTGGGATTTAAGGCTGAACATTTAACAAGTTTACCAGATGTGCGATAATCATGATACATGGCATTCTATAAAGTCTCCTTTTACTCTCTCTTGAATCGGGATTATACTTTTCCCTCTAATTTAAGATAGAAAACTAATAAAAGAGCGAGAAGGAGAAGGGAGAAAGAAAGAGATGTATGCAGAAAAAAATTACTCTCTAAGGTATAATTTAAATTAGGAAATAATTGATTAATATTATTTAAAATAATCTTAAGTCTGTTTAGGTAATATTTCAACATTAACACAAATCGTTTACTGGAGGGAGAACATTATTCAGTCAAACATATACCGGTGTATGTCCAACTTACGAACACATTAACATCCCCCCATATATATATATATATATATATATATATATATATATATATATATATATATATATATATATATGAGGAGACACGGTGGAGTAGTGGATAGCGACTCGAATTACATTCACTTACGTGCTAATACCCTTGGGAAAAGTATGAATCCTCTTCTTCTCCCTCCAGCTATGGGTAAATAGCAGGACAGAATGGGTTTGGATGGCAACTGGTCTAGGAGAAGGACAACTCTGAATTCAAAAGCTGCGGATGGTCGTTTAGGGACCTTATGGTACGTAGTGCACCAGGTCTCTGTAATGTGTGGTTGGTTCTGCTATATAATCAAATCCTATGTGCTTCTGATTGGCTGACGGTTCCTAGGAACTGAGCTGCTTGATCCTCATACGAGGGGGAGTCCGCCATATATATGTTCACTGTTAAAAATCTTTAGTTGAAGATGACAGACAAGGAAAAATTAATTAGTTTTTATATAGTTTTTCCAGCATTCTTACATTTTTTCGTTTGGCGAGAGTAAAGGATTGCAAAAATTGTCCATTGTCCCAAGCGCTTTCGGCCACTTCTTTAGCATTTTTTATGGGGGTGTTGTGCGCGGATAGGAAACATCGATCTCATTTAAAAAGTGAATGAAATATACGACAATATAAATATGTGAAAAGATCCAATAAAATACAAAAGTCTTTGTATAAAAACACTTGCATATATATATATATATATATATATATATATATATATATATATATATATATATTAAATTCTTAATACAAAGTTAGTACGCATCTACTTATAAAAGACTATGTACCAAAAGGAATATGAATTTTTGTACTTATCTGTTTGGTTTGTCACGAGCGTGAAATGCATGCGTCTTGAGAATTTAACTTGCAGGAGCAAAAAAGTGTGATTGACTTTCCCGCCAAACAATGTCTGGTGCGGATCTAGTCAGGTCACATGGCTGTTTTTCTTCTCGTGAATATTTATAATTAATTTTTATTGCTATTTCTCTTTGGATCAAGGGGAGATATCTTTTTGTCCATCGCAACAGGGGGCTATTTTAGGTTTTGTTAAAAACACCTAAAACCAAATCCCCTTGAAAATGGTCATTTTTTGCACTCCCACCAAACGGGAAAAATGTAAGAATGCTGGAAAAACTGAATAAATTAAATCATATCCGGAACATTATATATATATATATATATATATATATATATATATATATATATATATATATATAATGGACTCTCCCGTCGACGTATGAGTATCTGACAACTTAATTGATTCAGTTATGAAATTATGTGCGATAATCTTAAGTGGCACTTAAGACACGCTAGTGATTTACAAAGGAGGCAACATATGGAGCAAGAGTGAGGATTGTGAGATGAGATCACTGTTAGATTGGCTGACCTTTTAGATCTTGCTCTCGCTTCTTGAAGATCATTCAGTCGAGCAGATTGAAAACTGCTGAGTCCACTAAAACACGTTGATCTCCATTCTACCGCCTCCAAGGCTAAGCGCTCAATGGTGTTATGTGGTATATTGATACCTGACAAGTTGCTTTTCAGCTTGTCTGTGTATCTTAGCCATGGATGTCCTACATTCCTGTAGCGCTGATCTAACTGGCTGTACATTAGGATCTTGGGTATCCTGTCATCAGACATTCTCAAGACATGACCAGTCCACCGTAACTGAGACTGTATGAGAAAGGTCTCGATTCCTCCAATATTACACCTGTTAAACAGGTCTACGTTAGATGTCCTAACTTGATATATATATATATATAAGAAAAATGTACCTAAATTAAAAATGGGACAAACAAAGAGAAAATAAAACAATTTTTGTTCGTCCCATTTTTAATTTAGGTACATCTTAAATTAGTCACTTCCTGTTTAGCCGTTAGTAATTACTGGACCCGGCACAATAAAACACGGTGTCATAGCATGAGGTTCCAACATTCTTATCTTCCTAAATTTACCTCTAACTATTGCATAGCCGATATGAAACTTATTTAGCGTTTTCTCTAAGCAATGGTCTCTTGTATTATTATTCGAACATTTTTAAGGTAGCCATTTTGTATACAATTGTTTATGCTGCTGTATTCGTCATGTAGAGTCTTTTTCTCCGCACATTGACTGTTCACACACTGTGTCATACTGTAACTTTATGTAACTTTCCTAATCTCTGTAGATTTGTCATTAAAAACTTATTCTTTTAAGCGAACTACTTCCTACCTCCTTTACCCCTTTAGATAGTTAATCGCACAGTTATGTTTAGCATTCGGGTCTCTTTGGCATATTTCTAATTTTCCTTCCTTTTTACTTCTTTATTTATTTTGTTATTCGTCATAATCACATCTTAAGTTTGTATTTATTTCTTTTTGCCACTTTCACACTTTTGGCTTTCAATAACTTTGCAAATAAACAGGACTTTGTCTTCAGTGTTTTTATTGCCGTAAGGCATTTATCGGGCTGAGGTCTGCAAGTGCCCTAGACGGATGCGTATCGGGAGGTACCACACACACACACACACACACACACACACACACACACACACACACACACACACACACATATATATATATATATATATATATATATATATATATATATATATAAAGAGAGAGCTTATGTTTGGTAGGGCATATGAATCAACACTGCATGGTGACCGCCGGTTTCATGCTTCAGTGTGATCTTCAGAACAAAGAGATCGAATTTAGAGAACTGACGGTCACCATGCAGTGTTGATTCCTATATCTACAATAACCATCATTATCCAGAAAATTAATCTTATCGGCTACAGTAGAGAAATGGTTTAATTAATTTTATCCTGCCATTTTTTTCAGAAACGCTATAATTTAAATTTACATTTATCGAATGAAAGAAAGCGTCATATGGAGAACGATTTGTACTTATAAGCCATATTTTTTAAATCATTTTACCCCCCCCCCCCAAGCAAAGCAATGAAGCCGCTGACACAAAGGGTTAGTGAATGTTAGAGAATATGAGAAAAAACATTATTGAGGAGAGAGAACAAGAAAAGAACAAGAATTAACAAGACAGAAGATAGTGATTGGCATTGCATTTAAATTTTTGAAGATCAAAGTAGACTAGAAACAAGAAGCCGGAAGCGAGAATATACATTTAATTTTTATGAACCCGTCCATTAGGTGTGCTTGACGACTTATGTTGTTTAATTTCTAAATACATTTTACAATACCTTATTCTGTTATGAAATGTGCCGTATGGAATATGTATTGTTTCTTTTATAGCTTCAACATAGGAACCATATGTATATGCTCACATAATATAAACAACTATTGGGTTCGTCAAAGATTCGTTCGCTTATTAAGTCAGAAATGTATTTAATAAACCGAAAGAACTCTTTGGCCAACCTAATATATTAAAATAAAGTGCTTGTGTGTGAGGGCATAAGGATAAGAAGATAAATAATTCACCGTAAAGTAGTGAATAAAAAATATAACAAAAAAGAAACGGCAATGTTTAACTTTCGTGCCCGCAAAAACAAAACAGTGTGTCAAAAGTACAGTTATTTCTCCCACGCCGCAATTACTGCATACACTCTTGATTCCCTCGGCAATGTTTGTTGTTTTAAATGGCGATGATTAGAATTTGAATGAAATCCAAACATTTCTTTTTCTTGAGAAGTGACACCAAAGATATTAAACACTATTTATTTATTAGATTGGATAAAAAAATTGTTTTCATAGTTATTTATTGTTATAACCTAGAAAAGGTTACTGAATGAGGAATAACCAAAACGGAGGTTGGAAATGAAATAGTAATCTTTATGACATCAACAAACGCCAGCGGCGTGAAGTAGGTAAACCACTGCTAGTGGTGAACTGCTTAGAGAGCATATTATCCCACTTACAATAGTGTCCAACGTATTTATGAAGATTGGGACATATCCATTAGTGTTCATAGGTACGGTATATAACATTTATAAAATGGTAAATAATATATATTGGCTTATAGTTGGTCTATATATTTTGATAATTTCATAATTTTTATAAATTTTTGAATAAAAAGATTTATTTTCACATTTTTTCTTTATAAAATGATAAATAATAAATCTTTATAAAAGGTAAATAATAAATATCGCATATTTTTATAACCTTGTAAATAGACATGGCCAAGGGAGTCAAAATGTATGCAATAATAATGATGCCAAGGGAATAAACGTCCTTTTGACACAGCGTATTTTGCGGGTACGAAGGTTAAACATTGCCAAAGAAAAGTAACGACTATAAAAAACCTATTGGAAAAAAGAAAAAAATATTAACAGAATCAGCAATATGAGGAAAATTAATAACAAAGTAAACATTTTTTTCGTGTGACGCTCTTCGTCCTTTAGGACTCTATCGGACTAAAGTGATGTTTACATTGAAATAAGCACACGAAGAATAAGGGACGCTGAAATTTTAATCTTTTTTATATTTCATTTTATTTTAAATATGTTTTGATACATAGTCTAACCAGTTTCATTTACAGCCTGTCTTAAGTTATTATGCAAATCAAGTAAGTCTCAATAACTCAAAAAGTTCTGTACCAATATTTAGCAATTTTAAACTCATACATTTCCAACCTTAATAAAATATTTAATTAATTTTTCTCCCATTTTTAATTGATAGTTTTTGAGATATTTGTAATTTACTAAAATGGACTGACTGAAGTTATTATGCAAACTAAACTAATATTAGCTTAAGATCTATGAAATCTAATAAAAACAAGGACCTAACAACTGCTGAAAAATTAAAAAAATAACAAACTTATTGAGTGAGGGAAAATCCTCATTGGAAAAATCAAAGAGCTTTGGTGAGTTCATCGAACGATAAAGAAGGCTATTGAAAATATAAGTTGAGAGCTATAATAGCAAAGGAAAGGCTTTAAGAACTTGCTTCCTCGATGTGAACGTAAACTAAAGCGAGCTACAGCGAAACAACTACTTTTGACCAGCGCCCAGAGCTTTGAAAAGGCTGGAATTGAGGGAGTCAAGAAGGACAAAAGGTGTAGAATACTTTGTGAATTGGGACCTGTACAAAAATCTCCTAGGCAATCTCCTCTCACTAAAACAAATATTTTAAAGCGTCTAAATTGGGCCGAGAAATACATGAAATGTGACTTTTCTGAAGTTGGACAAATCTCGAGTGACATTTGATGCATCTGATGGATGAGCCAAAGGGTGGATTTTATACAAGTCAGACGAGCCCGTGGCTAAAAGACGCCAACAAGGAGGCGTAGTGTTATGATATGGGCTGGAATTGTCGACCAAACCATTATTGGACCATTCAAAGTCGATGAAGCAGTCAAACTGAACAGTGCTAACTATTGCGATTTTATGAACAAGATTTCTTTGTATAAGTCACAGTCTCGCAGTTTCAAAGTGAAGTGTGTATTTATCCATGACAATTCTCCGTCTCATGTATCTAGGCTAACCCGTGAATTATTTGAGCATAAAAGATTTACAGGAGAGAAGATAATGGAATGGCTACCATCAAATTTTGATCCGATCGAAAATCTATGGTCAATTGTAGAGATGAAATTATATGAAGGTGGTCGAGTTGTTAGAACGATCGCTTTCTGACCATGAGACCTGGGTTCGAATCTCACCATAGTCGATTTGTCAGGAAGGTGACTTCTTGAAGTTATCGGTCTAGAGGAGGCGATCCCAGCGTGCGGCACATTTGGAAAGTGCCTGAAAACCATACCACGGGTTGACCCAAGCTTTGTGAGTGAATTGGGTAGACGGAACCCTTGGGGGCCGTCGATGGCTGTGCTAGCACGAAGTCACAAGTCATCGTGACCGAGGATTTGGGCGTGCTTACCTTGTTCAGGTTGTTGATCACGCTAGATTACACGCTTCTCACCCAGAAACTGTAACTAAGGTCTGCTCAGCATTATTGCAGTATAAACCACAGGTGGAATCTACAGGTGTTAAACACAAAAATTAGCCTGAGCAAGCGTCTGCAATAGGGATTAGCTAGCCGCCCTAATAGACGGGTATCCTCGAATACGAGTGGCCAGTCATTAACGTTAATATTTTTATCACTTTTATTCTTAAATATTCCACATTGTGATAATGTAATATCAATATAAATAAAAGACAGACTGCATTTAGACCAATAAGCATTCATTCCGTTTACAGAGAGAAGGTTGCTTGTACTTAATATATATGGTTTCAAGCACATTCAAATGGTAATACAAATGTGCTCTGCTGACTACTGTGAAAAATATCTGGTAAAAGACGAGGCACAAATTGGATTAATTATTAAAAGTATTGGAAATGTATTTATTAGAAATATTATGTAAATTTTAATTCTGCCCTCTACGGATCTTAGCTGGTACGTGTTGATAAATTTCCGCCTCACCCCTCTGATTAGTTTTGCCAATATATTTAGTATCCCACTGAGATTTAAAATCATAAATCATCGAATATTATGGGACGGGGAGAACATCTTTACGAATGGTTTTAAATATAGGTTGGGAATTGAAAAAAAAAAGCAGCGCATTAGCAGAAAAATAACAAATTTACATATTTGAACACTTTGAAAGATTTGTCTAGCAATTCTTGTGATAGCCTCATCAATCCAAGGAACTCACACATAGACGGAACACCTTTCCGGATCATATAATTCAATGGTGATAATAATAATAATAATAATAATAATCTTACAGCTAGCTACTCGTATCCGAGGATACCCGTCTATTAGGGCGGTTAGCCAATCCCTATTGCAGACGCTCGCTCAGGCGCATTTGTGTTTCTTCAACACCCACAGATTCCACCTGTGGTTTATACTGCAACAACGCTGAGCAGACCTTAGTTACAGTTTCTGGGAAAGAGCATGTTATCTAGCGTTATCAACAATTTGAACACGGCCAACACCTCGGCCACGATGACTTGTGGCTTCGTGCTAGCACAGCTATCGACGGCACTCAAGGGTTCCGTCTACCCAATTTCACTCACAAGGTATGATTTTCAGACACTTTCCAAAGGTGCCTCACGCTGGGATCGACCACTCTAGTCCGATAACATCAGGAAGTCTCCTTCTTGACAAATCGACCATGGTGAGATTCGAACGCGGGTTTCATTGTCAGAATGCGAACGTTCTAACCACTCGCCAATAATAATAATAATAATAATAATAATAATAATAATAATAATAATAATAATAATAATATAAACATATCACGTGATCCTCGCCTAAGCTTTCCACCGACCTCCCAATAATTACCTCACGTTGCATTTAGATTCTCGACCTCGTCGATGTGCACCTAAAACTTGGAAAGGGCTTGCTGCATGCTCAAACGGTAACATGATGAAAGACAAATGCCACGTCGATAAATAAGAACGTGATCCCTGTTTCCCACATTACATATTATTAGTGCCTGGTTTGTTGTGGCTTAGTCTAAAAAAAAACCCTCATGCATTCCTTTACGTCCCCATCCCCACTTCCGTCAAAGTGTATGTCGCTTAGAAGATCAAATTTAAAAAAGTACCACCCGCTATCCATAACATTGGGATTAAGATAAAACTACATCTTCCTTTTCTATGCGGATTTCCGTAGCATCACAATATTAGTAATATTTTTTTATCTTTGCTCTTTTGTTTTAATATATTTGCATGTGTTATGTATGCTTTTAGAAATGTCCATTTTTAAAAAAATAAAATCTTTCTTTAGTATAAAAAATAAAGTCTTTCCTCAAGGGTAGTTGTTAACAGCCAGTTTTCTTATGCCCAATCATCAACGCAGTCATCCCCAAGGTTCGCTTCTTGGTCCAACCCTATTTCTACTTTACATAAATGACCTGCCTAAGAGTATACTCCAATCGTTCGTGAATATCTATGCTGATGACACAACGGGATATGGGCGCACCTCCAAAACCCTAGATGACCAGAGTTAGGTATCTGATCTCTCATCTGACCTAGCTCTAACAGCTTAGTATGTGTGTGTGTGTGTCGGGGGGGGGGCAGTATAAAAAACCAAACTAGTGACATTCCATCATCGACGATCGGATACAGAACTTCCGTATCTTGAGTGCTTATTGGGACTTAAAATCAACCCAGACCTCTAGTGGAACTCGTACATACGATCTATCGCTAACGATGTTGGAGAAACGGTCGATTCCCGTATCCCGCAAGTACCTTATTCCTCTTGAAATCCTCTACCATTAGAAGAGCCAAATCAGGCAGAAGCTTCTCAGGCTTTATTTTCCAGTCTCGATAGAGTTCAAAAGCGTCTCCGCAGCCTTTTAGGTGACGAATTATTTTCCATCGTACAACCGCTTTCTCTCAGACGAAACGTTGCAAGCATCTCGCTGCTCTATTGCTATTTCCATGGAAAGTGTTCAGATGAACTGCATTTCTTATTCCTGCTCTAACCTTCACGGCTAAGACTCGCCATGGCACGCACATTTTAGAAAACCACCCTTTGTATTCCACTGGTGACATGTAAGTTTCATTCGAGCATCTTCTTCCCACGAACCACTGCTTTGTGGAACCGAGTCCCAAGAGGATGCTATCCCGATAACAACAATCTTAACCTGTTCAAATTTAGGGTTAATCGTTATCTTTCATACATATCCGCATAACTGTGCCTCTTACTCTGTAAGTCTCTACATTGAGTGACCCTCGGGCCTTGTACAGAACAAATATCGTTGTAAAAATAGCTTAAAGCAAAGTGTCCCAAAATGTCTTAGTTATTTAAAAATGTCATGTCAAATTTGTCATATTTTTAATTATTTTTTTCAGAATTAAGGAAAAAATTCAGGTTAAGGAAATTGCATTTCACTTTACACTATCTTTAAAAATAAAGATTTTGTATCATTTGTTAAAAATAATTATTTCAACTTTTATTAAAACCACAATGTTTGCCTTCTTCTTTTGCTCGCACATTTTTTGAATTTGATTTCAATCTTTTGTTTTCACTCATTTATCACAAGGACGTGTCGAATAGAGGGAAAGAGAGACAAGGGAAAACAACGTGTGACATACCTGGCGGACTTAAACAAGTTTTTTTTAATTTTTTTTTTTTAAGCGTATCACCCCAAGCAAGGCTGGAGGCCACTATCACGCAAGGGGTTAAAGAAGGGTTGGAGGAAGAGTAGATAGGAGTGGTAAAGGAGAGGATGTGGAGAAAGAGAAAGACTGTTGGTCGATCAAGGCAAGGGGGTTACAGAAGATTTGGAGCGAGAGAAGATAGGAATGAAAAATGAAAGGATGTGGAGAAGGGAAGTGGATAGATCAAGGCAACTGGAGATGTCGATTGACGCTACACTTAAACCGTTGGAGATTGTATTTGTCAGGGAAACAGTAATAGGGAAGGGAGTTCCATAGGCGAGATGTGCGAGACATGAAGCTATTGGAGTAGAAGAGACGTCTACATTTAACAGTTTCCACGGTGTAGGGGTGGGAGCGGGATGACAGCCTCGTGGGACGTTTAAATTCACGAGGCCTGGGGACAAGCGAAAGCAGCTCCTCGGAGCAATTACCGTGAAAGTACTTGTAAAAAAGGCAGAGCGAGGCAACATCGCGTCTGTGAGAGCGACTGCAGACGAGATGACAGATCAGGGCCAATCACGTTGCCTATCCGTCTCTGGATCTTACCAAGAAACCTGAGGCAAACAGCAGGGGCCCCAGACCATATATGGCAGCAATACTCCATGCAAGGGCGAATGGTCGATTTATAGACTTGGAGGATCGATTCCGGGGAGAAAAATTTCCTGGCTCGGCACAGGGAACCAACTTTCTTTGCGGTGGATGATGCAGATAGAACGTGGTTTGGGGGAGGAAGCAGAGGGAAGGAACTTGTTGAGAGCTTCAAAGGGATAGAGGGAGGTGGAGAGCCAGGATCGCCTACGTCCTGAAAGGACATGGCACATAAAAAGAAAGAATCACATGGCCATATTTTCAACTCCACCATACAATTACGAGTGTTAATCAAATATCGCACTGGCATGAGGTGGAATTATTCTATTGCATCAATTGCTAGATCTAATTCTAGGGACGATGGTTCACTGTCTCGCAACAGACAATTTATCTCGCCAGAATTCATCTTGCACGTTTATAAATCTACCATTTGTTTGTGCGTTGAATATTGCTGCCAAATCTGGTTTGGTGCTCCTACTCTATATCTCGAGCTCCTTGAAAAAATCCAAAGAGTCAGTAATGTTATCGATCTGGACATGACATCTCGGCTTCAGTGACTTTCCCAACATCGTAACGTAGCTTCTCTCTGTTTTTCCTATAAATATTTTAATCGTAAACTTTTCTGGTGAGCTTTCCTCCTTGGTACCTCGACCGCATGAATTTAAGCATAGTACTAGAATAGTAACTAGATCTCATTGTTTTACTGTTGAAATAGCTAGATGTAACCGTAAGTTCTATTCTAATAGTTTCTTTTCTCGCACTTCTCGCCTGTGGAACTCTCTTCTAGCTTATTACAATCAGTGCTTTTTGAACACGCTTCTTTTATTGTCGTTTCTCGTCGCTCACGTTTTCTAATATCCTTTCATTTCCAGTAACTCAATGAATCTTAGTGGCACTATCACCTTGTTAGGGGGTTAAAACGATTAATAAAAATTGGCCATAGATAGCAAGATACTTTTAAGCCAGAATATTTCTCTGCTTTTTTGCGTGCGTGATGATCCTATAACTAGTTGCTAAACTAAAATGGTGTTTTTTTATTATTTAAGTTTTTGTTATTTGCTTTTTTTTTAAAAAGTACTTTAATTTAGAAAATAAGACAAATTGGTGCCTCACTGACTCGGTGATTCGGTTCACTTTTGCTTGTCATTTGGGAGTCAAGTCAGTTTTATTCATTCCCTTTTCTCGTAAACTATAAAGAAGAAAATCATTGTTTTCCTCTTGAATAATTTTTAAGCAGAAGCAAAAAGGACTATTTTCACAATAAATTCAACGAACGACACCGCCTTTACGATAAACCTGTTATTCACGTTTAAAATTGAACCTAAGGCCTTACGGTCAACATTCTTTGAAATCTATCGAAATGAGAATAAACAGGGTTGGGTTACATTTAGATGTTAATCATGAAGACAAAAAAGAAAACTTGTAATTTGCAGGTATTTTTTTTTAAAAAAGGAATTAAAAAATTCTAACCTCTTGGCTGTTCTTCACTCGTACTTTGACGTACGAGTGAAGAACAGCCAACGGAAGAATCTTTTAAGTTTAAAAGTTGATGACAGTCATATGTTCTCTTGATATCGTAATTTTTAAAATAAATCCAACAGAATTACTATTATTTGTATAAGTTGAAAAGTAAACAAAAGAATTTTCAAGGAGTGGATGGATTTATTTTTAAATCAACATTTTATTACTTCAAACGTCATTTTTAGCGGATACACATATTTGAAATAGACACGCTGCTTATTTTTGTTTTTTACTGGAGAGCACATTTTCTTTATTAAGTTTTCTTGAGTGTGCAGAATTAATGCATAATTATATATATATATATATATATATATATATATATATATATATATATATATATATATATCGCGCAAATAGCTTTGGGAAACGCATAAATCCATGCTTTCTCCCACAAACTATGGATGACTAGTATCTTCAGCTTTAGTTGGCACCCAATCTAGGAGAATTACAACTCTGAATTCAAAACCGTTTGGTCATGGGGCTAGCAACTCAATCCCGTAAAGACCTACTTACCGTGGCAATCACAGAGCAGCAACGCCAAAAATGTTGAGAACTATGTGATTCCATTCTCTTCAGTGGAATCATCGGGACTTGAGTCAGTGATCGAGATTGAAGAAGACAGTCGAATTATTTCTTATTGCATTCTCCGCGGTTTTGAATTCAGAATATTCATTTGCTTAGGCTGACTGCCACTCAGTGCTCTAGAGCTCAGTCTTCCCTGCTATTTAAGTCTGAGAGGGAGGAGAGATGGAAATGGATTCATGTCTTTCCCAAGGGTATTCGTTCGAAAGTGAACATACTAATTAGGCTAAAATTCGAACTCAGCTCACCGATTCCACTCTTCGACAACCATGACACTTAACTGACGAATTCGTCACTTGTTCTTGATGTTGACTTAGACTCAATGTTGTTACTATTTTGCAAAACCAGAATTGCACAGATTTCACGTAGGATCCGTAATACTCGGCTGTTATTCTTTCACTATTTAAAAAAAAATGGGATACGACTGTCATTTACATGGACGTTGATTTTGATTTTAAACAAGCCATTAGACATGTTTGTATCATAAAATTTGATTTGAAAAGTTATAAATCTCATAAAAGGAATAACAAATATGGTCGCTTTTCGAATATTCGAGTAGTATTTAGAAATTAAAAAGAACCCCAAATTGAGACGATCATATCAGAAAAATGGCAACTTTGATGTGTACTCAACACTGTGTAACTGGAAAATCTGAGCATTATTGTTGTGGTAGGATCCACCTAATTTGCATAGTGGAGTACCGACCATATAAATATGGTTGGTACCGGGAAGAGAGGAGATCGAATCAAGAGATTCAACCAGAGACTCTGCCCGACTGCGACTCAGTCAACACATTCTCCAGGAACGGTCTTCCCAGGAATATACAAAAGACTATATGTAAATATTGTGTACACTTTCTTGTTTCAATACATTTTGTTCTAAGTACATTTTGTGTTGCATTATTATTCCATGCATTAGTCAAGTTTCAACAATTATATATATAGTTAATGATATCGCCTGGCGAATGGACGGAGCAATTGCTGGAGGGTCCGTCTAGAGTCGAGATGCTGAAAATAGCATCAATCAGCTGACAATTTTTTATTTGCATTAATCCTATATATATATATATATATATATATATATATATATATATACAAAGGAAGCTCGCCTCATGATGGTGGCGATGTTGTATGACACTTACTGTGATGAAAATCACGAAGCAGCTTGTATTAAATAAAGTATATTAACAATTCAAATTAAGCATAAAAAATTTAGTTCTACAGAGGAATGCTGAGAATTCCATGGACAGAACATATGAAACTTATACTTAGAATCAGAAAGTGACAGTTGAAATTTTAGGGGCATATAAAGAAGAAAGAGGGTTTAGAGAATTTGATACTCACAGAATATATTGAAGGCAAGATGGACAGAGGGAAACAGTGAATAACCGAAATAACATTAACAAACTTGTGCAAATAGATGACAGAACAGGCAGTGGGAAAGAATCAACATTTTTAAGAGTTACAAAGAATAGGAAATTGTGGCGAGCCATTATCGTTCACTCCCAGAAGGGACACATCACATAAATGAAGAATATATTTCACTGAAAGTCATGGCCATTTACAGGTAATGAAAAAAGAAAAGGAAGCTGTAGAGAGCCTTGATCACCAATGTCCGTTATTTGCTAGAAGCAATGATAAGAAGCAGAGGTTCATATTGCTTCATTCTATCTCATTGACACAGCAAACGAACCCAGACTATATGGCAAGATCATGACAGACAGTGTGACTGTTACTGACAATAATCTCGCGTTAAAATATTACAAGAAGGCATGTAATTGCATTGCTAGCTAACTCCTTTAGTGGGTGGATCCAGTCAAATTCCGAAACTCGCATCATCTGAATATATTACGCTTTCTTTTCTTCTTCTTCTTCTTCTTCTTCTTCTAATAGAATTGCTGAAAGAGATGCCATTGTGAATAGAGAAGGGAGTAAAAAAGAAGTCAATGTTATCTCTTATTTTATCTCAAGTTTATCTTTCGTTGTTGTTTTTACTAAGAAAAGAATTGTGGTAGGCGTTGATAAAAAATCTATATATTATATAATCTTGTTTCTATTTCGATGTTTGTTGTTCACACCCAGAAAAAATTAAGAAAAAGAAAACAAAAAGACACGACCTTTTCGAATACTTACGGTTATGTATTTGAATCGTTGTCTATCATTGTACGTGAGTGCAGTGAATTTTACGGGTTAGAAACTGAAGTGTAAAAAAAGTAATGGCAAGAAAACTGGAACTATTGCAATTTACAAAGAGAATATCTTTTCTTTTTCAGTTTTCTATCAAATTTCTATCTTTACTTAATTATACTTTTTGTCTATTTTTTACCGTTTGACCGTTATTTTTTTCTAATACCTATCTTTGTATATAAAATGCTTTCTTTTATGGTATTTTACACCTGTTTCATTCTCGCTGTTTTTATTTGTAAATATTTTGATATTATTTTTCTCTGAAATTGTTCATCTGGTTAATCTTGCTTTTTTTTTTCTTTTTTTGGTCTGTATCTGAATAATGTAAATAGTGTTCCTTTTGGTCATTTCTCTCTTTCGTCTTTTCCTTCATTTTTTCATTTCTCTTTAATATTTTTTCTATTTCTTTCTTTCCATTTTTATTTATTTTTTAAAAACTTTTTCTTTGGCTTTCTTTTTCGTTCGTTTTTTATTGATATTGAATGGACTCTTTCTTTTTTTCTTTAATTGTCTGATTCTTTGATTTTTTTTTATTTCTATCGCTTTTCTAGCTTTTTCAACCATTCTTTCATTTAAAAAAATCTTTTTAATTTTTATTATGAAAGGAGGAAATTTTTGTTTTATTTTCATGATAAAAAGATGAAAAAGATTTTTTTCATTATGAGAAGAAGAAAAAAGAAAATATAAGCGATATCCTTTTGTTTTCTTTTTTCGTTTCCCTTCCTTTACTCTTTTCTTCTCTTTTTTATTTTATTTTCATTTTTGTTTTCTCCTTTTTTATCGTTTTTCTTTTTTCGAGTGTAGTTTTTCAGCACACGTTTCGTTTTTTTTACTTATTCAATATTTTTATTTCTGTCTTTCTCTATTTCCATATTTCTCTTTCTTAATTTAAAATACACTATCTTTTTTGTTCTTTCTTCACTTGTTAAATTAGTCAGTTATGTGCCATATGTGATACCCGCTTAGGCGATCATGTATCTTTCGATACATGACTAACGAGGCAGATTTTTTCCCGCTGTAGGTTGCCATTTCTTTCTGCTGTAGGCTAGTTACCGTTCAAGGCTATAGAATCAGGTCTGTCCTGCTATATTTACCCGTAGCTGGTGGGAGAAAAAGAGGATTTATACCTTTCTCAAGGGTATTAGCACGTAAGTGAATGGAATTGACTGGAATTCGAGCTCGGCTCTCTGATTCTTCAATCCGAGCCGCTATCCATTACTCCACCACGCCTCCTTACTAAATACTGCTTTAAATTTGATATTTTAATCTGTTTTGTTTTAAATTTCTTTTCTTATTTTTATTCCTAATTTTCTGTTGTAATTTTGAATGATCTTAACCAAGAATCTTTTCTTTTTTTTATCGATAGTTTTATATTCCTCTCAATTTCTCCATCTTCCTTTCACATCTCCATCCATTCAATTCCTTCATAGTTTCTTCTTTACTTCCCTACTTTTATTCTTTTTGTTCTTTCCTCTTTGACAACGCCTTCTTCAAGCGCAACCCACTGTCTTGCTTCTGTCTATGTTCTTCTTAAATTTACCAATCATACGAAATTATTTCCTGTTCTTCGACTGGATCACCGGTATATGTGCTCGAACCTAAGCATTTTGCCGTATCTGCTCAATCGCAAAAGGTTTTCCGGAAACTTAGGAAATCAACCTTTCTGGTCATCGAAAACATACGCCTTCATTTTGGATATCAGCAGAAAAAAATAAAGTTCGTTGTTATCGTATAAGGTGTCTGGCAGTGTGAGCTGTGTTTGGTAAATAATGATAAGAACGGCGAGATACGTCATCACCACAAAGAAAGAAACCTATCCTGTGGAAGCCTTCAAGTTTGAGCCTCGATGTGTAAGTATTTATTAAGCGTGTGTGCGCATTGTACTTTTGTACGAGCAATGAAATTCAGAAAAGACCATAAGCTAAAACGTGCCTGTCACTGCACGATATTCATTTTAGCTCGGAAAGAGGGTTTTGTGTGTGTGTGTGTGTGTGTGTGTGTGTGTGTGTGTGTGTGTGTGTGTGTGTGTGTGTGTGTGTGTGTGTGTGTGTGTTTACACACACACACGAATATATTCCTGATGATCAGGTGTCTTTATTGTTTGATTAATTGACTGATTTGTTCTTAACCAGTTATCAACTCTTCATAGGTTATTTAAAGCCGAAATGTATTTGGGATTGTCCCTACACGCAATCCGCTAGTGGCCTGCTGGCGAGCCGCCGGTGGCAACGCCAGAGCTGTCCTCTGGTGGTAGACACCGGCGGGCCACTGGCGGTCCGCCAGTAGTGACATTGCCGAGACGAACACGCCGGCAGTTCGACAGCCAACCCAGTGGCATATTGGTGGCTTTCGTCTAGAGGAATGAATAATTCTATTTTTTTTTCTTTTTTGAGAGTGAATATTGCATGAAAATTTTTAGAGAATAACAATGATTTCTCCAGATACAAATCTTACAAAGCTGGAGTGGAAGAGATGCATCCATACATTTCCCAGGGTTATTTGCTCGTATGTGAATGTAATGAATCCAACTGAAATTCGAACCCAGCTCTCCAATTTCTCATTCTGAGCCGCTATCCATTACATTACCGCTCATTCAAAATCACTCATATCATCGCAAGAAGAAGATCGAACGTTCGAAGAAAGATCTGAAACTACATACCCTTGATGCGGCCGACGTTAATTTGAGTGAGTCCAGAAGTGAATAAACAATTATTTTAGGAATGAAAATTTTATTCTCATATTCTTACCATTACTAATATAATATTACAAGCACATGGTTGTTAATCATCACCTCACAAAAGGTGCTATACGTTTAAATTTTCGTAAATCACCGGCAAAGTTTTTGCTTAGCTTAAGGCAGGATCACAATAGTAAGTAGCCAATGATGATGAAAATCACTATATTGCCATTGATCTACAGGTCTAGTTTGTTAACCATCACCTAATGAAAGGCGACATAAGTTCAAAAATATTATTTTTATGTGTATACGTACACAGGTATAGATGCACACACACACAAACACACACACACACAAACACACACACACACACACACACACACACACACACACACACATATATATATAACTAAAAATATATCTGTAAAAAGACAATATAAATAAAGACAAAAGAAAAACTTACCTTAGCCGACGCGTTACGTCTTCTGATGAACTTTATCAAGGCAAATGTAAGAATTTTATTTTGAAACAAGTATTTATAAACAGAAGTAAAAATGTTGTTAGTTTTTAGAATGTTAAATTTAAGAACTCTCATAATATACTCTAGTCTAACTGAAAGTCTAGGTAAATTATGAATGATGATAAAAGATGTAATTTAATGGCTAATAAACGAAAGTGAGTATTTTTTATTTTAAATAATGGAATTATTATTTATATTTTTGTTTGGGATTAATTTATGCATTACATATTTTAAATAATAGAATTTTTTTAATTTAGCCGTTTTCTTTTATCTTAAAAATATTAAAATCAGGTATATTGCTTTAGATAAGTAGTATTTCTTTTAGGAAAGGACATATTTGAAACAAGATCCTGAAGAGGCACTACTTAGTGCCGAAACACGAAAGCTATTGTATACCGATTTTTAACATGTTTTTGTTTTAATCTCCTATAATAAATAATATAAAGCTCTAAAATATACTGAGCATTTTTTCTACGGACAGTAGAATTATACTCCATTTGTTCTTATTTTATACATATATATATATATATATATATATATATATATATATATATATATATATATATAGTTGGATTGATGTGAGTTTGTAACTCTGGGTTTCACGCTCTCTGCGATTGTCAGACAAACTGATATTGATCATCATACTTCCAATAAGTACCGCGCATATATAATATATAAATAATATATATCAAAATTGCATATATATTTATATTTATATACATACATATTTTACACACACACACACACACACACACACACACACACACACACACATATATATATATATATATATATATATATATATATATATATATATATATATATATATATACTAAGACATGTCTCATTAAATAATTTACAAAATTCTTGTCTACTTATTTTTAATAGGATCCTTTCGTAATTACGGACAAGTTTCTTAATATCCTTATTAAAGGAAGAAAGAAAATTACCACGTTGATGCATATTCCTTTTATTCCGAGTACTTTCGACATTAGCACAATGTTGTCATCGGGGTATTGTTTTTTCTAAGACACAATTGTTGTGTTCATCTGAAAAATAAATTTTTATGTGTGAAGTGAAAAACGCTATGGTTATGTCCTGTACAATTTTAAATTTTATCATGTAGGCACAGATGTAGACGTCAAGTGAGGTAACGAAGTCATTGTAATGTCTAAATATTTTTTTAAATAGAAAAACTATTTAAAACTATTAGTTAAAACATAGATATTAGTTAAATCCAGATATTTCCAACTATGAGTTGACTAAGCATCAAAGAGAATTGCTTAACCTGGGACCTAATATATACCGTAAGTATAATGGTCTAATTAAAAAAACAAAAAAAAACAAACCGAAATTGAGATGTTATATCAAACTATCGAAATATTCAAGAAGAAAAACTGGTCACAACAGCACCAGAATTTTGGGACTTACTCAATGCTGAGACAGTTAAGGATAGGCATGACAAAAGTAAAAACTTTTCAAAAATATTAACAAAACCATTACAAATTGCCGCAAAGGAACTACGAAATCACCCGGACATAATCGTTAAAAAAGCAGACAAAACAAACATCTTTGTTTTGAACAAATCAGATTATAATACAAAACTAGAACAAATAATTCATGACCATACGAAATTTTCCAAACTCAACAGGAATCCTACTAACCAACTGAAATTTAAAATTAACAAGCTTATCACAGCTAATGCTGAACAAGACAGTTTAAAAGTTCCTAAAATATTGGGCGGTTATAGGCCAAGTTACATATATGGCCCTATAAAAACACACAAACCAAACTATCCTTTCCGTCCTATTATATCTCAAATTCCTAGTCCTGTGTATCAATTAACAAAAATCATAAACCAACTTATCACACTATAAATTCCCAGTAAATAGAGCATAATATTAACCCTTGAAGTATTTCCAATTCTAAAAAAAGAAAAAAACCTAATAATGAAACCATAGCCTCACTTGACGTTGAAAATTTATTCACTAATGTCCCAGTTAGTGAAACTATTGATATTATTATAAGAAACATATACAATAATCCGTCTCTACCTCCACTTAAAATGAAACCTAGCATATTACGGAAACTATTGTTAACTTGCACTACTGAAATCCCATTTTACGATCACAAAATTAATATATATGTAGAACGGCATGGCGTTTCTATATGTCTAGTCTTGAAAATAATATACTTAATAAATTTAAAAACCCTACATCTACCTAAGATATATCGACGATATCCTTATATTACTTAAGAATATGGATGAAAAATATCAACTCTAAAAACAATTCCAATATAATTCTGTCCTTAAATTAACACACGAACTTAATATAGTAATAAAATTCCTTTTCTAGATATATTGATAAACACCAATAATAATAAATTCACTATCTCCCCATTAAAAGAAACTACTAGTATAAATTCGTACACTCTTAACTATAAGAGTGAATGCCCAAATTACTATAAAATACCAAGTATAAAAAACCTAATAAACCGTGCAAAAATGAATTCATCCACAAAACAGTTTTGCAGAAAATCAACATTGTATATAAATTTAAATGTCCCTTGGTAAGAACAGCTTTTCAAACTATCACTTTTCACAACTATTTCCAGTTCTATAGAGAATGAAGAAAGAATTAAATAATGTTTATATCAAAATTTTATATCAGAATTTTCTCCAAGTATTCTTCTTTCTAATGACGTAAAGATTTTGACGATAAAATTTACTTTTATACAATTTTATTTTGAATCAGATGTCGATTTCGCACTGAAAATATTTTTCTTACTTATATAATGACTGCTATATAAATTTCATTTGCACCGTGTTCCGTATTATAAATATGTTTTAAAATATATGGAATGTTGTACGTAGGCAAATACTGGGTTATATTTACATGATGCAAATAGTGGGTTCTAATTTATGTCAAGGATTTCTGCATCCGTGGAATTTAGCTCCGGACAACCACAGCTCGCAACCTAGGGAGAACTGTATTACACATATGTACATATATATTGCACACACGCATATACATATAGGTTTTGCATACATGTTTGCATGCACATTCTTAGACACATAACGATTACCAGCAAGGAACCTTCGAAAGAGAATTTGGATCTTGACTGAAAACTTAAGTGAAGACCGTCGATCAAAACATTATTTATAGAAAAAAAAGATGAGGATATTAATTTGAATAATTCTGAGAAGAACGCGAATCATTTTGAAGCCACTAGGAAGACCGGCGAAGATATCGATCAAAAAATATTATTTATAGAAAAAAAGATGAGGATATTAATTTGAATAATTCTGAGAAGAACGCGAATCATTTTGAAGCCACTAGGAAGACCGGCGAAGATATCGATCAAAACATATTATTTATAGAAAAAAAGATGAGGATATTAATTTGAATAATTCTGAGAAGAACGCGAATCATTTTCAAGCCACTAGGAAGACCGGCGAAGATATCGATCAAAACATTGTATTTAAAGCAAGAAAGATCAGGATATGAATATATTTGCATTATTTCGAACTACTGTCCTCATTTTGTTTGATATAGATGTTACTATAGACACAAGATTTCGACCAAGTACTCTCTGGTCATCATAAGTGACGTCATTCCAGTGCAGAGCAGAGAACAAATTGAACCTCAGTGATATATGTCCCGTACGTGCACCACTAGGCTACAGCTGCACGTAGCGATTGCCGCGTTGAACGTGATGTTCGTTGTCGGTATGATTTATTAGTCTGTCCGTCAGAAGGAATCGAAAGGTGTTTCAGCGATAAGAGATGTCAACAGAGGAAGGAAAAGTATGCGTGATGAAGCTGGAGATTCGTATAACAAACGATAAGATCTGACATTTGAGAAGAGTAAAAAAGAGAGTGAAACTGAGAGAAAGAACAGGAGAGAGAGAGGGGGAGGGAGAGAGAGAGAGTCAAAAAAGGGCTGTAAGAGAAACGAAAACACTGTAAAACGAAAAGAAAGGTAGAAAGAGAAACAAAAGGTTCAAAGAAAAGAAAGAGAAGGAATCAGGGATCAAGAGAAAAAGCGAGAAATATAAAGAGAAGAGTAAAATAGAAAAAAGAGAAGAAGAAAAAAACAGGCATAAAGAGAAAAGGTATAATGAGAAAGAGAAAAGACAAAGAGATAAAAGAGATGAAGAAAGACAGAGAAAAATTAAAATAGCAAGAGTAGTAAAAGAAGCAAAGAGAAAAAAACGAAACGAAGAAAAATAGAGATAGAGAGAAAAATAAAAAGAGAAAGAAAAATAGAAAGAGAAGAACAGAAGAGACAAAAAGAGAAGGTAAGAAAAACTGAGATAGAGAGAAAATGAGTGAAGATAAAAAGTGTTTGGAAGGAAGCGAGAAAAAGAGAAAAAATAATAGGAAAAGAGAAAGAGAGAGCTGAAAGGTTTGACAGAAAAAGAAACCAGGAGAAACTTTAGCTAAAGTCTCAAATTTCAAACAGGCTATTCAAAACTGGCGACAAATTATAATCTACATGCTCATCGTTTCAACTTCAGACTTATGATACGCATGCGCAAATCCACACATCCAGATATATTTTCCCTCGGGGTTTTCTAAGCTTAGTATAGTCTGACATAATATAAACCTAAAGAATCATTATTTATTTATTCATCAAAGTAATTTATTTTGCATTTTACGACATTGTGCCGCCTTTCCAGCAAACTGTGTATTTCATCATGAAAGAAGGATTCCTGTTTGTTCGATATCTTGTATTTTGAAGCCCTAACAAGACAAGTGCACAGAGCAACTTGTCTAAATTTGACAGCACGTTTAAAGGAATATACATCTAAGTTTGTGATTCTATTTTTTATGTCGCATTTGATACGGGTCTTATTTCGATTATTTAACACGAATAATGTTTAAGTTAATAAATTCAATTTTAGACTGGCGATGGAGGAAAGGAATTTTTATTGGTACTGCCTGGGCAATTAAGGTAGTTGAGACAAACTGGTTAGGGCGATGTGATTACGCATCTAATCTCTTTCGATCATCGTCGTGTACCAGTGACGAGAGTATCTGACAATGGGGTACGGTGTAAGTGAATTCATTTAATTTCTTAAGCGCATAAATGCAATGTCAACATAAATAGTCTAGGCAGAAATCCGAACTCAATACTCTGATTTCGTTTTTCGTTCTAATAACTCTTAACCCACCACTCATCTTCTATGAATTTTTGCTTGTGTGTACGTTGACCATACATATACAGACATACACAAGAATATATTACTAAGCGTGTACACACGCACACGCAGTCATAAACATACGCACACACATATACATATATAAGGAGCGTGCAAAAGTAGGCTTTGTTCTCTTCTATCTGAAACTAGTACGTCATAGAGGCAAACCGCCGTTACCTTCCATCCGATATAGTCCTGGGGTTATCTCATCCGCAACAGATGGACTTTGCCTCTAATTCCGCACTGGACGACAAGGGCCATCCCATACCTAACTCCCTCTCTCACCGAATACGAATTTTGCGATATCTCTGTCTCGGCTCGGGAAGTTTCCAGACTCATAAAACGCCTTGACTCCACGAAGGCTACTGGTTCAAGTAATATTACTACTACAGTTGTTCTTAAGAATCTTAACCCAGAACTATCTCCAAATTTGGCAAAAACTTTTATCCGCTTCCTGATGGAGAAATGTGCCCCACGATTATGGAAGGTGTTAGCTGTATGCCTAGTTTACAAGAGTGCGGGTGAGCGCCCATCTCCGTCGCAATATTTCCCCAGCAGCCTCCTCAGTGTTATGAGCAACCTTTTTAGGCTGTCATCAAGAACGATGTCAGTCACCTTAACAGTAATAATCTTCTGAGCAACAACAGTGCAAATTTCGCTCTTCAAGGTCCACCACTGATGTCTTAACAGTCATTACTCATAGAAACGCTTGATGATAAATACATCACAAGAGAAATCGCCTTAGATAACACGAAGGCTTTTGACAAGGTGTAATATAGGGGGCTGCTACACAAATCCCTCAGGCATCTCGATCATCAAATCCATCCTGTCAGGGAGGTCTATGGGAGTTGCTGTTAATGGCCATACTAATAATACCATGGTGGTTGTTGTTAATGGCCATGCATAATACAGTGATAAAGATATCAAATACCTATATCACTGTATGCGTCCCCCAAGACTCTCTCCTCGGTCATACCCTTTTCCTGCTATGTAATAACAATCTGCCTAAGAACTTTCTAAGTTCACATTCACAGATCCTAGAAGAAAGCACGGTTTATGTGAATACCCCCAATAATCTAGATGACCAGAACCTGGAAGATTACCTCTCCCTTGACCTTGCTCGCACAGCACAGAAGGGAGAGTAACTGCTTTGTAACATTCAATAACTACAAAACAAAGGCAGTAAAGGTTCATCATCACAGAGCAGATCCTGAGTATTTTTCCAGTCATGGATGATGAAAGGTTTTACTTTCAATGTTGCTCCTTGCCTATCGGGACACAAGCTCACACCAAACCTTAAGTTGAACTCGATTATACGACCAATTGCTAAGGACGCTGGAAAAAAAAGACGCCCCCTCCCATGTACCGCTCGAAAAAGTACCTCACCTCAGACCACGTACTATCTCAAGAAGAGCTAGACCAGACCAAAAATTAACCATTGCCGCTACGTCTGAGCCGGATCAGCTTAATCTTCACTTTCCAGTCTCGACCGAGTTCAAAAGCATTTGAGCGGGTGGCGAATTTTTTTTCAACTTTTCTTTTCCACAGATGAAACATTGCTGGACTCTCGTTACCCTACCGCTATTTTCATGGCAGATGTCCGGGTGAACTGCATTCTATGATTCCACCAGTCTAAGACGTACACCGAGTCGACTCATTCTCTTCATATAACATGGGTAAGGAGTAAGCTCCACTCAGACAGCTTTTTTTCCCAGAACTGTTGTAATATGAAACGGACTCCCGAGGAGATACTTCTCTTATCACTACAATCTTAACCTCTTCAAGTTTAGTTTCAACCGGTATCAATCCTATATATCCTCATAACATGCAACCATTGCTTCTTCATTATAAGCAATTACAACATTCCCATTCAGGGAGATAGCAAGAAAATTATTTCATTTTTCTTTTACGACGGAATGTTAAAAGGATTAATTAGATACAAAGACAGTGAAATATTGGTTGAATAAAAGTACGTTTTCACAAAACTGAATTTTTCGTACGCGATCAGTCGTCGAATTTTTTCTGATGGACACAAAAAACGATGATTTTTAGAATTCTTTTCGAGCCCCACTGGGTTGTTTCGCGATCGAATCGTATTTTACGCAGACCTGCAGTAAATTCGTTCACACACCTAATATAATGATACATATATTTTTAAAGTAATCTACAATTTCTGTCACATATATATATATATATATATATATATATATATATATATATATATATATATATATATATATATGTGTGTGTGTGTTCAATAAATCTAAATGTGTTACTCAAGAGTTTCGCGTCGAAACGCTCATCATCTTTAGCAGAAATTCTGCTAGGTTGAAAAATACGTTAAATTATCTTTAATTTATTGAATAAAGATGTTTGCTCGTAAGACAAGGCAGGGAATACCACAGTCACGGTTTTCATGGAAGGACTTGGGAACGGCTTTTGTTCTGTAGTGAACACGCGCAATACATTGCTGATATCCGCTGACGTGTGGAAGGGGTAATTGCTGGAGGGGCCATCTACGAAACTCTGCTGAAAGTAACACAAGATTTATTTGCACAAAAAGTACAAATTGTGGCACAAGGCCGAAAAAGGGGAGGGGTAAAGGCTGGTCATTACTTACTATCCTATACCCAGCTAATCAGATTCGCGACCCATTCATACATACATTATCTCATTCACCACAAGAACTCGTCCGTCGCCATTCAAACCTTCATCCACCATAATACCACATCCACACCAGGGGAACCTACAAAAAACGCGCCCCACACCGTAAAAATTTTGATGATAATAAAATACATTAAAATTCTAATAATGAAAAGATGAAAGTGGGGAGGGAGATGAACCCAATAACAAACTAAAAAATTCAACAAATATTTAAACTAAACATAATTCGTGTTAGTAGGGCCCGTCCAACCCTCAAAATAGAGAGGCCGCTGTATTCTGCCGATAAGGCAAAATCAAGACGCACTCTCGCTAAGGGAGTGGGAAGGAGAAAAAATAACACGGGCGTGGGGAAATAAAAGGCTGAGCCCGTCGAGATAAAATTGGGGGGTTGAAAAACAAACTGGGGAGGTTGGGAATCTCGACTGGATCATAACATAAGAGATCACCGGGAACAGGTTAGGAACACATTTACTCACATTAACTAGGTACACTTAAGCTTGTCTAACCTAACCAAGGGGAGGGTTCCACAGGAAACCACCCCGATGTAACTTTGGTTGACCTAGAAAAGAAAATCAAGGCTAGCCCCGTTCAAACGAACCAAGCTCGCCGCTTTTACCCACCTTTCGCTAAAGACTGTCGAATGCAATCGTTTTCTATCAGTTCTAATCTTCATCTTGAGCTGGTGCTCAAAGAATCGGATCAGATCCTGATAAGAAAGCTGATTGCCTCGCAAGACTTCCTCCTTGCGCGTCGTCCATATCACCATCCGGGCCGTGGCTAGCAGCATCAGAAACACCATTCGTTTCACCCCGGAATACGGGGGCGACACATTGTCACACGCGTATGCACGATCAATGGACACGAGTTCTTCGGGAGCGAGACGAGCCGTCAGCTCGCCGACATGGTCCCATAAGGGGCGGACCCGAGGGCAATGGTAGAAGGCGTGCGAAGCCGTTTCTTCTAATCCAAGGCCACACCGTTCACAGTCTGGCAAGTCCGCCAAGCCCCATATGAAAGCCTTGTCGTTGAGAGGCAGCCGATTCCGAGCCAATCGCCAGGTAAGCGAAAACTCAGTGTTACTGAGATAATCCGCCGCTGGCGCCCAAGACCAGTAGGAGCGATACTCCTCCTCCGAACAGTCGAGCGTATCACGTAGAGGATCCTTCGCGCGACCCTCCACTAATCCCCGATAGAAGACCTTCCTAGGCCGTGAAAGGTCACTGGACCGCGGAATAGCCCTCAAGGCTGACCGACACTCGCTGAGGAAAAGCGATTCATCTCGAGACCTACAATGGCGCTCGGCCTTCGAGATGGGGGGATTGATTGTAAGGCGAGGGAAGGCGTCCCTAACAATCCCCTCCAGAATCGGATCTCCTCCAGTCAATGCGCGGCGTAGGAAAGACAACCGAGAGGCACGGATGTGACTCTGCAAGTGTGGCATTCCCAGCCCCCCATGACACGGACGTTTGGTGCAGACTCGTCTGTCGACCCTGTTCGCGCGTCCCCCCCATAAAATGGAGGATAGCGCTTGCTCGAGCGCCTTTCTCTGGGCCTTACAGAGAGGAAGTACTGACAAGCGATAAAGAATCAGGGGGAAAATGTATGTAACACACACCTCCGCCCTGCCCTTTACGGACAACCTCCGTCGATTCCAAGTCTTACCGGCAGAAACGACCTTTGCTAGTACTTCAGACCAATTTTTCTTCAGCTGGAGGTCGGGTCCAAACCACACCCCAAGAATGCGGACAGGACCGTCCGTCCAACCGAAGCGGCCTGGAAGATCACGCCCCTTCCAGGCACCTAACCGCAAGCCGGAAGACTTGTCGCGGTTTATCTTGGCCCCTGTCACCTTCTCGTACCGATCAAGCGCCTTCTGCACCGCCTCAATATCGCTAAGGGACGACACGAAAGCGGATACGTCATCGGCGTACGCGGAAACCCTGGCTCGAGACCCTCCAGGAACGGCGATCCCGCGTAGGGCCGGACTGCACGCCTCGTCCTTCAGCCGGCGCAGGAGAGGCTCCAACGCCAAAGCATAAAGGAGAGGCGACAGCGGACAACCCTGACGAACCGACCTCGACAGAACAAAAGCGCCCGACAACTTTCCGTTCACCTGTACCACAGCACTGGGGGAGCGATACAGGAGGCTAATCCAGCGGCAGAAGTCGGGTGCGAATCCGGCGGCCTGCAGGACAGTAGCAAGGTAGCGATGGTCGACCCTATCAAATGCCTTGGACTGATCCAAATTGATCAGCGCGGCTTCTTCGTCGTCTTTTACGCCCTCTAGGATCGTGCGGATCAAATGCAGGTTGCTCTGAATTGTTCGGCCCCTCACAGAACAAGTCTGCTCAGGTCCCAACAGAGACTCGGCAACTGACTGCAAACGCTCCTGCAGGATCTTGGCCATAATCTTTAACTCTGTGTTTAGCAGAGTTATGGGCCTATAATCATCTAGTTTCCCCCCAACACCCTTGCCCTTTTTCAACAGAGTGATCACACCCCTGGAAATGCGATTGGGGATGGACCCCGACCGAAACCAGTTGTTGAACACTGCTGTCAAAATCGGAACAAAGATGTGCGACAGCCTCAAGTACAATTCGTAAGGCAAACCATCCAGACCGGGCGACTTGCCTCTGCCGACCTTCTTCAGTGCCTCGTAGACTTCGCCCTCCGTGATCTCTCCCTCGCAGCTAGCTGCTTCAGTCGGCTCAAGCCGAGGAAAGTCAGCCAAATAGCTGCGAAACTCCTCCTCACGGAGACCAGGCTCCTTGGTAAAGCGGCTCTCGAAATGCCGCCGAAACGCCTCGCACATGTCGTCAGTCGACCGCAGAGTACGCCCCTCCGGGGTTTCGACTTGACGAATGCAACGATCACCACCTCGACGGACTTCTTCCCGACGCAGATCTGCGCCCAGGTTCACAGCTTCGTTAGACATCTTACTTAACTTATGCCTAATTACCTGACCCATGTAGCGATCGCTATTCGAACGCTGCAGGGCCTCCCTAGCTAGGGCTATCTCTAGGGGATCCCCCCCAGCCTCCGCCCGGGAAAAATTAGACTTAAGTGTCTTCACCTTGTCAGCTTTATCTAGAGCGAGCCGTTTGCTGAACTCAGTGGTGAAAGACCTAATTCTATCCTTAAGTTTCTCCCACCACCTATTCCCGATAACCGCCACCACTAGCTCCCGCTGCACGAATTTAATTAGCTGCTCCTGGAAGTCCCGCCTGTCCAGTAAAGACAGATTGAACTTCCAGTAACCAGCCATTCTAGGCCTATGTTCTAACGCCACACGGGCACAAACGAGTTTGTGATCCGTGTAGCCTACCCAGTGGAACGTGGGACAATCTAACAAGTCTATGTCGGCTCTACGAACTAACATTCTGTCAATGTAGCTAACTACCTTGTCAGACGGCCAGCTAAGAGCCCACGTCCACATTTTCCCGCTGGGATGATCGACCCGGTATCTATCGACGAGACCATAATCGCCAATCAGATCGACCAGGCAACGAGCGCCCCACCCCCTGTCTAACTTGGGGTCCAGGACGGCATTCCAGTCCCCCATTAGAACTAGGCGTGAAGAATCGACTAGGAACGGCCCCAACCGCCGAAAAAAGGAACCCCGCTCCTCCCAGTCGTTGGGCGCATAAACCGCAACGACCCGAAACGAACCACTTTTCACGGCAATATCGGCCACGATCAACCGGCCCTCGGCATCTGTATGCACAAGGTCCACCTTCGCATCGAGAGTCCGTCTAACTAGCAAAGAAACTCCTCTGGCAAGCCGGTCCCCATATGCTGAATAGATGACAAAGTCATCCTCCAGCACACAAGCATCGGACGAGCAAACAAAGTGGGTCTCTTCAATCGCGGCAACATCCACGCTGAAGGACAGGAGATCCCGAAGCAGGCGGGCAGCCTTGCTCCGACCTCTCAAGCCCTTCACATTCAAACTGGCTATCTTAATAGACATTTGCTAGGCCTGCAAAAAAGAAAAATTACAGCAAATAACCTAAGTACATACAGGGCGGAAATCTGCAGCTGACAGGACCCCGACGGATTGTCCCAGGCTTCCTGTACCCAATTCCGTCGTCATCCTCCCGCCCGAGACAATCCCGCCGACGTCCGTGGGATAAATTAATTTTACAGCCCTATATAAGGAGGGATGGAGCAATACCGGGACCCTCCCAGAGCAAAATTGTCGCAGTTTTTTTAAGTTTTCATTTTCTAGTTCCAAAATTCTCATGTTAGGGAACGCTGCCTTAGCTTCGTATAGATGGTTCCACACTTCTAGTTGGCCCCCAGTTTCCCTTATACAGGTTATAACTCCTGGGGCCTCGGGGAAGTTTCGGGGATCTTCTACGCTTTTCCCGTCAATTTGCTCCATCTTATATAGGGACCCTAACAGGGCCTTCCTCTGCTTAGCAAGGCCCTTCTTATATTCGTCCCTATCCACTTTGCAGACCTGCTCCGGGCCTGAAAACGCCTTTTTCTTCTTTTTCTTCTTCTCCCTTGATGGATGAGGGGGGGAAGAAGTGGATGTCTGAGGGGGGGGGAAAGTGGGCTGATGGGAGAAGTGAAGGGGGAGGGGGAAATAATGCGGGTGGGAGAGGAAGAGTGACGTCTGGATCTTTGGGGTTGCTTTATATCTTCAAAAGAGGCGGGGACGGAGATTGCCCTGGTTCTATCCCTGACTCTCTCTGCCCTACCCCGGTCAGAGTGGCCCTGCGACTGTTCGTCGTCACTTTCCTCCCTTGCTCTTTTGAGGGATGTCTGCCGAGGGGGAGGAATTTCTTCCACCTCCATCTCTATCTCCTGCTGCTTTTTGGGCTGTTTTCGCTGCTGCTGCTGCTGCCTTTCTGGCTGTTGGGGTTTTTGCTGCTGCTGCTTCTTTGGAGATTTTGGGGATTTCTCCGCTCCCTTCTTGGGAGGTTGCACCTCCTTCTCTTGGCTCTTCTTGGGTTGAGGAGTCTCCTGTGTGGCCCGGACATTAGGGGACTTCTTACCCCTCACTACCACCTTCCAGGGTTCCTCCGCCGACTTTGCTGATGATCCCTCGTCTGGGGTCTTCTCCACTGTTGTAGCTGTTACTTCTTTTGTTGCCGCTGTTGTTGTTGCTGCAGATGTTGGTACTATTGGACTCGGTTTTTTGTTTTTTGCAGGGCACTCCTTGGCCATGTGGCCCAAAGTGTCGCAAAACCAACAAAAGGGTCGTCTGCCTTCCACTACCACCAGCATCTTCCTCTGCCTGCACATCAGAGTATTCGGCAGGTTTCTATAATTTTCTTGGTTCACGGTGATCTGTATCTCAAGGTCTCCAGTGGCAATACCAATTTTGCTTGTGAGGGCCTTCACTTCATGTACTTCGCCATATAAGGCAAAGAAGGCCCCCATTCTATCCTCTGATACATCCGCTGGAACGCCGTGAACCGTCACCTTGGTCCTGCGAGTACCCATATACTCAGTCTGCAGGCGCAGGTTTTTCGTCAAAAGAACACTTCCTGCCAGCTCCTTCGCCTGTTGCTCCGTAGCCAGCAAGATGTCCCACAAGGCATTAGTTCTCCTTGCGAGAAGCTTGGGGTTTAATTTTAAAGCCTTTAAGGCTTCTTCCATACTGTCCCTGCTGACTCCAATCAACTTCCGCGTTTTAACGTCCGAAGTCAGCAGAGATATAGTCCTTGTCCGGATATCCTTGAACGCCTCCTCAATGGTCAGAAATTCAGTCCCCTTGAAGGAGTCTTCAAAAAACTTCCTTTGCTCTGTAAAAATTGGCATCTTTCGTCATCGGCCTATTTTGTGACCAGGCCGTTTTACTAGGTGACACCGGGTCGTCAACCGGTGTTTTGTTGTTAATATCCACCATGGTAGGATTTTAAAGTCCTACCACGGCGAACGAAGATAAGGAAATATTCAAAAACAAATAAAACTGGAAAATAAAACGGGGCAAACAAGGACAATATATAATTCAACAAAAGAGAAAAATGCAAAATAAAAAGCGGGGACGGTAGCAAACAGAAAAGAAATAAACGGAAACTGTCAAAACTTAAAATATACGCTAAAACAAAAAATTAAAAAATAAAATTCAAAAGAGTTTTGAAACTGAAAAAGTAAAAACTTAACTTTCACTCTTCAATGCTAAATCACAAACGTCTGGGCAACTGGTTCAGCTCGCGACCAGCTGACAGACAAAAATAAAACAGGTTGTAACTTAATACAAACTGTGACCAAGACAATACCACGCACAGTCAAGGCGCGAACAAGTTAACACTCCTGCTGAAAGTAACACTAATCAGCTAAGTGACAAATTTTATATTTGTATTAATTATATATATATATATATATATATATATATATATATATATATATATATATATATATAGTAAAGGTAAAATAAATCCGTGGGTTTATAACCGAGTGGATCCTAGTAATATAAAAATATTAAAACTGATCCACAAAAGAGAGCTCGATGAATTCTATTTATACAGAAAAATATGGGTAAATAATCAAAAAAATCTTTTTACCTCAGTCATTCATATATATATATATATATATATATATATATATAATTTATTTTAAGATATTCAAACATGTTAAAAATCGCTAGACATTACAATTTAGCGCACAAAGATATAAATGTGGCGTATCAAGTGGTAGTTGAAATTAAAACAGTAGTAATGATTTGCGAGATGCGTATGCTCCACGGCACAAAGAAAAAGTTTTCCATACGAATTATACACTTGAAGAAGACCGTAGAATAAATCGGCTGAGGCGTTGTGGTGACAACAAAAAAATCTAAAAGGAGATTATATGTCCGAACAAATCTTGAGATGTTAACATTTGCTCAGACTTCAGGACAATAAGAGTGATATAAGTACAGAAGAATTCACTCTCCAAATTCCCGCCGGACTCCTAACAAAGTCTAGACATTCTTGAACATGTTCGCAGCTTGAAGGCCCAACCAAATCGCTCTATATCAGTTATCAGCGCGTAAGTGTAAATAACGGACAATTCTTTGACACTGCTTTTTAGGCTTAACAAATTTATCGTTTTTCTTCTTCCTTCATTCGCGCACTCCCACTTCCTTCCATTTTAAATGGCGATTCTCTTTCACTCAAGGCGTGGACAAATTCTTTTTTCTCCTCTGCTAAATGAGACAAAAGGAATCTTGCCGCTCTTTTTATATATCTATGTTAGTAGAGTTTGCGGTTACGATTCTGTTATCATAACTTCGTGGAGAAAGGGATGCATTATATTCGGAGGCCAATTGAAAAGTCCTGCTGTTAGGATATAAATACCCCTTGCAAGATTACAAGGAATTAACATTGTGCTGTGTGTGTTGGCTGAGTCGGGGAGCTCAATAGCTATTTTATTGAAAAGATTAACCTTTTTTTTATTACGGTTCTTGTATGACTGGTGAAGCTAAGCAGCGTCGAACTAGATTCGTATTTAGACTGCTATACATATAGGCACATCAAGTATTGTAAGAAACTTGTGCCTAAGAAAAGAAAAGCATAGTAAATAGATTGCTGTTCAAAAAATGCAATGATTTTTTCCTATCCTATTATAATAAAAGAGGTGGTAAAGTTTAACATTCATACCCACAAAAAATGGTATGTCAAAAGGACACTTTTTCTCTTGACACGATTATCAATGTATACACACAATTTTTATTGTTTTAAAAGCCTATCTTAGAATTTTTATAAAACCCAAACATAAAACTGGATTTATTCATTTTCTATTTTTTTTTTTTTGAGAACTAACAACAAAAGAATTGAGCACTATTTATTTTATTAGGTTGTTTTTTTTTTTTTTTTACAACCATCATTTTATATTTCAGTCAGTTATGTGCCATGCGTGATACACGCTTGGACGATCATGTATCTTTCGATACATGACTGACGAGGCAAATTTTTTTTTCCTGCAGTAGGTTGTCATTTCTTTCTGCGGTAGACCAGTTGCCATCCAAGGCTATAGAACCCGGTCTCTTCTGCTATTTATCCATAGCTGGAGTGAGAAGAAGAGGATTCCTACCTTTCCCAAGGTATTAGCACTTAAGTGAATGTAATGGATCTGACTGGAGATCGAACTCGGCTCACCTTATCCGAGCCGCTATCCATTACTCCAACATGTATAAGTTTATTAAACTCTGTGAACCAGCTACAATACAATATTTATCATTAACAATATTCATTTTTTATTCATAAATATATACAAATATTAGTGAACATGAGAACAAGAAAATTTAAACAAACACATAATTACAAGCAACTGTAATTACAGATTTTGAAAAAAATGCCTTTTCCCGGTATTTCTTTCATTTGCTCTCGTTACATAAATTCACTAAAATATTTTGCGAGCATTTGGATTTATACTTTTTCTCTCTCGAGAAACTGACAACAAAAATGTGAAACGCTATTTATTTATTAGACTGTTTAATTACAAGAATAGTTTTTAATGCCAAGGGAGTATACGGTAATCGTGGTGTCAAGGGAACAACGTCTTCTTGATATATCTTCTTTCTTTTCTTTTTTCTGGCGCGTACGAATGTTAAACTTTACCAAAGATTTTCCTCTCTTGACTAATAAAAGATGACGGTGACTCCGAAAAATATTGTTATTTATTACGAGATTTACTAAATTTTATTATTGTAGCATTTTATCACAGCACTCAGTGCCGATCCACTCATCGACCGCTAGAGAAAATAATTACGAAAAATCTGAAACAAAGAAACAGCTTCCGACTTTAATTTTAGTGTATTTGAGTAAGCGCTCTGTCTATTTATTAAACATTATAATTCTTTATTTTCGTATGCAGGCCTGAATATTCAAATCTTATTAAATTAAAAATTTGCATTCTCCGACAGGAAGCGAATCTGCGTCCCTATCACATCTCACACAATTGTGCATGTCTATTAACCCGGCTACTTCTCTCTCTACCTCTCTCTCTCTCTGTCTATCTCTCTCTCTCTACCTCTCTCACTCTCTACCTTTACCTATCTCTATATATGTTATTCAGTCCATCCCAAGCAAGTCTATAATGCCAATAACATGCAAGGGTTACTGGGAATTAAAAAAATGCGGAGACTTTAGAAGGAACTGGAAGCCCAGTCCTAAACAGGAAACAAAGGATAAACTCCTACCCTTGTTGAAAAGACTGCGGAGAAGTGTGAACCGGGTGATAGTCGAATCTCGCAACTCCCATTATATATACAGTAGCGGCGATAATATAAGGAACGGAAACAACAAAGACATAAACATGGGTATTACTTTAAAAGTAATGCATGATTAGCAATGAAATTTTTATCGAATAAAGATTAGGGTGTAATACATAAATATTATACAAAGTTACAAAAATTTACATAATAGTTTTTTTGTAAATAAAGATTAAATGGAACAAAGGAAATAAGCTACTGGACAAAAGTTAAGGAACGATGTTAATAATTTGCATAAACTTTTAATTTACATTGTTAAAAAACTTGATGGAGCTTTTCAACAAGTAAAAGTTCATCGATCATTAGGACTTTATTTTTAAGCAATATGGCAAATTCTACACGCAAAATGCTCTTTTTTGAAGAAAAAAAACTCATTATCGCTAACTATCAAGAAAAAAGTCAATTTCAGAAATTTCTGATATTGTTCATAGGTCTAAAAGTGTCGTTCATCGTATAATTAGCAGGTATAAAACCGATTAAACGTTAGATGCAAAACCAAAAACCGGCAGACCTCCAAAAACATCGCAAAGAGAAGATCGAAGAATTGTTAGAATATCTACAAAAAACCGTTTTGAAACTGTTACATCAATTGCTCGTAAATTTAATGAAGAGACAGATAATAAGATCTCAAGGAAAACGGTTGCTCGCAGGTTAAAAAATGCAGGATTGCATGCCCGTGTTCCAGCTTCGAAGCCTCTCATTTCCAAGCGAAACCAAAGGGCACGCCTGGAGTATGCGAGAAAATATGTTGTTTGGACTGACGCACAATGGGATACAGTTCATTTCAGTGACGAGTCCAAGTTTACTATATTTGGTTCTGAGGGCAAAACTTACCTACCCCATAGAACAGGTGAAAGACTGCCTTCTCAATGTGTCAAGAAAACCGTTAAGTTTGGTGGCGGCAGTGTGATGGTGTGAGGAATGATTTCAGCTGCAGGAGTTGGCCCTATCATCCGCGTACATGGCAATATCAATGCTGAGATTTACAAAAGGCTTCTTCAGCAGCATGTGGTACCAAGATTACACCATAATCTTTATGAATCTCCTATTTTCATGCAGGACAATGCACCTTGTCACAAGCCTCAGAAAGTTATGGCTTTGTCTGAAGAAGAAGGAATCGCCCTAATGAAGTGGCCAGCCAAGAGCCCCGACCTGAATCCAATAGAAAATGTTTGGAAGATAATTGGAGAAAGGGCTCAGAAAAGAAACCCGAAAAACCAGGATCACCTATGGGAGTTATTCAAAGACGAATGGGAGGGAATTACTGCTGACTTTTGCAAGAAATTAATTAGATCATATGGTCGACGATGCAGAGAAGTCATTGAAAATAAGGGGATGTTTACCAAATATTAAATTTTGTTGATATTTTGTTCACAATCAAGTATTAACAAGATCGTTCCTTAACTTTTGTCCAGTAGCTTATTTCCTTTGTTCCATTTAATATTTATTTAAAAAAAAACTATTATGCAAATTTGTGTAACTTTGTATAATATTTATGCATTACACCCTAATCTTTATTCGGTAAAAGTTTCATTGCTAATTATGCATTAGTTTTTAAGTAATACACATATTTATGTCTTTGTTGTTTCCGTTCCTTATATTATGGTCGCTACTGTGTATATATATATATATATATATATATATATATATAATGTGAGTGTGTGTGTGTGGTCCTACTGTTTACATATTCAGATGTAGCAAACAAGTCTTTATAATGAGGGGTGTTTATAAAGAGGTCCTGAAAAAATTCTTGATTCTTCCAAAAAGCAATTCAAAATTTGGTCAGATTTTGTAAAGTTCATCAGACCGATAATTTTTCAGAGCCCCTTCGTAGAAAACTGTTGTTGCTGCTTACTTTTCGCTCCAGATCTTCATCCATAATTATACACACACACACACACACACACACACACACACACACACACACACACACACACACACACATATATATATAAGTATATATTTAATGCACGTGACCACATGTGTATAGCTTTGAAGGTTTTCACACATGCGTTTTTTGCCTGTCGTCTTAAATCGACGTAGACAAACAACAACTTTGGTGTAAATAAACAATGCCAACCATTTTTTTCTTAAACTGGAACTTCTTTTTTGCCCCATCTCTTGATATGACATTTTTGGCGGAGCTGGAATTTTTGTGGAAAGGTCACTTGTTAACGACATAATCTCACCTTTATTTTTTCAATTTTTGATTGATGATAACATTTATCTCCCCACCTATTTATCTCTCTCTACTCTCGCCAATATTTTTCTCCATCTCCTCCTCCTTTCTAATACATATCTGCTTCTCTTTTCCTGGCAGGCTTCGTCTTCTGAACCTTTCTTTCTCTCAGTCAATCCTCTTTTTTGACACTACATCTCTCTATTTTTCTCTTCCCTCTCTTTTTCTCGCTTTCCTCTCATTTCCCCCTCCCCCACTCTCTATTTCCATTCTACTTTTTTTCTTATTAATCTGCCTGACGCCTGTTGGATCTTTTAAGTCGCTGATTTTGTTACTTTTTCACATTGATTCTTTCAAAATGCTTTCTGTTTTTTAACTTTCTTTTTCTGTTTATCTTTTACTCCTATTTATCTCCCCTATTTCCTTTTTATCAATCTACTAGTCTATCTATATCTTTCAAGTCGTTGAAGTTTCTTTTCGTTTATGACACTTCTTCTCTCTTTTTCTTTCTCTCACTCTTACACTCTCTCTCTTTCCCCTTCTCGCTGGCTTTCTTATTTTCCTTATCATTCGTCCTTTCTATCGAAATTAGATTTCCCAAGGAGTCAAAACATCTTGCTTCCTTCACCGGTTGTGAATGATCAATATCGGTTAAATGCAGGTGAAATTCCGAAATAAATTATAATTAATCCACATATTAATTAAGACAGCTCTCCTAACTTTTGTTGTGTTGATTATTACGCTTCGGTCGATGAATTCTCCGGCTACCTTAGCAAGTAGACCCTCGTCACCTGGCAGATATAATTCCTCTTCTTTTATATGCCGTATCCCTTCAAGATGTAGGCGATCATGGCTCTCCACTTCCCCCAATCTCTTGTAGTTCTCAACATATTTTATCATTTTGCTACTTCTCCCAAACCCTGTTCTGTCATCACTTGCTTAATCCCGCTAGGTATGTCACGCATTGCTTTCCCTTGTCTCTCTCTCCCTCTATCCGCCCTGTGAGTATCAAATTCTCCAAGCCATCCTTTCTCATAAAGTGTCCCAGAAATTCCAGCTGCCTCTTCCTGATGTTAAGTATAAGCTTCGTGCTGGTTTGCATCCTCTCCAAAACCTCATCGTTGCTCACATGTTCGGTCCATGGTATTCTTAGCATCCTTCTGTAGAACCATACCTCCGTTGCCTAGAATTTCTACTTCATCTTTGAGGACACCGTCCAACATTCGCTGCTGTAAAGGAGGGCAGATATCACGTAGCAGTTCAGTACTCTTTTCTTTGTTACCAACGAAATCCTCCTGTCTCGTAATACTCTGCCTAGCTTTTGGAATGCGTCTTTGGCCATCCTATTATTATTATTATTATTATTATTATTATTATTATTATTATTATTATTATTATTATTATTTCAATAGACAAAATAAATGCATGATGTTAAAAATCGAAATTTTCGGTCACACCTTTGTCCTTTCTCAACGAAAAATAAAATTAAGTGATCGATCGATCAATAGATAGAGAGATAGATAGAAATAAACAATTACAGAACTGAAATATAATTTGAATTAAATACCGACTGTCGTTGATTTTTTTAATACAGCACTCAATATCATGAAGATAGAGCTACATATAGTATAAGATTATGGTTATTTTATGGTATTGAAAACGTGACAAGCATACACGTCAAGACTTTCGTCTGACGACCGCTACTAACGAAGAACAGACGCATAACGAGTGCTCGATGTCACCGTGAAAGCCTTTAGTACGTTTGTTTCTAATACTATCTAAAAAAAATTTTTAATTTTACAATATATAGCGTGTATCAAAAATACTTTTACAAACTTTGGGAGCGGGTTCCTCGCACCAAAACAGGGACAAAATTCCATATAAACATGTCTGCAAATAATTCGTTTTTGAGTTATTAAGTTTAAAGAAATTTTATGGTAGATGACGTTGTGTTGCCATGTAGACTAGGTTACATTTGTCATTTGTGGTTCGTCTGTCTTCAGCGTTTAACGTGTGTAGTAGTGAGTTAACTGAAAATGTTCCGTTTAACAATGGCAGGATTTCATATCATCAGCAGGGGCAGATATGATTTTTACATACGGCCGCACGAATGGTAATGGTCGCGAGGATGCACGGTTGTATCAGATTGCGTCTCCAGAACGAAGGCAGCCGAGTCATCTAACCTTTGCTGCTGTTTATCGTCGCGTTGCTGAGACAGGATCAGTGGCACCACAAACTATGGATCGAGGAAAACTGAGATCCGCTCGTGCGCCTAACAACAAAGAACGCATTCTACAGGCTGTCGGTGACGATCCGGTTATTAGCACAAGTCAAATGGCCCTAGCATGCCGTAAAGCATAGTAACGCATGGAAGATTGGCCAAGAGCAGTTCCTGTATCCGTATCATTTGCAACGTGTGCAGGGTCTTTCCCCCTCTGATCACTCACCACGAAAGAACTTTTACCGATGGTTTATTGCACAAACTGCGGATCTGTTGTTTGTATCTTCAGTCTTGTTTATGGATGAGGCAACATTTGGAAAACATAGAATAACAAATTTACACAACCAACATTTGTTGGGGATCGGAATCCCCATGGTACAATAGATGCTAGACACCAGCATCAGTTTACGCTGGAATTGTAGGCCCATATGTTCCTCTAGCTATCTACAGGGACTTTATTTCGAATACACTTCCGGACCTGCTAGATGATGTACCCCTGCTAATACGAAGACGCATGTGGTTCACGCATGATGGGGCTTCAGCACATTTTAGTCTCATTGTTCGCGATGCACTGACGTATCTACCATGAAAGATGGATAGTTAGGGGCGGAGTGGTTCCATTGTCTGCACGTTCCCGACCATAATCCTTTGAATATTTATCTGGGGGCTACCTAAAACAATTGCGTTTCATTCGTTAGGACTTCATCGAATTATATTATATATAATTTTGTGTCTAAGTACAATACACCATCGCATCTCATGGCACTTATCAAAGAAACAACTCTGTAACCAGAATAGTTAATAATCTCTTTCCTCGTGATGCCAAACCAAAGTAAAATGAAACGAATATTTCGACCATTTCAAGGCAGCCAGACAAATTTGTAAAGAAAAAAAATGTCCGTCTCTCTGTCTTCTCGACCTGTGTTAATGATTTGGTCTTGTAAGCCGTTGATAACGAGTTCAGTCTTTTAAATACGATACTGTACCAAACTTAATTTTAACTTCCAAAATATCTGTCTTTTCGTTTCAATTTTTCATAAATCTTTTCTTCATCCTTTCATCGCATTCTTCAATTTATGAATCTATTAATAAATCTGTCAAGCAAACCAGATAACGTCCGTCAGGCCCTAAGTGTGGTTTGTACCTTTTATTTACTGTAGTAATTGTCTACGAAACTAGCTGGGTTTACATTACCCTTTCCCTGGATTTTTTTTCTCTGCTTTTCTCTTCATTCGATCAACCTCACGCTCTCTCTTTCCTAATCACTCTCAAAATTTTCCTTCCACCATCCTTATACTTCTTTCATTCTTTTCTTACAGTAACTATACTCTTTTTTTACATTGTCTAATTCTTAATCTTATTTTTTATTTTTATTTCCCATTATTATATCTCTTACTTTCATTCTCTCTCTCTGTCTCTCTCTCTCTCTCTCTCTTATTTTTCAAATATATATATCTATTGATGTGTGTGTAAATTAACAAATCCTTAGCCAATGATAAAAAGTATTATTTTCACACACCAAATATTTATTTTTTAACATGATCTGGTAAATTTTAATTCGATACGTATGTATGATAATTTGCGTGAGACAGGATTTTTCCCGCAGTCGATGCAGGGGTTGGAAGCTTACGAAGCTACCTTCTCTCCTCCGTCCCGATTCAATGAAGCCGGTCGCCTGGAATTTCTTGCTTCAATGCTGAGGACGCTGCTAGAACCCTTGATAAGTGGTTTTGTAATAAAGTCACTTCAGTGCACTTTGAGAATAGCGCAGAGGCAGTGCTTATTTTTATTTATTTATTTATATATATATATATATATATATATATATATATATATATATATATATATATATATATATATATATATATATATATATATATATATATATATATATATATATATATATCCATGTAAAATGAGAACAAATAGAGTATGATTCCACTGTACGTATTATTTAATTTAAAAGAGAGCTCAATACATAGAAGAGCTAAATATTATTTATTTTAGGATATTAAAACATGTTAAAAATCCCTACAATTATGTTTCATTTACATCATCGCACATGTAGTTTATATATATATATATATATATATATATATATATATATATATATATATATATATATATATATATATATATATGCGTGTGTGTGCGTGCGTGCACGTAATTGCTTTAAAATTTTATTTTTCTGGTTTCCGGGCTGACTTTGAACATTGTTCAATGTCTTCTGAGCACTTTCGGTTTTTATATGCCATTATCAAAGAAATTTTGTGGGTTAATAAAGTGTCAATTGATCTAGGTTGTATTTTTTTTCTTCACGCGTCAGTGGATGTCACGTTTTTCAAGTATCAGTTTGTTTTTGCTTTTTTATTATGGAACATGGAAGGATATAAATTTTAATTTCTTTTGTTGGTTTAACAGAATGAGTTTGCATACACAAAGAATATGCAGACATTTTTTTTAAATTATGATAATCAAAATGCCTAAATTTCTCCAAATATATCAGCTTAGCTCCATTTTCCCTGGAGTTGGTACACTGAAAAAAGTACATATTTATATCCAATCGATTTTAATTTAGTTTCTTCTACAACAACGCCATAATATAATAAAATTTATATCGTAAGAAATAAAGAAAAAAGTGTTGAGCTGCCATGTAATATCAGTCCTCCTATATGGCAGCGAATACCGGATAGTTTCCTCACAGATGAAAAGAAGTCCGTTGATTGGTCGTTTTTGTTTAGCAGCATATCAACCTCTGTTCGTTATTTAATTAATACCGAAATCTAAATATTTAATCCCGAAATCTAAAAACTTTATATGCAATTTTATTTTATTTCTGGAGGTAATAATGGTTTAGGGATACAACTCTTATTAATTAACCCACAGCTGGGAGGAGAAGAGGTGAAGTAATATCTTACCCAGGGGTATTTTCGCGTAAGTGAATATAACGAACCCAACGGGAATTGGAACTCGGCGCTCCGATTACCAATTCCGAGCGATTATCCATTACACCACACACATAGTCAAGCTTACAGCACCTGGTATTCCCAAGCGGTCACCCATCTAGATAGTGACCAGGCTCAACATTGCTTAACATCGGTGATCTTACGGGAACCGGCGTTTCAACGTGATGTGCTGTAAGCCATAGGTGAAGACAAAATTTGAAGCAACAAGAACATGGTTCTATAGATGGATGCTGAGAATTCCATAAACGGATTATATAAACAGTGAAATTTAAGGAAAAGGGAACAAAAAGGACAATTATAAAATCAGAAAGAGATAGTTGAAATTTATGCGACACATAATGAGAAAAGAAGGCTTAAAAATTGACACTCTCAGGACATAGTGAAGGCAAGAGAGAAACAATGGATAATCTATTTAACGAGTTTGTGTAAATGGATGACAGAACAAGCGTTGCATAGCCTCCTCGTTCTGAGTAGGTCTTTTGGTTGATGCTAACGTTGTATCTTCTCTCGCTCGTCTTCTTCCGGTCGATGATCGCTGTTTTTTTATTTTTATTTTTTTTATTTTTTGTTAGTTCGGCAGTAAATGAGAACTTCAACAAAAGGGATTTTAAGCTTATCTATTTTATTAAACACGTCACGTGTACATTTTTAACTAACTGGGGTGTCTGTCGTTAAACTGTCTTCCTACATCCTTTTCTCCCCTCATTTAACTTTGTTCCGTATTTAGCTGTGCTTAATAAATATCTGTGTTATAATTATACTGTGGAGGTTGGCGTAGAATGTTGGTTTTTACATTCAAAATGAACGAACACTGAGCGGATGTTGTTTTGGAAGGTTTTTTTTTATGAATACAAATTATATCCTTATTGTGCGACAGAGTTCGTAGCTCGCGGTATGTTGTAACAGAAAGAGAGAGAGAGAGAGTGAGAGATCGAGAACCCTCTTTCTTTGTAGCAAGCAGTCGTGCTGATTAGTTCTTTGGTGGTTAGATGTGGGCCAACCTGTACTGTTTCTCTCTCAAAAGGGTAGAAAGGACTGACGTTGAAACCCTCTTTTCCTTGGTTTATATTGAAGTCGATAAGTTGTCGTGGAGTGCGCGTAGGATTGTTTTTTACTTTGGTACAGGTTATTTGATTTTTTGTTTCGCTTATCTAGATATCTATTTTCAGAAACGGTAGCTATCTAATTGATCTGTACTTAAAAATGCAGGTGTTAATGTTAATGAGGTGTTAAGATGATACGTGGGTTATACTTCTCAGGTGTTTTAGGAAATATTTTAATTTTTTTTTTTTTATTAAACTTAACCTACTACTACAATACAGAAGATAATGGACAGAAGATAAATATTCCTCGAGTGAAGATTTCTCCGTGAGACTGATTAATTAGTCCACTGATTAGAATTACACCTTCAATATACTAATTTAAATAGTTTCACAAGTTTGGGAACTATTTTTCTTTTCGCACGCTTTTTTTTATATATTTGCATATAACCATAAGACGATTTGACTTTCAAAATTTCACCGTCTTATTGACACAAATAATACTAGTTTTTCCCGATTTACCTATGTCAAAAATACTAATTTCTCTGTATTGCTTTCATAAGCTGTCATCGTTTTAACTATATGGACATGTATAGTATGTGTGGTCTTCTCATTCTTCTGTGAGTTTAGCTTGACAGTTAGCGTCATGAGTTACTGAAGAAAAAAAATTATGATGATGTCAGTGCGAAGAATTACCGTCTTAACAGAAAAATACAGTACCAACTTCAAAGGACATTAACATTTTTAATTATTGGAATAACCAGAATAGATAATCATGAGGAACTCAGTTATATCTTCGTTTGTAACATGATGTCTCAATAGACTCCGTATTATAGTCTTATACTGCTGGAGGGTCAGAATATTTTAAGTTCTAAATATTTCTAATGAAATAAAATATTATTTTCCCAGAAATTAAAATACACGCTTTGGAGCGTACTTCTTGAATATCTGCGAAAATAGACTCTGTGTTAATTCGATTTTTTGATGAGACCAAAGATGAACACGTCACAGCTGATGTCACATCCAGCATCCGCAATAAACTGGTAGTGGGGCTGATATAAAAATACCATATATTTTTATTACAGTCTTCTAGTTGCACATTTTCAGCTACAATTTCACATCCAAGCTCGAGCTATGAGTCTTGATTGTATAGGGAATAGCATTAGATGTCATACGAATTAAACCAGAAAAAAATAGTAGGACATAAAATTTTTTGTTGAAGTTTTGCATTAAAAGAAAACAAACGTACTCCCACATCGAAATCTATCTATCTATCTATCTATCTATCTATCTATCTATCTATCTATCTATCTATCTATCTATCTATTTTGGATAATTTAATGATAAAATGGAAAAAATCCTGTTACCCTGTTTCGTCCCCCGAAAAGACTTCTGATTATTTAGTTTTTTTTATAGATGGAATCATATATATGAAGTGGGAGAGAACAAAGTAACAAACGTTATCATTATTCATCGAGAGAAATGCTGAGGGTTCAGGAATGCTTAAGTTTAATCTATCTATCTATCTATCTATCTATCTATCTATCTATCTATCTATCTATCTATCTATCTATCTATCTATCTATCTATCTATCTATCTGGTGGAAGTCTACTCGTGACCGAACATGACCACTTCTTAAACTCGTGCCGAATAACCTCTGATTTTCATCCTCTCGCTAGTGTCGTCTAAGATGATTCTTAAGTCCTGGCACTGATTTGCTATTGAGACCACATGAGGTATATGTTAATCGGTCACAGACGACTGGATGGTTTGATTTAAAATGCCTTGTTAGGCCGCTAGAATTTCTGCACACCATGCCACAGATGGTGCGTGAAAGGTCATCCAGAATATACGGAAGAGAATTATCCCTCTCTCTCTCTTTCTCTCTCCCCCCTCTCTCACTCTCTCTATACATATATATATATATATATATATATATATATATATATATATATATATATATATGGTGTTTCATTAAAACGGGTTATATATAAGGCTGTTTTATTAAGACAGATAAAAGACGGCAGTAAATAAATCAGTGTTATTGGTGAAAATTTATTTATTTCTCTATTGGATGACGTTATTTAAGTCATGGCAATTATGTGTGAAATATAATATTGCCCAAATGTCCGCCAGATCTGAAAGAAAAAGGAAAAAATCATTAGACGCTTAAATTTAATTCACATTGAAATCGGTCCAAGTTATTGGAACACGCTTTATAAAGATTTTCTTCGGATCTTATACAAGTTTCATTGATGACGACTGACAAGGTACTACGATTAAGTTTTTCATTCAATTTTTATTGCATTCGTATAAGTATTTTTTTTCTGGACATACAGTGTGTAAAACTGTCCGAATGCTCTATATATCAGAGCGCTTTCGCCTATTCTATTAGTCATTATCAATAATGCTTTTTATTTTTTTATTTTTAACTGAATATGTAGATTGCAAGAATGTTTATATATATCTATCTAGAGTGGTAGAATTTTATTTTATTTTCAAAACACGGTCAACACATTGTGACTGTGTTCATAGTTGATACTATTGGGTGTTGGCTTTTATTATTATGAATGTTTCCCTTCTCTTTCGGCTATTTTTACATGTGGATGACACTATTATTGTTCTATTTTCTAGGAGTGTGTTACGGAAGGAATTTGGTAGGTTTCCGTGTGTATTTAAAAATATAAAAAATCTACATATTCAGTTAAAAATAAAAACATCTTTGATAATGTCTAATAGCCGAAAGCGCTCGGATATATAGAACATTCTATTGATGTTAGGTAGATTTTTTCTTGTGTGTGTGTGTGTGTGTGTGTGTGTGTGTGTGCGCGCGTGCGTGTGTGCGCGCGTGCGTGTGTGCGCGCGCAACAACAATCGGGGTTATTTCTCCTTTTCATCATTTTCTTGTATTCTTATACTCTCTCTCTCTCTCTCTCTCTCTGTTCCTTCTTTTTTCTCTCTTTCTTCTCTGCGTGTCAATATCATTTACCCCGGTATCACAGAAATATATATATATATATATATATATATATATATATATATATATATATATATATATATATATGCAGTTTTTATATATATTATCTATATATTATATATGCGCGGTACGTATTTGGGAAGCGCTCAATATCAGTGATAGGGCTAACATGTTTAGTTGGATTGATATGAGTTTGTGACCCTGGGTTTCACGTTCTTAGCGAGTTTTTCTGACGATCGCAAAGACCGTGAACCCCAGAGTCATAAACTCACATCATTTCAACTATCTATCTATCTATCTATCTATCTATCTATATATATATATATATATATATATATATATATATATATATATATGTATATATGTATTAAAAAAGCTCTGCCATTTCTTATGACATCGAGCATTTTTTTGCCAGTAAGCAATTTTGGGGCATATTCTTTTTAGAGACTGCTCATTTTTCTATAAAATTCTATATTCTCTGACGTGAATTTAGTAGAGCACTTTTTGGGTCTGAAGCTTTAGTTCCTTTACCGTGGTGCTATTATCTCATATGTCACTGAGCAATTTTCTTTGCCATACCGGAAGCCTTTTATGGTTTGCCTCCCTACCCTGGCGTATTTAGTTGGTTCGCCATCTTTAACTCGCCTAGTGGTATATAGGGTACCCATTCGACAAACTACAGCCACCGACCACCTGACGATTGCGTGAAAAACGCATGAAACTAGTAGTCGTAGTCGGTTACTGCCTATGAGGTTTTCTACTTTATTTCCCTTACTCTCTGCTGTGCGACGATAACTTGGTGGTAGAATCTCTGACTGATACCAAATCGGTTGGGTTTCGATCCCGGCTTGAAACAATCGAATGTCTAGCCACGCTGATGAGCTGTGATACAGCGAAACAGTCTGTCTGTGGATGACTATATATAAGTGGACACTGTGTTTAACATCCATTGGCGACAGTATGTTTCATGCTTAAACGCATTCTCCATGGCCTATAGATTGCGTTTATGCATGAACCCGTCTGTCCCCGCTCGGTGTTGACTTTGGTGTCTACGCCCTATCCTGCAGATTGAGCACCTTTACCTATAAATGTAGTATACCTTAAAACTAGATTTTATAACAGAGAGATTAATTAATACGTTTCTGTATCTACGCTCTTTTAAACACTGCTGTCGGCTAATTTAGCGAACAAGCTCTCGCGTTCTGTTTTATTTTTTACGTATTTCACCGTCAATTCTATTTCAAGTCTTCCCACGAGTGGCGCGCAACACAATGATCTCGATTATTCTTGTGATGGAAGCACTTGTCATAGCAAATTAAGAATTAATCAAACACGTAGAGAGATCAGATGGGAAATTATAATTATGAACAAAAAAATTCTAAATAAAAGCAAATAAGAATTATAAATAAAAGATATGTTTAGCTTTCGTTCCGGTAACATCACTTTTTTTATATTGACTTGTTTGATGGACTCCGACCGATGAGACTATATACGTTCTAAACGTCATATTTGTGTGAAGCAAGCTGTGCTACAATAAACAATATCAACAAGTAAAATAGAATCATTGGAAGAAGATTTAAGAGTATACCTGTCCAAAATTCGACTTTGCAAAGAAAATATTCCAAAAAGAATATAAAACTTAGATATCTCATTAAATGTCAATTTATAATGTACAAAAACATAAATAAATATGCTTTTCTTAAGAATTTCATTATCTTTTTATTATAAATTATAATAATTTGGTTTGTTTGTGCTAATAAATCATAAAAGTATACTCATTTTTATCATCATAATTCAAGTGTTTAAGTATAGTTTCAAGTGTGCCGTGACATAAAATAAGATTGAAAAACATTGGTTTAAGAGAATAATTTCATAGGCAAAAATGTATATTTTTCTTAATTATAATTTATGATTAACCGAAAAAAATGATTGTTCGAAAACTGAAAATAAAATAAAATTTCTCTCAATTTTATTTAAATGTAAGTTTTTTTTTTTATATTAACTTTATGAAACAAAATATTAATTGTTTAGTTCGAGTTTCTTTAAATCTTATTTCAGGCAACTTCCAGATTCCATCCTTTTTGTATTTCTGAGAGAAGAACTCGTTTTGGTGCTTTTTTGCCTTTTTCCAAACAGAAGATTGTTTTTATAAAAAAAAAGTTAGTATATCAACAGTGATGTTCAAAACAGCAAGTTTTAATGATGACCTGGATAGATGAGTTAGATGGATGTTCATTGGATGGCCTGGATGGCTGGGTTAGGTGGATGTCCATTGCATAGCCTGGATAGCTGGGTTAGATGGATGTCCAGTTGATGGCGTGGATGGCTGGGTTAGGCGGATGCCCAATGGATGGCCTGGACGGCTGGGTGAGATGGATGTCCATTGGACGGCTTGGATGGCTAGGTTAGATGGATGTCAATTGGATAGTCTGGATGACTGGGTTAGATGGATAACAACTGGATAGCCTGGATGGCTAGGTTTGACGGATGTCCATTGGATGGCTCGGTTAGATGTCATACACAGATATATATTACTTTAAACGTTATTTTTAGTGGATACCCATATCTGAGTAGACGCAACTTTTATTTTAAACAGTATTTTATTTCATCTACCAGCCTGAAAATTCGAGAACTCTTATTAAAGGAAAATGTGACCTCCGGCAGAAATTTTCTCGAATTTTCAGACCGGTAGACGAAATAAAGTACTGTTTGAAATAAACAGGCATTTACTCAAATATGGGTATACACTAAAAATAGCCTTTAATGTAATAAAATATAATATATAAAATACCATCAATTCTTTAGAAATATATATATATATATATATATATATATATATATATATGAATGAAGTATATGTATGCGGCAGTGAATGTCCATTGGATGGCTGAGTTAGATCGATGCCCATTGGATGGCCTGGGTTAGATGGACGTCTATTGGATGGTTTGGGTGGCTGGGTTAGATGGATGTTTTTCACTCATTCACCGTCGTCAGGCGAGTATTAGAGAAATCTTCCCAACCCAGATGTACCATGTGTCTGATCTAATTCTGTACACCATTCGTCAGATTAGGTTAGATTTGTTTCTTTTATGTGCCATGTCCTTTCATAATGTGGGAAATCATGGCTCTCCACGACGTCCTATCCTTTATAGATCTAAGCTTTATAATCCCTCCCAGTCCCTGTTCTCTCAGCCACTTACACAAGCTCAAGTAGGTTACTCGCCGTTTCCTCATTAACTCTCTTGGGTTCAATATGTCCTGTGGGTATCAAATTCTACAAACTCTCTTTCCTCGTTATGTGTCCCAAAGATTTCAACGGTTTCTTTCTTATTTCTTTTGTTTTCATATTTTTTAAAACTTACTCATTGCTTACTTGTTCCGCCTGATATTCTCAGATCCTTCTGTAGAATCACATAATTCTTATCTCAAGTTTTCTCTTCATCTGTGAGGTTATTGTCTAGCATTTACTACCATATAAGAAGAGTGGTATTACATAGCAGTTCAGCACTCTTTTCTGTGTTTCTAATGGAATTTTCCTGCTTCTTAATACATTTGCAAGGTCATTATTAGGAAGCCCACATCTATACGAAAAACGAATAAGTGAGGTCAGCTTTTACAACATGTCGACCCTTGCTGGCTTATTTAATGTCGAATTTTATATCGGGCACCCAGGGAGAATCAAACTGACTACTCAGTATTAATAGTCATCCAGTCTAGAAATACGAACCATGATACAAATCTGAGACGCCGATTGCTCCCTTTTAAACTGATCTAACTGTTCAAATCAGTCATCATCTGAAGAAGGAGCTCACAGTACATAACCCACTTCCAATCACACTGCGTGCACAGTACTGCTTTCTTTACATGGAAACCGGTCTTAGGTGGTGTTGTGATTCATTTTGTTTGCCTGACGTTATATTGCGTTTCACACTTTTGTAAATTATAAGTTTTTATAGCTCGTCTCAATTTGTTTTGAAATAGAGTTCAGTAGTTTTTTTGTTTATTTTTTTCGTTGAAGCTACTCATCAAAACAACTAACATAACTAAGTTGGTATAAGTAATTATCAACGCTTGGATAGTGTGAAAATGTAAGTTGTCGGCAACATAAGTTAATTTGAAATGTAACGTTTTAAAATATTGCATGATGTAGCTAACAAACTCTTGTCTACAATATTGGCAACATTTAATTTCTGATACTGACCGAGACGGGCAAAAGTACTTGAAGAAAACAGAATAAAAGCGTGCATTTGGAGTGTTTATCTACATTTTTCACTCGAATGTCTAACAACTTATTGGAAAATACAAAAAATATTTAAACATTCAAATTAAACAAACTGACTGATTTGTTAGTTAAATTCAATACAATTTGTTTAAATGAACTCTTATTGCCAATATATATATATATATATATATATATATATATATATATATATATATATATATATAGAGAGAGAGAGAGAGAGAGAGAAAGAGAGAGATAGTATAGTTTGCCTACTCTGTCGATTCAGTATACAATCAGTAAGAAATTGTATAGTTTCTATTTAAAGAGAGAGAACCTGATTTAACAATCTATCCTCGTAATCGTAGTTTCTAATCTGATCACTTACACCGATGGGAAATATGTAGTAGCCTCAAACACCAAGCATCTTTCTCCTCTCTCTCTCTCTCTCTCTCTCTCTATATATATATATATATATATATATATATATATATATATATATATAAATAAAAACAACTTTGATTAAAAAGGACCGACAATGTATGTCTTTTGTATTATGCATTGTAATTAAAAGCATATGTAAGTAAGTATATGTATGCGTCAAGTATTAATCCAAACAAGATTAAAAAGAACCAATAATGATTGCTTATATTTTTTATTGAATTTTTCCAATTTTCGAATAAGGTGCTGTGCATTGTGATTAAAATTATCGATAACTGTATGAAGTCCAGTTGAACAAGACAACACAGCATAAACGCCCGTTTATATCAAACAATACTTTATTTCGTCTACCGGTCTGAAAATTCGAGAAAATTTCTACCGGAGGTCGCATTTTTCTTTAATAAGAGTTCTCGAATTTTCAGGCTGGTAGACGAAACAAAATACTGTTTAAAATAAAAGTTGCGTCTACTCAGATATGGGTATCCACTAAAAATAACGTTTAAAGTAATGTATATCTGTGTGTGTGTGTGTGTGTGTGTGTGTGTGTGTGTGTTTTCTAAGGAATCAATAGATTTTTTTATCTAACATTATTTCCCACTACTGTAAATGTTATGTTGCGCGAAACCTATGTTTGTTTTAGATGCCCTGTTTTTGAAACAGTGTAACTTACGTCTACCCGCTTGCACATCCGAAAGACTCAATAAAGAGATTACGCACTAGAGTATGGTGCGAACCTGTCCCCCTTTAATCCGGTGTGCTTTAGACCGTTCGGCTACAGAAAGCGTCACAGCCCATCAAGTTTCAATTACCCTTTTGAAAAATGCGCCGAGCGGTAGGCGAAAAGTGTCTACTAAAACATGGGTATAAGTAAAAATAAAGTTTGGGATTGTAGCTCTGTGTCTTTATGAGAAACCACTTTTAAGCATGGCGTTCTTTACCATTAAGCTACGGGATGCCATTGTAGAAAAGCCATACTCAATTACCTTATTTAAAAAATAAACTTCTTTTGTTGGGACATTACAAAAATAAATCTAACATATGAATAAAGATGTGTATTTCATATATATATATATATATATATATATATATATATATATATATATATATATATATATATATATCATTCACAGACAGTACTGTTTCGCTGTATCACAGCTCCTCAGTGCGACTAGACTCCTGAATGCCTCAAGCCAGGATTGAAACACAACTAATTTGGTGTCAGCCAGAGCTATCTTCACTCGGTAGAGTTACACAACTAAATCTAGCGTATTGTTTTTACAAATGTAAACAAATGCTCATCAGCCAAAGTGCTCCATTCATTTTACTGAAGAGCTTTGCATTAGTGCAGGTGGCTGTTGTTTATAGAATTAGCTTATCACTCAACAGTGCTCAATTGAAATGTATTTTCAAGAGCTAAATTATGTCATTCACAGACAGTACTGTTTCGCTGTATCACAGCTCCTCAGTGCGACTAGACTCCTGAATGCCTCAAGCCAGGATTGAAACACAACTAATTTGGTGTCAGCCAGAGCTATCTTCACTCGGTAGAGTTACACAGCTAAATCTAGCGTATTGTTTTTACAAATGTAAACAAATGCCCATAGAGAGAGAGAGAGAGAGAGAGAGAGAGAGAGAGAGAGAGAGAGGAGAGAGAGGCAGGCAATCTGACAGATGGGCAGATCATAAAGTAAACATTATTATTATTAGTTATTAATTCTAATCAATATATCATAGTGCGCGAACGTTTAGTAGTATCGATTCGATGTCACTTGTAAATTTCGGTATTCGTACCAGGAATTTATGAAATAGACAATACTTTTTCATAGGTACATCTGAAGATTCGCTAAAAATGAGCATACATGATAAAAAATACATTTTTAAAATTTTATCGTCAAAGTTTTTGTTATGATTATGAGGAATGATCAAAGGATATCTTATGTAATTTTTAAAAAATCCTTTTTAGATCATTCAAAATTTTCGTGAAAAATCTTTCTCCGGTCTCAAGGTTGTACCATAAATTAGTATGGGAAATTTTAGTGTCTTTTTTTCCCGTGAAAAACACCGATTTGGAAATTCTTGCAAAAATCAGATAATTATCGGCTTTTAATGAAACTTTCAGGACATTTACAAATGAATTAAATTATTTTAGAAACCTAAAAAGGCGAAAAATTTTGTAAATATATTTTTTTGCATCGTTTAATTTCTACTTATTTAATTTTACGAAATTTCGAAAAATTCTTTTCTGTAGCGCTTAATATTTAGATTAGTTATATGGAACTTGGAGAATTTAAAACATGAAACCTTTTTGGTTAAACAGGACTCCCGGTTAGAAAATTTGTTCTGAACCATAAAATAAAAAATGCAATAAAACTAAGTCATTATTTAATCAGAAGAGCTTTTGCTTGCTTTTATCGACACAATTGTCTTAAGAAGTTTTTTTGATGAATAATGAATTTTACAAGAATTGCTTTCATTTTTTTCATTTTAATTAGAGTAATTTATAAACTTTAACATTTTTAAAAATCTGTATTAATTTGTAGTGGTCAAGTGATAATCTTATTAAATTAAAACTGTATTTGCTAATCATAAACGAAAAAGCTCACTACAATTCAACGAACCCCAATATTTTAAAAAGAATTTTGAATTTTTTTATGTCTCTATGAAGTATATCGATTTTTTCACAATACGGATGTCCAAAGGCGATATTATCAGAAAATAAGAGCGATAACTATAGTAAAATTAATAATTTATGGGTAATTTTCTAAAATTTCCTCAATATGTGTTTTTGAAAGTTGGACTATGAAGTTAAAATATTTAAAGTTCAATAAAATATTAAATGGCTTAGGATATTTTCTTAAATATTTAAGATTTCTGGGTATATATATATATATATATATATATATATATATATATATATATATATATATATATATATATATATATATATATGAAGGCACTCACGTTATATTCTTAAGGTAAATTTTACAGTTATGTCCCCTTTAGAAAAATTCCCAAATAGAAATCTATAAAAATACCTATCGTCGTATTAAAAATGCTTTTCTACGATATTTTAAACTAAAAGTAAGCAATAGTTATTTGAAATCAGATTAATTTAAATTAGCTAATATTCTATCAAATAAAGTTTCAGAAAAGTATATTTTATTTTTGAAAGTTTTTTTTTAATATAAGAAAGTTACGCTGTATTGACAGCTTTGTCAGTATGGCCGATTTTAGCGTTTTTACTGATAAAAAACTCATTTCAATCAATTTGAATTGAGCTTGAAATATAACAAAGTATTTTGCTTATTTGAAATATTAAACTTAAGCTTGAAATTAAAACTAAAATAAAAGCTTCAAGAAAGATTTTTCATTTCTAAAAATACTTTTTAAAACCTTAGGTATAGTTTTTCTTTGGAGATACATACCTTTTGCATATACTTTCACTTGTACGAATATGTAAACAAGTCCGACGCGCTTAGGGACGAATGAACTCTGACCGTAAACGGACAGGGGTCGAGTAAGGATTTGTTTGGTTAACTTGAAAATAATTCAGATTCTCCACCGATTTCTGAAGAAAATGGTCTGTTACTGAAATTAGGAGTTTTAAGTCTACTGGGAATATTTGAACTGCTTTTTTTTTAAACTGAATGTCAACACTTATGGGGAATAAAAAGTTGTTTACGTTGAAAACGAGACTGTTTTCAATTTGTTTGTCTTCATGTTTCATCGGTTCATCTCTCTCGCAAACGCGCACACACTCTCACGCACTCTTTTTCTCGCTCTCGCAAACGCGCACACACTCTCACGCACTCTCTCTCTCGCTCTCTCTCACTCTTTCTCCCACCCTCACACACACACCTGTGCGAGTGCGCACTCATTCTCTTTCTTACCGCTCATCCAATTTGGGATGAGAGAGAAGATTCTCGATCAGTTCATAGAAGGATTTGATTTTTGGCTGCAGATAGAGGCGAACACAGAATAACGAATACATCTACAACGCACAAATGTGGTTGTATGTCTTTTAAAAACACAGATTATATTATTCAATAAGATTTATTAATATTTATTTATTTAAACCGCTGTTTTAGACCAAATG
>OZ038485.1:57957355-58079855 GCA_964036315.1 Acanthosepion esculentum
TTGGAAGTTTGAAATTCCAGATGGAACTCTTTACCTCCCGTCTCTTATTAAAAAAAAAATGAAATTTAGAATAATTAACAAAGGAATTCTTAGCATTAAGTCAATGCTGCTGGTTTACTTTTTTCTTTCCTTTCTTTCTTTTTTTTGTTAATGCCATGTTCCTTCAGGACGTAGGCGATCACGGGTCTTAACAGATTCCTTTCTTTATTTGCTATGACTTCTTGTGAGAGAGTATGTAATTGTTTCCCTTTGCCTTCTCCACGACTTTAAATTCAGGACATTTCCTCTTCGAGGCAGGCTGCTATCCAAGACTAAAGAGCCATATATACCCCGCTATTTAACCCATATATTGAGGGAGAAAAATAGCTCCATGCCTTTTCCAATGCGAAAGAGAATACAGCAGACTAGACCGGAATTTGAACGCGACTCGTTGATTCCACTTTCCTCGCCAATAACTGTTATGCATTTTCGTCTTTTCATTTATTTGCTCAATAAATCACTTGTACAAAACATTCCCTCGCATCTGGTGACGGCGTCCGATGGACCAGGATGTCTTCACATGAACCTTACTGAGTGTACCGGCAAGTTTTAACAGTTCCAGATCAAATCCAACCTGTCGCGCGGAGAAGACTCACTCTACCAACCATTAACTAAAAGGCTAATCCTAAGTCATAGAAATACCACTTTACAAGCGCAACTATGGAGATAAAAATGTCTCGAAAAGAAAGAAAAGAGTCTGGCATGACAGCAGAAGCGTTTTGAGACTAGTGTTTTGTTTTCCCAGATGGACCCAACGCGCACAGAACTGATGTGGTCTGACGCCTGGAAAACGTTTTTCTTTGATTCAAAAAGATAGGAAGTGATACTTTAGGCCAAACAGGTCTCATTTCTCTCCCACGCCAGTGGTGAGTGGCCGGATAAGATGACTGGCTTCTTGTGAGATTGACTGGCACCAGTAATAGGATTTGAATGGACGGCTTCATGGGTGTTGAAGGAACTACCCGCTGATTTTGACGAGTGGCTTTAATCTTCTTTTTAAGTGTTAACAAAAACAAGATAAAAACTGACCAGTGGGTCTTAGATTATTGCTCGTATCTTTAAAACTTTTAACACCAATAAATATACATTTCAATTTTGAAAATATAAACATCGACTGAATGCAAAATGCTGACCGGACTTTTGTCTAGAATCCATAAAAACCAATATTTATAATTTGTCACGTATTTAGCGTTATTTTTTTTATTATTGCATATATATATTAAACATTTTTTCATATTGTTCGAATTACATAATTCCTATACGCGTATATATCAGTCAGTTATGTTCCATGCGTGATACACGCTTAGGCGATCATGTATCTTTCGATACATGACTGACAAGGAAGACTTTTTCCCGCAGTAGGTTGCCATTTCTTTGTGCGGGGGACCAGTTGCCATCTAAGGCTACAGAACCTATTTACTCATAGCCGGGGGTAGAAGAAGAGAATTCATACCTTTCCCAAAGTTATTATCACGTAAGTAAATGTAATGGATTTTGACTGGAATTCGAAATCGGCTCTATGATTCCTCAATCCGAGTATATATATATATTTAAAGACATTTTTATGTTTAACATTCATTTTATAGATACAAGTATTTAAGTAAATGCTCTGTTTATAATAAACATAACTGCTCATGGCGTATCAAATGTAAACAATGAATGTACGTGAGAGATTCATGGAAGATTGAAGTTTATAAGCAGTAAATTCGAGCTTGCCAACCGAGCGATCCTTAGTGGCCGAAAAGGTTAAGGCACGTCAGGCTATATGACGGTTCCGTATAGGATGCAGGTTCGAATCCTGTCCAGGACGAATATTTTCTATGAAAATTTCTCGGACATTCAGGCCGGTAAATGTTATTTAATACTGTTTATTATGAACAGAGCATTTACTTAAATACTCGTATCTATAAAAAGAATGTTAAACATAAAAATGTCTTTATATATATTTATTTATTTTGAGCAATAAAAAATATTAAAAAACTAAAATCTTCAGACACACTGGGTTGTATATTAATATTCCTTCGTTTTTATTATTATTTCATTTAGTTTCTTCGACTAGTTTCGGCCAACATGGCCATCATCAGGAGAAAAATAATTTTCTTCTTGCTGGTAGCAGTGAACTACCGAAATATATATATATATATATATATATATATATATATATATATATATATATATATATATATATATATATATATATGTGTGTGTGTGTGTCCGCCTGAGTCGGCGTCTGCAACAGGGATTAGCTAATCACCCCAGCATATATATTGTTATACATCTGCATACAAATGAACGGCTAATCGTCTACCGAGCTCACTCGTCTGCTAAGGTTGTTAGCTAATTTCTACTGCAAACGCCGGCTCAGGCACATTTTTGTGTGTTTACCCCCCACAGAGTCTATTTGTGGTTTATACTGCGATTATAATGACCGGACCTTCGTTACAGTTTCTGGGAGAGAGAGCGCATAATTTGGCATGATCAGCAATTTGAACAACCCCAGTACGCTCAAACCCTCGATCACGATAAACAGTTACTTCGTGTTAGTACGACCATCGACGGCTTCCGAACAGTTCCGTCGACTCAATTTCACTCTCACAAGGTTTGGGTCAGTCCTTAGTATGGTTTTCAGGCACTTCCTAAAGGTACCGCAGACCGATACCCTCAATAAACCACCTTCCTAGCAATTCGACCATGACGTGAATCGAAACCGGTTTTCACGGTCGGAACGTTCTAATCACTCAGCCAAGACCCCATATACATACGTAATAGTAATAGCTGATCACTCGTATTCGTATTCAAGGATACCCGTCTACTAGAGCGGCTAGCCAATCCCTATTGCAGGCGCTCGCTCAGGTACATTTGTGTTTGCTCAAAACCTACACAGTCCACCTGTGGTTTATACTGCAACTATGCTGAGCAGACTTTAGTTACAGTTTCTGGGAGAGAGTGTGTTATCTAACGTTATCAAGACCAGCACTCTCAAGACCTCGGCCACAATGACTTGTGGCTTTGTGCCTTCACAGCTATCGACGGCCATCAAGAGTTTCGTCTACCCAATTTCACTCACAAGGCTTAGGTCAAATCGTGGTATGGTTTTCAGGCACTTTCCAAAGGTGTCACACGCTGGGATCGACCTCGATCCATTCCGATAGCATCAGGAAGTCTCCTTCCCGACAAATCGACCATGGAGAGATTCGAACCCGTGTCTCATGGTCATACGTACATATAAACATAGAGGCACATGCATATAAACGTGGTGTCGCCCATCTCATTGCCTATCTGCATACTGGTGGTTTGTTGTTTACGTATCCTGTATGAATTCAATTAGTGAAAATATTTACTAGACTTTTGGGATCTAGCTTTCTTCTTCTTCTTCTTCTTCTTCTTCTTCTTCTTCTTCTTCTTCTTCTTCTATGTGCTGTGTCCCTTCAGGATGCGAGTGATCATGGCTCTCTACAACTTCCTGTCACTCTTAGTAAGGTTTACCTTTGCTATGTTTCCTAATCTTCCTTTTGTCAGGCATTTACACGACTCCCTTAGGTAGGTTATGCGCTACTTTCCTCTGCCCCCTTTACCTTCAATCTGTCCTGTGGGTGTCAAATTCTCCAAGTTCTCTTTCCTCACTATGTGTCTTAGAAATTTCAACTCTTTTCTGATTCTAAGTATAAGTGTTCTTTTTGCTTTCATTTTCCCTAAAACTTCGTCGCTGCTCACGTGTTCAGTCCATGGGATTCTCAGCATCCTTCAGTAGAACTACATATGCTGCCTGAAGTCTCTTCTTCATCTGTGAGGAGATTGTCGAGCATTCAAAGCCCTATAGAATGACCAATATTACATAAAAGACCAGTTATCTTTTCTTCGTTTCTAATGGAATTTTCTGGTTTCTTAATACACTTCTTAGCTTTTGGAAGACATCTTTCGCTATTCCAATGCGTCTTCGAATTTCGGTGTCAAATTTTCTGTCCTCTGTTAAAGCATCCACTTCTTGGAGATTTAAATTTTGTGTACTTGCTTGATTTTGGTTTCTCCAAATCGTAGTTCGCATGTTGACCTCTTCCTTTTGCTAATAACTATACATTCTATATTCTTAAAATGTATGTTAAGTCTTTTCTACTCGCTTTCTTTTACTGCCTTCTGTAGGAGTTCATGTCGTGTCTTTTCTATGTCTGCTAAAAACTGAAAAAAATTGTTGAATGAATAACGTCTATATTTTTGTTCATCTGATCTTAATAATGGCCAGTAGAATGATCGAAACAGCTTGATCTCAGATATTAGCACAGTATTAACACCAATTGAATTCAACCATGCTTTCTCTTCTACATAAAGTCCGGTTCCTTCTAAAGTATTTTCCTTCTCTTTCAATTCCAGTAGCCCCCTTACGTCTTAGTGACATTATCATCTTACTTGGGGTGAATCGATTAAAAAAAAACAACAAATAAGTAAAAACACTTTTATGTACTTTTATTAAAGGTTCCTGCGTCAATATTACTCGATTAACAAATCGTGTTAATATTATAACTTCCTATTGTAAGGTTATTGTTATAACACACATATGTACTTGGTATAACGTAATTCGTTAAGTATTCTATATGCGTAATGCTTAGGGTATTGGCGTAACGCCTGTATAATTAGTATGAAGATTGACTCCAGTACGACTACTGGTATTTACCGGTCGCCTCACTACGGACTAGTTGTGGCACAAGGTCAAGTTTTATGCCGGGAACACGAGGGCTCCGGGCATCCGGGCCACTGGTTAAAATTTACCCAGCCCTCGCAAAAGCGGACTCATGTACATGGCTTGTCTGTTTTTGTTAGTTGAGTCTCTATCCGAAGACAGAGTCCCGACAGAGTCAGACCCCGCCTGAAGACGGAAGTCTGGTTACCCTCTGCCCGAAGAGAGAGCTCTTGTCTGTTACGAGCCTGGCAACGAACTGCCTGACTCCGATGCGACTACTGGTATTTACCGAATCCTCCCCACAAGGCCGGTATTTATGTGCGACAATTCCGAGACCGTAAGCTTGGGTAAAAATTCCCCTTAGACTACGCATACACCTGGTCGGATTTGTCTACCTCTTCAGACGAGACTCAATCCGCAGGTATAGCCTCGTCTGGGTGCCTATCTGCTCGAAGGCAGAGAGTTCGACAAGTCTGTCGCGAGCCTGGCTGACTCCTATGCGACTACTGGTATTTACCGGTCGCCCCACTGCGGACTAGTTATGAAACAATTTCAAGTTTTATGTGGGGATCCCAAGCGTTTCCCACCGGTCCAGTGGTCAAAATGTACCCAACCCCCGCAAAAGCTGGCTCAGGTACATTTCTTGTCTGTTTTACCCAGCCGAGTATCTATCTGAAGAGAGAGTCACCCATCGAGGTATAGTCACCTTCTGCCCGAAGGCACAGGTCTTGTTTGTCGCGAGCTTGGCAGCGTACTGCCGGAATCCGATGCGACTACTGGTCGTTGTGACACAAGGTCAAGTTTTATGCCGGGAACCCGAACGTTTCCACCTAAGCTACAGGTCAAAATTTACCCAGCCCTGCAAAAGAAGGCTCAAGTACATTGCTTGTTTGTTTTTCTCAGCCGAGTCTCTATCCGAAGACAAGAGCTCCGACTGAGTTACCCTCTGCCCGAAGACAGAGGTCTTCTCTGTCGCGAGCCTGGCAGCGAACTACCTGAATCCGATGAGACTACTGGTATTTACCGAGTCCTCCACAGGAGGGTCGTGGCACAAGGCCGGTATTTAAGGGAGCGATTTCCAAGACTGTAAGCACGGACAAAAATTTCCCTTAGACTCTGCATACACGGAGTCTCCGTCCTCAGACGAGACTCTGCGCGTAGGCATAGCCTCGTCTGGGTTTCTCTCTACCCAAAGGCAGAGAGTTCGGCAAGCCTGTTGTGAGCCTGGCAGCAAACTGCCTGACGTAGGTACGACTACTACCTCATAACTACCTCATAACATGGAACTCTTTATAGTATTGAACGAGTTCATACAGTCACAGTTAATCAAATAATTTGCTAAAAAGGATTGTATTTCCTGGTATCAAAGACGTTAATTTTTTTCCGAAATAAATCTAAAAAAGTTATACAGTGTAACCCGGATATAAGAGACCCGGATATAAGAGAAACTCGGATATAAGAGATAGTTTATCTGGTCCCAAATTAGAGCCTGTGTTAATGTATATATAATAGACCAAACCCGGATATAAGATAAACCCGGATATAAGAGAACCCCGGATATAAGAGACTTCTTCTCCGGTCCCGACAATTCTCTTATATCCGAGTTACACTCTATTACATTCTACATGTCAGAGATTAACTTCATGTATATTATTTTTTTTTCTTGTTTTTTTTTCTCATATTTTATGTGTCAAGTTAAGGTTATTTCCTTGAAGCCAGAGCGCCTCGACGTCGGGAAATATATCACGGCTACACTTGTTCGTAATTCAATGGGTTCTTCAAGAATTTGGCTTTGGAGAAGCCACCAAATATCCGGGTACTTTCGAAAATTAGCAAACTGCTCCCCCAAGCAATTGTTTGACTACGAAATTATATTCAGTCAATATCCGCATACTAAAGCGACGATAGATAAGGGCGGCTGTCGTAGAGTGATGATAAATATACTAGTTATTGTGTAGCGAGTTCGATATTCAATAACCGCCACCTTTTCTGACCCAGTATTAATTTAAACAATGCGCAGTAAATATAATACACACGCACATACATAGACATATAGTAATTTTATTTAATGCATATTTTAATCCGACATTATTTTTTTATTACTATAAACATTATTTTTAGTAGGTGGACGCGTTTGAGTTGTTAACCATGTTTAAACAAAACGTTTGAAGCATGAAAATGATAGTCACTGTGCAGTTTTCATACTTGTGGCCACGCTATTTATTTACTCAACCTCTACACCTCTCCCCCCCATATATATATATATATATATATATATATATATATATATATATATGAAAGAGGTTTGATCAAACACACACACTCTCTCTCTCTTTCTCTCTCTCTCTCTCTCTCTCTCTCTCTCTCTCTCTCTCTCTCTCTCTATATATATATATATATATATATATATATATATATATATATATATATATATATATCAGTCAGTTATGTGCCATGCGTGATACACGCATGGCACTTAGGCGATTCATGATTGACGAGGCAGATTTTTCACGCAGTAGGTTGCAATTTCTTTCTGCGGTAGACCAGTTGCCATCCAAGGCTAATGAACCCGGTCTGTCCCTTTATTTACCCATAGCTGAAGGGAGAAGAAGAGGATTCATACGTTTCCCAAGGGTATTAGCACGTAAGTGAATGTAATGGATTCGACTGGAATTCGAACTCGGCTCTCCGATAGTGGCCCGAAATCCTTTACTATAATACTATTTTGTAACCAGTTATAGTTTAACTTGTTTTTCAGTATTCATATGCATTTTGGTTTGAATTTTCTATTTATTTTATTAATTTTATGATTGTTTTATTCTTTCATTCTCTATGTGTATTGTAACTTTTGTTATGCCTTGCTAACCATTATATAGATTTCTTTTTTTTACAAGAAAATATAATAAAATACAATAAAAATCTTAATCGCAGTGCCTTGTCAGTGATCTTCAATAAAACTTCTTTAAAGAGGGATTGCTTCCCAAATATACAATCACACACACACACACACACACACACACATATATATATATATATATGTATATACATATATATATATATAATCAAATTACAATTAAAAAGTAAATAATACAAATATGAATAGTACCACTTTGAAAAAAAATACTTTTCCGTGATTACTTTTTCAAGCACTTATCATTACTTTTTCATATCTTTGCACAATAATAACTACATGGGTTTTCTCTTTTTCATTCTCATCTTTAAAGAATATAATCTTTGCTCGTTAATTGCTACAATCGCTATTCATCTCTGAATAATTTCAATGGAAGCAGTTTTTTTCTATTTATTATTCTGTAGACCTCCATTACCCTGAATAAGCACCAGATTAATGCTCAGTTAATATAAACAGTTTAGTTCACGACTTTCTTACCGATAATTTCCTGACATGAATCATTTTATGTAAACTGAAATTACAGTAAAATATACATTGTTCATCTCTTACTGACTGACTCATTTGAAGAAATGAAAGAAAATAATTTTAAAAGAAATTTTATTGATAAAAAATAAACTAAATATTAAAAGAAAATATATCGAAGAAGCGGTTGACCTTTTTTTTATCATTCAAGCATGTAAACTGTTGCTTCCTGAATTGGAGCCGTATCAAGAAAACAGAAAGCGTTTAGCAAGGGAGGAGGCTGGAAGTTCTAATGCAGTGGTTTTTGTTTAAAAAGTTAAAAAGAAAAGCGAAGGAGAAATGGAAGAAAGATAATGTTACAAAGAAAGAAAGGAAATGATAATAAGAATAGGAGATAGAGTGAATGGAAGCGAAAAAATATCGGAAGAAGAAACCGACGAGGAAGTAAAACAAAGGAAGGGGAAATATTCATTGAAGAAAAAAATAAGGGATGAAAAACTAGAAAAAAAGCTGAAAATACTGGAAATGATTAAAGTATCAGAAATAAGTTAAAAATTAGAAACAATCGTAAAGTGAAAAAAGCTGACGATGAAAGGTGGAAGATGACAGCAAAGAAGAAAAAGGAGTGTTGGAAGGAGAAGAGCAAAGATCGTGAGGTCAAAGAAAGAAAGAAAGAAAGAAAGAATGAAAGAATGAATGAAAAAAGACAAATGAAAACGAAAGAAAATCAGAAAGAAAAAGAAAGAAAGAATGAAAGAAAGAAAAAAGATGAAAACGGAATAAAAATCGAAAGAAAGAAAATCAGGAAAAAATAAGAAAAAAACTAAAGGAAGAATGATGAAGAAAGTAAGGAAAAAGAAGGGAAAAGAAAGAAAGAAAGAATAAATAGAAATAACGAAGAAGGGTTGAAAAGTGAAGACATGGGAGAAGAAAAGAAAGGTGAGAAAGAAAACACAGGAAAGAAAAAAATGGTAAAAAATAAAGTACATTTTGTTATCACGTCTGGAAAGTAATATAATTCTGACTTCAACAATGCACACCATAAAAAAGAAGTTGAAGGAAAAAAGGGTAAAATTAATTTTTTGTCACATTTGATATCCTCCCATACATTATACTTGTCATAAATTTTAATTCCATTACTCTAAAATCAACTCTAAATGAACTCCTATCAAACCATTTAAGAGGTTGATTGTTCCTTTGCCTGCGGTTGCTTGAGAATTTATTCAAAGGCTGATGAAAGGCAATTTGAGTTTTTGAGTTCAATGAAAAAAAAAAAAGGCGTATTACGAAGATTATTTCCTCGGTGTGTTTCATTGTAGCAATTTGTTGATTTTTATTTATTTAGCAAGACTGACTTACACACGGTAGGATAGCAGGTAATAGAACGAGGAAGATTGTGCTGCACCAATGTACCGAATGAGTAGGGTTTATTTGCTTTAAAAATCAGTATTTTAGAGTTATAGATATTCTTCCAATCTCTGGGATCGTCGGCAAGTTTGTAACAATTCAACCCGCAGGATGAAGATGATTCTACTTAAAAAGATTTGCAGACACGCGCGTGCACACACACATATATCATTACACAAGAATATATATATATATATATATATATATATATATATATATATATATATATATATATATATATATATGTACTTTCCAATTCCTAAAAAAGTAATGGATTTTTATTTATTAATCCGACAGATTTTATCACTTTAAAACTTTATTTTAGTAGATAGACCCTCCGTTTATTTATTTTTGTCTACCGGTTTGAATATTCAAAAAATCTTAAAGAAAATTATGTGCCCTTCAACAGGATTCGAACCTGTGTCCCTCGTTATATTCGACGTTTTTATACTGATTCAGCCATGAAGGACATTCACAGAGAATGTATGACTGAATAGTGGCTTTAAGCGAAATTCCTTTCGTCATAGTTTCTCCAAATTTCATATCTAGTCAGTTTCGTATCCAAACGTAAACAAACCAATTTCTAAATAAGTAATGTTTTTTTTATTTATTAATCCGACAGATTTTATCCCTTTAAACGTTACTTTTAGTGGATACACATATCTGAGTAGACGCTCCGTTGTGATGGAACAAATGCATCGATGCCGGCATTGACACAGGAAGAAACAAACCTATGTGGCTCAGTTCTTAATATTAGGTTGGTGCAAAAATAATGTCGTTTTTTGACGTTCAACTTCATGTGAGAAAACGACATTATTTTTGCACCAACCTAATAGGAAGGTTATGAATCTCATTCCATTTTTGTGCTTCTCACACTCAATCAAACTCGGATGATATCTAGATATAAAAAAAACTATAAAAAAAGGGAGAAAAAATGACATCGGGCATGTCTTTTTGTTTTATGTATCGTGTCCCTTAGAAGAAGAAATCTCCGTGAATAGCTAAGTTACTAGGAGATGGGTATATATATATATATATATATATATATATATATATATATATATATATATATATATATATATATATATATATATATACATATATAATAATTTTGCATTCTTTTTCTTTCAATCATCGAGATAGCATCTCTAGACAGATTGCGAACTTATGACCAGGTTCTAGCATAACCATTGACGGGTCCCAAACAGTTTCGTTTACCTAATTTCATTGGTCAATACCAATAAAAAACGTTTGATCTTAACAGCATAGCAACCTTGAAGAAGTCGAAATTACTAGCCCCTGTTGTCTTCTAAGCTGTGCTTGTTAACTATATCCTTGAAAGACCCAATCTCTTGCCTAAACATCAGGTCTATCCAATATAAGTCTACATTCACCACAAAAAGTTTCAGTTGCGAAATCAGTGTTCATCTAATTATTTGCCTAACTTGCGCATTTCTCTTTACGATGTTTACTTAAAGTGGTAATTTGGTTACTTTCATGTCTTTAACCAATGCTCTTAATCTTTTTTCTCTGTTTATGTTGGTTTAATATCTTAAAAGGCTGGAGACTATTCTATTAATTTGGTGTTTTTGAAATCTTTTCTTTTAATTTTTTGGTAAGACAAGCAATAGTCAAGTTTACAAAATGTGAAAGATCATTCTCTTATATCTAAGCTTTTTTCTTTAAGAACTTACAGTAATTCTCTGCATTTATTCTGATCATTTATTCATCAACTTCGAAGGTGCCTATTATCTTACTACCTAAAATACTAGCCCAAAGCATTTCTACATTTCCCTATTGTTGTTCTCTGAATATTAGCTGAATATTTCCATGAAGGACCCAATTTTTACGTGGCCCAGTCATCAGATGCAACTAATGTTGCTCTATGTTCGTTACTTAAAAATTCTGTTGAGAGGTCAGTCTTCATGTAGTTTTTTGTCTAACTTACACATTTCTCTTTGTGATGTTTACTTAAAGAGGTCGTTTGGTTGCGTTCATTCCTACATCCAATGTGCTTAATATTCTACATCTTTTTTCTCTGTTTACATAAACAACACCAGCTTCTCCAAATATTTTCTTGCTAACCAATCCACTTTTGTTGCTTATTACATTTTTAATTTTTCTCAAATTTCTTTTTGTGATATTCTTAAAGCCATTTTTTTTATTCTTATCTTGCCAATGTTTATTTTCTGATTGTCCTTGGATCCCTGTTCAGCTATTTTGCGATTTCCAAGTTTATATTCTCATTACTCAATGACTTTACACTATCTTATTTCTCTTTTGAGAATGTATCCTTGTTGCAAACTATGAATATCTTTATTTATTTATTTTATGTTCCAATAACTTGGACCGATTTTAAATGTGAATTAAGTTTAAGTGTCTAATGATTTGTTTCTTTTTCTTTCAGATTTGGCGGACATTTGGGCGATATTATTTCTCACACATAACTGCCATGACTTAAATAACATCCAATAGAAAAATAAATAAAATTTTCACCAAATAACACTGATTTATTTACTGCTGACTTTGATCCGTTTTATTTATATCAAGAATGAAACACATCACTATTTCCATGGCATTTGTTCAGACAAGCTACATTCCATGGTTTCACCAGCCCTGACTTTTACAACTGGGATCCGCCATGCCACACACACAAGGATAAGTCATCTTTATCCCCTTTATATTCCATTAACAAGAAGTAAGCTAAACTCTGAGAGCTTCATCCCAAGGACTACTTCTTTGTTGAACAGACACCCGATGAGATGTTTTCTTGATCACTGCAATCTTGACCTATTCAAGTCTAGGGTTAACTCTTATCTTTCCTACATAAACTCATGAACAGCACTTCTGGACTTTTCTTACGTCCATGCAACACCATGCAGTAAAACTTTATCTTGAATGGCTCTTGGACCTTGCATTGGATGAACATTAGTAAAAACAAGTATTAATAACTATACTATTAAATGCATTTATTTGCAATATGATGAACAACACAAGTTGTATAATAAAATATCATATCATCAAATAAAATCTCACAACATCAAATTATTGTAAATATTTCTAAGAAAAACAGATAAGGTGAATTTTACGCGATATATTTACTAAAATGGTGAAAGCGTTGACTCAAATATTTACCAGTGGTCAAAACGTTGACTCAAATAATAAAATCTGACAAGAACAAATAAATTATTATAAATATTTTAATAAACACATACTGAAAATATACCAATATTTGTAGTTTAATATCAATTTTATTACGAATACAATGACTTACATAATAAAATATGACTGTATTTTATGGAATATTTAGTCTGCAGGCTTAAAATAAAGTCACTAAAATATTGAAAGATATTCATATAGAGTTTTATTTTGAAATGTTAAGTATTATTCTTTTATATAGCGTATCCATTTAGGACGTATGCGATCATGGCTATCTACTAATTCACGTCGATTCGTACAAACTCATTAAGTAGGCTACTTACTGTTTCCCCTGCTTTTGGTATATCATGTGAGTGTTAAATTCTCTAGGTACTCTTTCTTTATTATATGTTACAGAAATTTCAACGGTTTCTTTCTAATTTTAAATATCAGTTTCTTTATTATCTTTAAATGCATATATTCGCTTCGCAGCATTCATTGGTAGAACGATATCTCTGTCGTTTCAAGTGTCTTCTTTATCTGTGAGGAGAGCTTTCAGTAGTCATTGTCATGGTTTTAATTAGTTAAAGACTTGTATTCTAATTTTTGTTCTTTGATTTTAATGACTATAATAAAGTATGAAACTGAGAATCTTTTCTGAACAAAAAGAAACAAGAAGAAAATATTCGATACCTTCAAACATTTCTAGGCCTAAAAAATGTAGTAGTCGTGATGATTCGCATAGTTTTATTTCAAGTTGTTTTATTCAGCGCAAAATATGATGTTAAAATCAGCAAGTCTCGTTTTTTTTATCCTAAAGGCGTCGAACAGACGACAAAACAAGCTGGGTAGTATAAGTTAAAACTTAGACGAAAGCGGCCACCCATTTAAATAAACTTCTTAATTGTACGAATCAGCAGCATAGATATCGCAGCGGGAACTGGACGCCATCAGATCGCTTTTAAGAGACGAGAAACCGCTTTTGACCTTCATTACCCTCGGTATGAATTTCCGGATTGAACGGGTCTCAGCTTGAAACTGCTTTGTTATCATCTAAACAACTCTCGACTGGTTGAGAAATACTATTGTTATTATTCATTATTCTTTTATGGTCCATGAACCTTCAGGACATGAGTGATCATGGTTCTCCATAACTTCCTTTTGTTGCTCTAAGTAAATTTTGACACTTTACCATCACTTTTTGTCGCGGTTCTGTCATCGTTTCACAAAATGTAGGTTATTCATTGTTTTCCCTTCTCCGCTTGACTTCAATATGTTATGTGAATGTTAAATTCGCTGAATTGTTTCTTTCAGTTGTCTCTTTCTGATTGTAAGTAATAGTTTTGTTAGTTCCTATTTTTTTCAATTACCTCCTTGCTGCTCACATATTCATATAACATTGATCAGTATGCCATATAGATGAAATATCATATAGCATTTTGACGTAGTGTAATGGTTAGCAAGCTAAATCAACTACGACTGAGTAGTGAGTTAGATCCTCACTTGGTACTCCACACTTTCAGCCTTGTACCATATCTAAGCTACGCTTAGAAAATCATTTGGGTACTTGTACGTAGTGTAATGATTAGCAAGCTTGTCTCGCTAGATCAATTACAAGTGAGTTCGATCCTCATTGTGTTGTCCATACTTTCGGCCTTGTGTCACATCTAAGCTACGCTTATTAAATCAGATGTTATGCACTTTCGTTTCTAACGACATTTTGCTTAACTTCTGGAGGACTAATACTATTAAATTATTATTATTAATGATGATGATGATGATGATGATGATGATGATGATGATGATGATGATAATAATAATAATAATAAAGTAGAAATTATCCATCACATCTTTATATTCTTCCCTTCATTTACTTTAGAAAAAAAATTATTTTGACTTCTGGTGATGGTAGACCTGGAGAGCCAGAGTTAAGGGTGACCTCGTTCTGGTGACTTGTGAGGCTTTTGTTTGGTGAAGAATTGGATCCAGTGGTTAATTTTAGGGCTGGTCGCAACCCCCTACACACAGAGAGATGCTCTCCTTGTTGAACCATCTGCTGCTGCAAACTGGTATGAAGATCATCCTGAATCTGTTGTTGAGGGAGCAGATGTTATCATCCTCTGGTTGTTTTTTTTTTTATCAACACATCGAAAAATACAAGCAAATCGCTCAGACACTAATATCAAAGACAGAAAAGCAAAAAGTCTGCACACTGAGCGTACCAAGTAACAAAACATCTCGGCGGTGGTTTTTCAAAAATTAAGCAAATACAAAGACCTGGAAATGGAAATATTAAAATGTAACGATTAAAAGCTAAAACTGTTCCTGTTGTGCTTGGAGCTTTGGGTTTGATAAAGAAAGGAGCTCAAGAACAAATCAATAAAATCCCTGGTGCAACACTCTCTCCAGGAAATGCCAAAATTAGTTCCGACAAGCACAGCCCAAATCCCGCAAAGAGGTTTTGTCCGTTTAAGTTTTTTTGTTTTTTTTTGTTTATAGTGTATTTTATTTAATTAAGTGGAAACAACACCAAAATCACATCCTTCTATTGACTTGGGTCATTGGTCATGATTTGGCATGTAATTATAAAACAAATTCAGATCAAATTTAAAAAACAATAATAATAATAAATGTCTTGATGCTACACAAGGCGTGTCTCTAACAGTTTTTGATCTTAACCGATAGAAGGTCTTAACATGTTTTGTCTTGTTTAATTAAGATAGGCTACAGCAAAGATGCCATTCAGTACCACGTTGCATGACCTTAACCTAGGGTCTGACGAACTGTGTATTTCTGCTCATGAGTGGGGTTAATTGAGGTGCATCACGATCGAGTGCCGATAGGATTGTTTTTGTTTTTAAATTTGAAGTATGACGTAGCCAGGATGACTTGGTAGTCACATCTATAAATTTGGGAACACTCTCAAACGGAGACCGTCTGAATAGACCGAGTTACCCGACTTGAAACTATTTCTAACTAGATCCCCTCCTGCAAGCTTATGCGCTGATTTTATCGAAACTTGTCACCATATCGCGCACCTTTGGCTGTAACGCATGTGTGTGGTATACCCTTATAAGACTGAGTCATGATGGGTATATTAGGCTTCGTATATCTGTAACCGGGCGTCACTTTGTTAGCGTGATGTTCTCGCAATAAAAAATATTAGGTTGGTGCAAAAATAATGTCGTCTTTTGACGTTCAACTTATGTGAGAAAAACGACATTATTTTTGCATCAACCTAATAACATCAGCCAACAGTTGCCTGAACGGAGCATCCAATAAGAAACCACGTTATTACCAAATCATTGTGACAGTAGCAAACTAAATAGCAATCTGTGGAAGTTGTGTCATCAAGTTTCCGGATATTATAATGTATAAAATTCAAATGATAGGCGAGAAGCTATAGTTTCCGAAGAATTCGTCATCGTAGAGATGCTTTTTTTTTTCTAGATACAGGGAAGTGGAGAGATAATATGCATTAAAAATTATCAGTCTCAATGCATAACGAAACATGAGGTACATAAAACAATACAACTGACTTGTCACCAAATCATTTTTCGATGCATTTGTTGGAAGTCGGGGTTCAGTTTAAAAAAATGATCAAGAAAATAATACTTAATACAATGGAATACAATATTTTATTGATTCATTTCTCCCATGAACAGTATATTCATACAATTTTTTAGAGGTGAGGTGTTGCCCTGTACGAGGCCCAAGGGCCAATCGAGGTAGAGTTACAGTAAGAGACAGTTTATGCAGATAGAAGAGGAAGATAACGGTTAACTCTAGGGTTGAACAGGTTAATATTGCAGTAATCGGGGAAACATACTCTTGGGAGTCGGTTGCACAAAGCAGTGGTTCGTGGGAAGAAGCTATTCAAGTGGAACTTACTCCTCACCAATGGAATACGGAGGGAATGAGGGTGGTTTGCTACAATGAGAGTGGCATGGTGAATTAGACCCGACGGAAGCAAGGAATGCAGTTCGTCCCTGCACTTTCCATGGAAGTAGCTATAGAGCAGTGAGATGTTTGCTAAATCCCGCCTGCGTGAGAGAGGTTGTACAGTGGAAAATAATGTGTCACTCCCAAGGAATCTGAGACGCTTTTGAACTCTATCGAGACAGGAAAGTGAGGACTGGGCAGCTCCCGCCCAATTTATGACAGCAGTGCACCGTTTTAGACTTGACCTAGCTCTTGTAAAGGTAGCGGATAGCAGGAGTCAGGTACTTACGAGAGTGGTACAGAGAACCGACCATTTTTCCTGCATCTTTAGCGACGGATCGTATGTACGAATTCTACAAGGTCAGGTGTTTTTTTTAAGGCCCAGTGGTCTCTCAAGACACTGAGCCTCTCCGAGGGGGCATCCATTCATCGTGATTGGGGTCCGATCTGCGATGATAGTTTTCGATGCATTAAATGTAGCCAGTTTTTTTTTTTAACTTTTCAAAGTTAAAGCAAGATCGGATGAGAGATCAGCTGCCAATCTCTGATCATCACGGGTTTTGTAGGTGCACCCGTATATCATCGTCTCATCGGCATATATATTTACAAATGATCTGAGTATATTCTTAGGCAGATCAGTTCTGTAAAGTAAAAAGAGGGTTGGTTGTAAGAATGACCCCTGCGGGACGCTTGCGCTGATCGCTAGGGCCCAGGAGGACTGGTCGTTAATAACTACCTTTAGGGTTCTAACCGTTAGAAAGGACTTTATAATTGAGTAAAGCCTTCCAGTGATTTCAAACCTTTGTGTCCCACCTTGTCAAAGGCCTTCAAAATATCTAATATCTATGGTCCTTGAGTTGTATCTGTCGTCAAGAACTTCACTAATTCTGTGAGTAATGGTAGTTAGGACATCAGCAGTGGATATGGCCGATCGAAACCCGTACTGTTCGTCGCTCAAGAGGTTGTTATTATCTAGGTACTCAACGACCTTATTGATTATAGCCTAAAAAGCCTTACTAACGATACTGAGGGGACTGATGTGTCTATACTTAGAGGGAGAAAAGTGCTCATCCGCGTTTTTGAAAACCGGGTATACGCTTAACACTTCCCACAGGCGAAATATCTTTCCAAAGATTGATATATATATATATATATATATATATATATATATATATATATATATATATATATATATTGTCATCCACAGACAGACTGTTTCGCTGTATCACAGCTCATCAGTGTGGCTAGATGTCCGTTTGCCTCTGGTTAGAATCGAAAACTGGCTGAATTCGCGTCAGTCGGAAATTTTACCCTGAAGCCGTTGGCGCACGACAGAGAACAAGGTGAATTTAAGCGTATTTATTTTTAGATAAACACACAGTGACTGAGAGAACTCGATTCGATTTACCGAAGTGTCTTACATTATTAGCCGTAATAGTCACTGTTTACAAACCGACACATCCTCCCCAGAGAGCTCAACCGAATTTAATTTTTCAGGAGCATATATATTGTCATCCACAGACAGACTGTTTCGCTGTATCACAGCTCATCAGTGTGGCTAGACGTCCGTTTGCCTCTGGCTAGAATCGAAAACCGACTGAATTCGCGTCAGTCGGAAATTTTACCCTGAAGCCGTTGGCGCACGGCAGAGAAGAAGGTGAATTTAAGCGTATTTATTTTTAGATAAACACACAGTGACTGAGAGAACTCGATTCGATTTACTGAAGAGTCTGAATACCTCATTACACAACAGTATGAACTAAAAACAAAAATATTTAAGCACTTTACTAAAACACTTGCAGTCAAAATTTTCCGGCACTTGATAGTTCGGTACTCTGAATTGAAAAAATAAATCTCTCTTCTCTGACAGTTTCTAGTAGACTAAAATGCAAAACTTTCTTTAATTTTGACAAACCATTCACGAACTGGGTTATGACCTCTGCATACCACCATAATTACAATTCACATAAGGACACAATATTTCTACGTTTTTCATTTATTTATTTATTCAAAAACCGATTTAAAAAATTTGTTTCAAATTCCAAAGTTAGAATTTGACATTGCAATTCTTTCTGTTTTCTATTATTTATTTACTAACAGACTTCTTGGCTCCAAAGGAAGATTTATAATAGCGTTTTGCAATAATAATTTCCTAAAACAAACCCCCACACAGGGCCTACAATAAATATTTCTAGTAGATTAAATTTGGGACATGAGAGTTTGAAATTCAACAAAAATTTCGACAGGCCAGATAATGTTTCACTGACTTAATATAAATTTTATTAAAATTAATTCGGTTGTTTTGAAACATGATTCTTGGGTCAGTGATTGTGTGGAAATAATTAGTTTTGCATTTAAACTGTAACTTAAAATAAATAATCGGATTATTTCTGTTGATTCAATTGTTCTTGTAAATTTATTAGATTACCAAACTAGGTTATAAATTCTCACGTAAAATGAAATTTTTTATCCTTCTAATGACCCAATTTTAAATGAAAGTATTGTACACCACACTACATTTTGGCTACGGAAATCTGTGAAAAACATCGTCCCTCGTGTATAATACGCACTGACATTTTAGAAATGTAGTAACTACATTTAACATTTCAATTTTTGTTTCTTGTTCGTAACAATTAAAATACGAATTTATATAGTTTACATTATAAATAGTGGATAAGTTCACCAATTGTCCGGTTCACATTCCTTCCAGGTCTTTTGAACAGAAGTAGAAGTTTATCCCTAGTTTCCTGTTTAGGACTGTGTTCCCAGTTCCTTCTAAAATCTTTTAATTCCCCTCCATTCCCAATAGCCCCTTGTGGCTTAGTTTCATTATCGCCTTGTTTGTGGTGAATTGATTAAAAAAATATACTTTGAAAGGGTATTTAGAAAAAATGTATGGATATGGTCACACAAAAATGCAATAAGCTTGCAACGAAAATAGGTTTACACTTTAAGAAATAAAACTATAAACAAATACATTCCAATGGTCAGTGGGTTATTTCCCTGCAGCGGGATAAAACAGAAGTGGACATTACTACGACGACATCGTGGCAAAGTCATTAAAACGTACACACAAACGTACTGAACGGCAGTGAAGGCGAATCTGTGGACGATGACAACTTCCAAGACATCTACCACGCTGACAATATAGGTAAAACTGTCATGACGTCTATCTTTAACAGGAACATCCGTGAAATGGGCTAAAATATGCGTAATATCTATAGGAATAATTAAAAAAGCAAATGCGATGTTTGGTTAGTGAGCTTAGAGATATGAAACTTACTGAGCTAGATAGGAACAGTCTGAGGTAGTTACGTTTTAGACCATAGATACTTTCGGTCATACCTTCCTGAAGACAGTGACACAAAAAATATTTTGTTCTTGTGTATAATACGCACCCCTAAATTTGCTGCTTAAAAATATGGGAAAAATGAATATCAATCAAATGTTTTACAGTATATCGAAAGAAAAATGCCACGTTTATTTCAGCTATAGTTAAAAAGACGGAATGCTGAAGCATACTGCCAGGGCACACTTAGATAAGTGAGGGTCGCCGACAGAAAATCCTTGCCAATTTGTAGGCTAAGGATGGCGAATATGGCATTCTTCTACGCACTGCCACGGACTTCCTAAAACACGAAAAACGCTTTAGATAATTTAAATTTCTTCTTTGAAGTTAAATTTTGGTATAATTTGAAAGCGAATCTGTGTGAAAAGAAAAATAATTTTCTGTATATAATTAAAGTTTTTAGTCATTTGGCACGTTTACTCGAAACTCATAGACTTATCGAACCGCTAGTAAATTTGAGGATTAATTAACTGGATTTTGTCAAAGTAATGCTTACTTTTTGCTTAAAACGCAATGAAAATAACGTTTATTTACAAATGGTAGCCTGTTATGTCATAGATTATCAACAGTAGTTTTATATTGTAATCCATCTCTTAAAAATTGCGCGAAAATGTTTTTTAAAAATAAAGAAATACAGAATACCAATAGTGCAATAACCAAGAATGTTTTAAAATAAATTATCTTTCACCTTATATAACCAATAATTCAAGAATATTTTTTATTCCATACGCTTTTATGAAACTTAGTATATATAGCGTCGATATTTTTCAGTTCCGTCTGAAATACAATAATATGTTTTATTAAATTATGCAAGCACCATCTCTCAAAAAATACTAAAAAATTTAGTTTTATTAAATCATTTTCGGGGCGAATTTTTCATATGTTCACACTTCAGCATATTTTTTTTTATTGAAATAACATCTTCAGATCAAAGATTTCGCGACCCCCCCCCTATTAAAAAATATACACGAAATATCAAAGGAGGGGTAAAACTAGTCTCGCTCCCATATTCAGTAGACAATTGAAAATTACATTTAAATCAGACGATTTGCTTATTTTTTTTATAAATGTTTAAAAATAGCGGATTTTTTTTTGCTTTTTTGCTTTCATTTTTGACAAAATCCATTTTGTTGGTCATTACATCCTATCCTTAGTTTAATTAAGTAGAATGTAAGTATTAGAGTAATAAAATTAATTATGGCTATTATTTTTAATAAATTAATTTTGAATCATACATAGAAATATATAAATTGCCTAATTAATAAACATTCAACGAAGTATTAAGAAGTCGAAGCGGTGGGGCAGTGCTATAAAATCAGCAAACCGTGTTCGAATTTCGGCTGAGATGTTTATAAGCATTTGGAAAAGGCACAAATCCACTTCTCCCTGCGCTTTGTTCAATCGCCGCATATCAAGAAAAAATAACAAGATAATGGCATGTCATAATGTCCGACGGAGTGAGTGAGCACTTAAGCCAAGTACTTTACCTAACCAGGGATTAACATCGAACTGCTATAATTAATTCCGAATTTTTACAAATCTATATAATTATTTTTTTTAGAAATCTATAATTAAACCAGCTTTTATTTTAAGTTTTGTCATTAATACCAGCTTTTACTGTTGGCATTAATGGGTTTACATGCTTAAATAAATAAAAACCTTTTTCCTGAATTTGTCCTGCAAAAATGGAGCTAGGTCTAATGTACCTGTGCATCACTTATGCCGTCAAGAACTGTAGATATTCATACATCAACCCAATCAAACTGGTAACGAAATAATCTATGTGTAGGGTTCCATCCTCACTGGTTGTCCGACACTAGCAGCTTTGAGTTAGTCTGAGATAAGTTAAGTAAACACCTATGCATCGATCAAATAATTTGTGTCACGGTTTTTAGCGACATTGATCGCTGATATCAAAGCAGGACTTAAAGTAAACAGAAATATCAGTGAAAGATCAAAGTATTATCGATGTAGTATCAACTTAATACCAAAATGATTTTAAAAGTGATTTCTGTACAAGAGAAACATTTGCCTTTTGGCTTATGTTCGATTTACTTTGTTTTGAACGGCGCCAATTCTGTCTGGACCAAGTTTATACAAGCAAGAACTAATTTTTGAAACTTATATACGTGTTCGCTATATTTGCGTATATTTCATTGTTTGAGCATTTTAAAAAATATGAGATAAAAGCAAAGTGACCATGTCTAGGTGAACAAACCATTGTTGTCATTTATTAGGTTTAACTTAATTTGGCACAAGATCACAAATATGGGGCACTTATGATTGCTCATTACACAGTATTGGCCAGTAAAAATAGGATGCTACCCATTAACCCACACCTGAGTGCTTTAAAATACTAAGGCGCAAGGTGATTTTTTATCAATTTTTTTTGTGAGGTGGAGAAAAGTCATGAGTCCCTAACCCACCAGGGTCGTAGGGGTACCATAGAAATTGCAGCCATCGTAACAGTTGTGTGTTTAGGGCAAAATAACCAGAAGGAGACCATCCTACTTCAGGCTAGTTATGAATTCAGAGTTTTCCTTCTTCAGGACTGGTTACCATTCAAGGCAAGAGAGCCAAGTCAAGCCCTATTGCCCGGTTTACACTCCTTCTCGGTCTTTTGAACGGTGTTTCCTGTTTATGATTGGATTTCCGGTTCCTTCCAAATTCCTCTCTTTCTCAAGAAAAGGAGAAAACGATTCTACTTCAGGCTTCTTTTGAATTTAAATTTTTCCTTCTTCCGGATTGGTTATCACTCAAAGCAAGAAAGGCCAGTCAGACCTGCTATTTAATCTTATAGGTGGTGGGGAGAAGAGATTTATTCTTTTCCCAGAGGTACTTGTGTGAAAATGAATGTAAGGAAATACATCATGATCCGAACTTGGCTTGCCAATTTCTCTTTCTGATCACCTAACCATTACACTATAAGTAATTTAGTTTGTTAACGAACATAGAGTCGTCGTCGGCATCCGTCCGTCTCGAGAGACGATGGAGTAGCGCTGTAGGTGCTAGGCGACGAAGTTACATCGCCTCTGGGGACTGTGTAGTCCCATTCTGGAGCGGCAGTCTCTCAGGCACTTGGCACTGAGACCGGTAACTGTCACTTCCCGTGTTGTGCCGGTGTCTTGCGACGTCGCTGGAGTGTCCTCTCCAGTGCGCTACGAGCCTGGGCGGGATGTATGGAGAACTAGGGCTGCCTGGACGTCTAGTTCCCCCTCTCGGCCTTGCTAGTAGAGTCCAAAGGAAAGGATGAACCAATACAGTTTGGTAGTAGCGCGGCTGCAGGAGTTGCCGGAAGGTAGCACAGAGTACCGTCCATCCGCCTTCGGGGCTGCACTCCGGATTTGTATAGGGTTTACTCCTTAGCCTTTTCTTCTCCCGGAGATTTCCACAAGGCAGTGGAGCTATTTAACCCATAGCTGAGGTTTGGTTCATGGGCACCAGGGCGTGTCCACACACCGGTGGGCCTACATGCCGCATTTTAAGGGGGCCAAATTCCTCTCCCGTCCCCTGTAGTTTAGTCCGCGTCCGCAAGGTGCTCGGTCGCCATGTATCGCCACGAGGAGACACTACATAAGCTTGCTGATGGAGAGGCTATATACTAGCAGGGGAAGACTTACGCACTCGGCTTCCCTTTTCGCATTGCTGCTAGCCAGCGGCGGTAGCTGAAAGCGAGAAGCGACAAGCACTACCACTACAGACTACCACACTAGACGCATCACAACAGCCGTTGAGACACACAAAGAACATAGAGTACTTAAACCATAAAAATGTGATTCGAAATTAAGACACTAACAAAGGTTTTGACAGCCTAGGTTGCTAAGTATCTCTATACAGCAAGTACCTTTCTTTATTTAGGATTAGCTTAATCTGACACTGCCAAAACAGGTAGAGGCAACCAGTAACGATGAAACCCACAAGTAAAGAGTTCGCTAACTCTTTTACTGCAGGTGCAGTTTCAGGTGCAGTTTTAATTGCAGTGTTGCCATACGTGGGCTACAAGAATTGGGCTACATTTAAAAACCCAGCACAAGGAAATTTTCAATTGAATTTCTTCTTTATTAATAGTCTAAGTTTTTATATGCTAAAGTTCACCCTATAGAAGGCTCGAGAGCCACTCAAGGAGTAACTTACTGTCAAAATGTTTAAAATGAACGAGGTGCGCGAAATGAATGAAAGTGGAGGTGACAGGAAGTGAAGAATACAACGATAAAGAAAATATAGATAACGTTTGACCTTTGACTTAAAGAAGTTAAAATTGTGTTTAGGAAACAACCCACATGAGAGATTATTTTCAGGAAACAACTGTTTTAATCGAACTTCGTTCTTACAAATGGAATACAGAGGAAATGTGGGTGATTCAACTACATGGAAGTAACAAGGTGGGTCTGAGTTACTAACCCAGCTTATTTTTAAAAGTAAGTCAAAATCGTAAGTAATGAAATTCAAAGTAGAGTAGCACTAAGTTTTCAAAATTTGCTCAATCTGGCAATCTTTCTGACTGGTGGCGTTCATAGAATTCTGTCATAATGCCGTTGTAATCATTTCTACTGATCAACGAATGTTAATATCTATTATTTTGTAATGTAACATTTATTATCATTAGTCGCTGTTTCCGTTTAGGGCAGATTGCGAACTAATATGACATTTCTCGCCATTGGTCTTGAGCAAGTCTATTTAGAGTTTGTCACGCATTAGTTGGTGACCACAAAATTGTTATTCCACTCCCTCTATTTTGAGTTTCCTCTATTTCTTCTTCCAGGCACCATAACCTCAAGAGACAATTTAGTCAGATCCGCATTAAATCTTTTTAATGTATCCAAAGAGTTTCAAGGATTAGTTACACTTTGTATCGTAGAATGGAGGTAAATTAGTGACATTTCTAAGAGTCGTTATTTTCACTTTGTCTATCAGTTCAGGTGAAGTAATAGTATAGCGGCTCGGATTGAGGAATCGGAGAGTCGAGTTCGAACTCCAGTCGAATCCATTACATTTACTTAGGTACTAATATGGGAAAGGTATGAATCTTCTTCTTCTCCCCCATCTATGGGTAAATAGCAGGACAGACCGGGTTCTATAGCCTTGGATGGCAACTGCTCTACCGTAGAAAGAAATGGCAGCCGGGAAAAATCTGCCTCGTCAGACATGTATCGAAAGATACAGGATCGTCTAAGCGTGTATTACGCATGGCACATAATTGACTGACTATCAGTTCCAGATTTGTGATGATGCGTATTATATAATTTGCGAATGTTTTAATTTGAGTTGAAAAATTTCAGAGTCCATGTCACACAATGAGGTTAATTATATTTATCATTATACTATAATTATTTATCATTATAGTTATTTAAAAATCTCTTATATATCAGTAAAATGAATGGAGCACTTTGGTTGATTGGCATTTGTTTACATTTGTAAAAACAATATGCTTGATTTAGTTGTGTAACTCTACCGAGTGAAGATAGCTCTGGCTGACACCAAATTAGTTGTGTTTCAATCCTGGCTTGAGGTATTCGGATGTCTAGTCGCAATGAGGAGCTGTGATACAGCGAAACAGTACTGTCTGTGAATGACAATATATATATATATATATATATATATATATATATATATATATATATATATATATATATATATATATATGGGTCGAAATAAGATTATGTTGTCCTAATCTTTTTGGGAAACTTGCCTGACTTGAAAATCACCAGCATTCGAAATAATGATTTTTTTTCCTTCATTGTGCCTATCCCTTCCTATTACTTTCAGTTCTAAGTAATCTTTGTCTCCTTATTACACTTCCTTGTTCATTTGTTTATTATACTTCCTTGTTATATGCTGTCATTCATTTGCATAAGCTTCTTAGGTATATTACTCGCTGTTTCTCTCACTCTGTCTGGCTTTCAATGTATCCTATTTTCCAAGCCTCCTTTCTTAATAACATATACCAGAGATTTCAATTACCTCTTTATGATCCTAAACAAAGCGTCCTTTTCGTTCCCATGTTTCATAAGACTTCCTCGTTGCTCATATATTGTCCATGGAATTCTCAACATCCTTCTGTAGAACCACGTCAAGATTCCTTTACATCTGTGAGGAAATTGTCCAGCATTCATTGCTATATAGGAGGATTTGTAACAGTTGCGCACTCTTATATTTGTTTCTAACGCAATCTTCTTAATATTTTTAGTTTCTGGATGCCATTATTCGATATTCCAATGCCTATTGATTCCTGCGTCACATTTTCCATTGTCTGTTATGACACTTTCCAGAGAGTTAAATTTATGTAATTGATTTTTTTGATATTTCAGTTTGCAGCTGGCATCTTGGACTATACCACTAATGACCATACATTTTGTCTTTTTAAAATTGTTGGTTAATCTTTTCATCTCACCTTCCTTTACAACCTTATCTAGAAGTAACTGCAATTTTTTTCTTTCTCATCGGCATATCTTATGTTGTCAAGATTGTGCGCAATAATAATAAATCGCGGCAGAACTTCTAGATCTGTTACGATCGCCTAGCTGTAGAGGCTAAATAAATCCCTTGAGAAGACAAATCCTTGTCTTACACCTCGTTCTATTTTTGTGTACTTGCTCAATTCATTTCCTATCTTTATGTTGGCGGTTACAGTAAATGTTACGTAGTTCTAGAACTGACTCCTGGCACCGCTGTGTAATACGCAACTACTTCTCTTTTCCTTTCTTCTTCGATTATTCTAACCATTCCTTCTCTTTATCTCTTGCATCACAGTAATCTTTCCCTCTTTCTTCTTTCTTATGTCACTCATCTTCTTATTCGTCTTTTACAACTACTCTTCCTTCACTCAGCCATCCAAAACTTTTCAATGTCTAAACAGATTATCTTTTAACATCAGAAAAAAATCTCTGCGGTTTACCTTCATAAAATATTCATTGTCTCCTCGAACTAATTTATCTGAATCAACAATGTTTGTTATTATCCAAGACTAGTCAAGCGTCATCCCAAAATCTGTAGCCTATGACAATACGTGGTTGGAAGGATTTGACTCAGTCGCCATGATTGTCGGCTATCAGTATTTTCCCTGTGCTTCTTCTAGTGTTTGTCTCGCTTCGTTTATTCTCCAGTCTCCGTTTTCCATACGCCATCTTCCTCAGTCTAGAAACGCATTTTGAAAATGTTACTTTTTATGTTTTATATTTCAAATGGTACTGCCAAAATAAATGTTCAGTGGTCCATAAAAATGACTTTTTCATTTGTGATTATTTTAAAATTTTTATAATAGATCTTCTGATAAAATTTCGACAATTTCTTTTATTAAAGTGACTTACACGTTATCAAAACGAAACTCTGAAATGGGGTAAAATCGGTAATCGTCTGGTAGACACCAGGCGATTACTGCTATACAAGTGAGTTCGATTCACACTGAGTGTGACATTTGTGACTTTGTGTCTGACTAAGCTAAGTATACTAAATGCAGATTTTATTGTACTTTTAAAATCCACCAAATACAAATATCTACATTATATAAGTAACTCTAAGGTCACGAAAAAAATCCAGTATTTTTGCTCATTATTCATTTATTTTCTGAATTAAATTTAAAAAATGTAGATCACTAGAAATTTTACTAAATCCTAAGAAAAAAGATTAACAAAAAATATTTAACATTTTTCTGTAACTATATTTAAACATGGTGGTGTGCGTGTGTGTTGTGTTCTGTGAACACGATCTTAATTTTAGAAACCATTCTAGACTCTCTGTATCTTAACCGACAAAAAATTTGAAAATATGGTTTACATTTAGAAAAGGAAACTGGCACCAGCAATTATTTTGAACCATAAGCCCATGAAAAACTGGCATCGCAAAAAAGAATAATATGATTATAGGCGTGTAGGATATACAATAAGATAAAGTTAGAAATAAACGCGCACAGACATCCACTCTCTGATTTGGATATACATTATTTATGGTCTGCGTGTTGATTAAATTGACAGTTCTCTTAACTTGCGTCCCCATGCCACTGATTATTCGCCACCACAAAAAAAAAAAAATTTCCCTTACCAATTCTTGATTTAGTAAAGGCACTGCATATTAAATTCACTCTTTAATGATATAGCAACAATTAGAAACTGAAACACTAATTAAGAATGAATTAGCAGTAAAGCTAATGAGAATGGTGGATGTGTCATTTTTGTTTTATTTTCTTGGCAATTAAACTATCAATGCAGGGGTTTCTTTTTGACGGTGCAAGCCGCAAATCTGGAGCCACGTGGAGACGATCTCCGTATTTGTTTTTCAGGTTGCATATTCCCGAAAACCCTGCTTTACACAAATATATGACAAGAAATGGAAGGAGAGCGTTTAATGTCTTTTTTACTAGTTTTGGGGCATATATCACCTTGAATACACACACATAATTTATTGGCATACTTTTCTGCATTCCATATTCTTACAAGTAAAGATTTTAACAATAAAATTCGCTTTTATACAAGTTTAGGCTATTTTCCTGTCAGATGTTAAATACGTGCAAAAGATTCTGAGCTATACTTAAAATGCTTTCATCTTCCAACTCAAAACCCAATAGTTACCCAACTCTAGGTAATTACTTACAGATTGAGAATCGCTTGGTTTGATGCTAATGTATATCTCATTGGTACTAGTTGTCAGTATTCAAGACCAGAATTTTTAATGTTAAATTTTTAGCTAAGTAGACATCCTCTTGGAAAATGAGCTGGAAACAATTTCCTTTCCGTCTCTTTTCCTCAATTTTACTTAGTCAACGCTATTAGATTTGCATATCGCAATGGTTTAAAAAATTCGTATCTAAAATAAACACTAGACAAATAAATAAACTTGGTTAAAAGCTACTATCCCTAGGCATCCACAGCGCTTGGTGGAGTGTCTTAAAACTAAGAACTAAACGGTAGACTAAATTTGTCTTCTTGCCTCGAGTCTATGACAGTACTACTGATCTGAGTCGTGTCATTTCGTCTAAAATCATTATTGCCATTATTTTTCAAAATAAATCAGAAAACTTTTCTGATTTATTTTTCCTGTCAGATACTGGTTACATGCAGAAGATTCTGAGCTTTTATTTACAGTTTTTTTTCTTGTTTTCGAAACTTTAGCTTCTAAAACTTTTATATGTGGAAAAAAGGTTTCATTTCGCAAAATGTGCATTTAAAACTAAAATAAAAAATATCTCGATAGGGTAATAGATCTAAAAATTATTCATTTTATGAAGGATAACATAAAAAACATAAAATCAGGAAACTTTAAAACTTAACATCTGATTTTAACATCATATTTCGCCTACAACATCTGATTTTGACATCATACATGTTCATTTTTTTTAAATTTTGTCACGCCTTGTATGCCATATGCAAAAACAAATGGTACGGCATAGGATGACTGGATCTTGTCAATAACCTATCGAGTATAAAACTAACTACTACATAAAGAGAATTGGGATTAAAATGGCGACATGAAGAAAAAATGGCGATGGAATAGACGTCAAAATAAAAAAAAACAATCATGTAGTAGTAATTCTAAGTTGTTTTGTGTAGGAGTAGTAGTAACGAGAGTAGGAGATGTCAACTTATCTCTGAGCAGTCTTTGTAAACCCCCTTCTCCTAGTGGATCTTTTAGACCTCACAGTGACCGAGCTCATCTAAGTACCTGGGACACCACTTAAGCATGGTCTTTCTGATCAAAGAAGTTCTGCTGCCTTGATTCATGGACAGCAGCTTATTCAGTAACTCTCTGTGTTGAGTAGCTCTTGAGTTATATATTAGGTGAACACTAGGAAAGAAAAAATGTAATTCCATAATGGGGTATCTTCAAAACACACTAACAATCTCTCTCTCTCTCTCTCTCTATATATATATATATATATATATATATATATGTGTGTGTGTGTGTGTGTGTGTATAACAGTAATTCTAGGGAATTATATATATATATATATATATATATATATATATATATATACAGTGTAACCCGGATATAAGAGACCCGGAGATAAGAGAAACTCGGATATAAGAGAGATTTTCTCTGGTCCCAAATTAGAGCCTGTGTTAATGTATATATAATAGACCAAACCCGGATATAAGAGACCTCTTATCCGGTCCCGACAACTCTCTTATATCCGGGTTACACTGTATATATATATATATATATATATATATATATATTCCTTACCGGTAGCCCGACTTGCACAACGAAATCTTTGTTTGATATCATATATATATATATATATATATATATATATATATATATATATATATATATATATATATATATATTCCCGGTGATCGACTACAACTAAAAGTTTCATAGGTAGGTCGTCGGCAACATATTTGAGGAAAAAATGGGCCCTTTTTACCCTCTCGACAACTTCAAGATGTTACAATGGGGGTAGCTGATGTGTACATACTATGAACGCACTAACTATACTCACCTTTGTGTAAGTACAAAGTAAAAAACTCCTAAGAGATTACGCTACAAAAGCACGCCGGAAAACAGAGCTGAATTTCTTATTAAATAGCAGTACATTAATATTTATAAATAAATCCCTAGTGAACAGTGACCATAACAACTAGCACGTAGGAGTTGCTTACTTTATATATTATATACAAGGGTTGATTGAAAAGTTCATAGGCTGACAAAGATTATATCATGGTATGTGACCAGACGAGATTTATTTTCCACATCGTCACTCTTGCGGTCCACACACTTCTTCCATCGTTGTTACAGTGATTGGATACCATTGGCGAAGAAGATTTCATCCTATTAGTAAAAAAAGTCATCAACAGCAGATATGACGATATCATGACTGCGATGATAGTTCCCAGCCAAGAGTTTTTTTCATGTTGGGGAACAGATTATAGTCAGACGAGGCCATATCAATAGAATAGGGAGGCTAACCAACCAGTTCCATTCACAGTTACGCACAGTAGCCAGTGAAGCCAAGGTCTTGTGTACCGGAGCATTGTCCTCATGAAAGAAGACCCCTTTCGTTAGTTTCCCTAGGAGTTTGGTCTTGATAGCCTTTCGTAACAGCTTCAGAAAGTTGGCATAGTGCTCTATATTGATGGTGTGGCTCTTTTGAAGATAGTCAGTAAACACAATGTATTTTGCAAAAACTGAGGTCATCACCATCCATGCAGATGAAACGACCTAGGTCTTTTTTGGAACAGGTATGGAGAAGTGTTTCCACTGCATGGATTGTCTTTTTGTCTCTGGTTCAAAGTGATGGACCCAACCATCCTAGGTTAGGAAACATACAAGGAAACCAGTTGGATCGGTCTCAAACTATTAAGGGGTCTCCCTTTTTTACACAAATGGACTCACCCGAGGTATACATATACTACTACCGGTGAATACCCGGACAGTCTGTAATAGAGGTGGGTAGCACAAGAGTCACAGTTAGCGAGCACGTAGACTCAGTAAGGAGTCATCCGCGATACTTCAATACCAAGACTGTATATATATATTAATGCTACTAACCCGCATTCCTGGATCTACTAACTCGTATTACCAGTTTGTATTATTACGTTAATACATTTATTTTCCTTATCCATTCCTGGCGTTTGTTATTCATTGATATCGGATTCATCCCGGAATCCACAACACAAACAATCTCAGAATTTTTATTTTGATGTGATCAGCCTGGTACACTTTTGATCAGGTGCCATAAGACGTAGCACCCATCGAGCGGAAACCTTTGTCATGCCAAGTTCGTTATGCAGAATATTCTCAACTCTTTCATGGGATATGTTAATAGCGTTTGCTAATTTGATTTATAGTCAACCGCCTGTCATCCATCACTATGTGGTAAACACGATCAATGTTTGCCTCGGTGGTGGCAGTGGCTGGACGTCCATACCTTGGGTCATCTTCAAGACTCTCCTAAATTCAGCTGCCCACTTTTTCACTGTTTATAAAGAGCGTCATCCCCTAATATAGCAAACATGTCAGCATTAATCTCCTTGGGGGCTAAAGCCTTTTTCTGTATGTACTTGATAATACCACGATGCCAAAATTTGTCCATTTAAAAGAGAAGTTGATAGTAGTTACATCTGTAGTCTTCTTTGGGCAGTCAGATGTCAGTTCACCTGCAGTTATTAATTAGAAGAGTTGAAATTAATGCATGCAAGATTTAACAGCTCTAGTAACTCTCCTTCATAATCAGCCGATGAACTTTTCAGCCCACCCTCGTATATATATATATATATATATATATATATATATATATATATATATATATATATATATATTAAAAATAAAAACAGACCACTTTAAGGTTCCATAAAATAAATTGTTTCACCACAGCCCATTTAAAGGACAGCGGATCATCAGATTTTATTTCCAAAGGTTGAAATGAAAAATGAAAAGAAATTTACACATTTATGACGGGCAGTAATAAGTAAATTAACGAAGTGAGGGGGTGAGGGGTGAAGGGGGGGGTAGAGAGACAAGATTGAGTTAGATGTAACATTTCTATTCTTTCAAATTTAAATTTTTAGAGGAAATCCAGACATTGACACATTAAATCTGTTAACGGAAGTTATATATTGATATTGGAGGGGGATAGGACAAAAGGCATAAAGAGAAAGAGAGAGAAAGAAGTTGTGATAAAGTGTCATTAGTTTTCTTTGGAATGGACGCTGTTTTTTGCTTTACTTTGATAGTTCATAAATATTATAATTTTTTACATAAGTTTGAATGTTTAAACAGTCTAAGGAATTTAATTATATGTTAGTTAAAGTTTTTTTTTAAAACTTTATTACAAAAATTTGGGGGATTTAATATGAAATAGTCGATTAGAAAAATATTCATAGAATTTACATCAAAACACTAAAAAATTTCCATAGCTTAGTCTGGCACAAGGCCAAAAAGAAACTATATTGCATCAATTTTCACTTTTGGGAAACTGGACATGAAAATAATAAATATTCTTTTAAAAAAAACTGACTGTTGACAGCTTTTGTTAAAACCTAACTATCTCAGCCACTATACGAAGCCCAATAAGCTATTTTCTTTTCCATTAGGTATCTCTTCGCCACAAACATTTGTATACAACCATAGTCCTAAAAAAATAAACGATCAGTGACAATTTCTGCAAGACAAATTACGAGATTAATGCCTTCAAGAAAATGCCTCTGTAAATCATAGAGATCGGAGGTCAATTCGACTAAAATGGCTGTCATATGAACGTCCTTTCTTATCTTTCTGCTGGCATGACTCAAGTAATCAGATATTTAAGCGGTGGAATTGGGAGAATAATAAATCGAAAGCGGAGACAAATTCTTATGCTATAATTAAATCCCGTCTGACCAGAAACTAAGTGAGAAAGACGTTTGAAAAATCCTTCAATTATTGCAGTGTATTTTGCACTTTGCTAAAACTATCAATCAACTATTCTTGGCTTTACTTCCAAACTATCATGGCGCTGATAAATTGTTTTGCATACATACAAACATACGCACGCAAACGCACGCACGCACACACACACACACACACACAGACACACACACACAGATATATATATATATATATATATATATATATATATATATATATATATATATATATATGTGCAGGTATGCAGAAAAATAGGAAAGAACACGTTAGGTAAATAATCCGGAGTTCTTTAGTATTTTTGTTTTTATTTTTAAAAAGACAGTGCTCCATACAGAAGTAGAGCTTATATTATAATATTTAAAAAAAAATATGATTCCTTCACTACATAAGAGTTCTCATGTTTCAAAAACGAGGGCCGAAACCCTCAATATGATTATTGAAATTAAGTTGAATTAAGGTATCGAGTCCCGTTTCATCCTCAAGCGAAAATTTAGGAATAAGCTATGTTGTGGTTTGCGCGGAAAACTAAATCTAAAAACTATAGTCAACACTAAATTAAAAAGGGTAAACTTCCTCGACGTAACTCTAGACTTAATAAACAACATTTACACACCCTACAGAAAACCTAACACTAATCCCTTGTTTGTAAACCCTAAGTCAAACCACCCTCCATCTATAATTAGGCATATACCCACATCAATAGAGAAATGAATTAGCATGAACTCCGCAAATAAGGAAATATTCCGACAACACAGTAATTTTTATAACACAGCCCTGAAAAATAGCGGATACAGAAGCGCTGACATAAGCTATAGAAACAATAGTACCAATAGTAAGAAAAACAGGAAAAGAAAGATCATATGTATACCCCTCCGTTCAACCAAATGGTCATTACTAAACTAGGGCATAAGTTCCTAGCTTTAATTGAAAAACACTTTCCCACTAATAGCAAACTCAGCGAGATCTTTAATAAAAACACTTTAAAATTAAGTTACAGCTGCACTGAAAATCTAGAAAGAATCATAAAAAAAAAAACATAATAATAAAATCCTGGGAAAACACGCATGCCAAAATAGTATTAATAAAACTCCTAAACTGAAATTAGGCAAAAATAATGAAAAATTATGTGATTGTAGAAACCTTAAAGACTGCCCGTTAGAAAATAAATGCCTCACAAAATCCGTGGTATACCAAAGCACTATCTCATCTATTGAGAGTCCTAACACTGATAGGATATACATTGGATCAACGAAGAATAAATTTAAAATTAGATGGAGACAACACAAGAACTCCTTCAACAACATTCAAAATAGAAATCAGACATCTCTATCACAATATTTCTGGCATTTAAAAGAAACGAATAAAACACCAAAAGTAAAATGGAAAATAATAAATAGAACAAGAACTTGTAAGACCTGGGATGACCCATGCCCTTTATGCCTACATGAAAAACTACACATCATTAAGTTTCTAAATATGGAAAAGTTATTAAACCATAGGCAGGAGTTAACGGTTTTTTGCCGACATCAACAAATTTTCGCATTAAATAATTAACATAAAAATAGATAAATAAATAAATTCCATAGTTTAATAAAAGTCTTAAAAGCTTAGCCCAATCATTAAATAGAAAAACCCTTTGTGAAGTCGTCAAAAATACAAATTGTAGTTCAGTGCATCGCGTTTGTATATGGAATAGACATTTTAATAAACAAATAAATAAAGAGATTAATAGATAGATAATAATAAAACAGAATCCTCTCGACACTTAACAATTTGCCGTCGCGCCATGAAATATCTTTCGCTTTAAACTATCTAGATGGTGACCGCCACCATCAGCTTTGAAATAGATACCCCACCATAACCTGGCATAAACTTTCCGAAGGTGATTGATCTGTAGATAAGAATTAACTCTTCGACCACCTAACCAAAATGGCCGCCCCCCCAGCCGTTTCCATAGTAATTAATGTTGCAAAAGACCATACTTATAAACACGCGCAAACCACAAGATAGGTTATTTCTAAATTTTCGCTTGAGGATGAAACGGGACTCGATACCTTAATTCAACTTAATTTCAATAATTATATTGAGGGTTTCGGCTCTCGTTTTTGAAAGTTGGGAACTCTTATGTAGCGAAGGAATCATATTTAAAAAAAAATATTATAATATATATATATATATATATATATATATATATATATATATATATATATATGTATGTGTATATATATATATATAAAAGTGTGCACTGAGGTCAACAACAAACGATGACAGTCTGATTCATACTTCAACGTAATCTTCAAATTGACTTTCACTGTTTGGAGCTGACTTCAGCGTTCACTTTTATTTTTACATACGTTCTATTTTTGATATTGAGCATTAAATATATTAAGCATTAAATATATATATATTTAATATATGCTATATTTTATATATATATATATATATATATATATATATATATATATATATATATATACATACAATTTGTGCATTTAACCACCAATTTTTAAAAATTTAAATAAAAATCGTTTGTTAAGGATTTTTGTTTCTTTATTTCGAAAAACATTTTCCTGGTTTCAGGTGAAAATTTGGATATGAATTGTCCTCTGTCTGAATACTTCCGGCTTAAGTTTTCACGAATCAATTCGTGTTCTGTCGGTTTTGTTTTATTTCATTATTTATAAAGTTTATTTATTCCGGAATTCATGATATTGGTTTCTTTCGTCGCTGCTTGGTCGTGCAATATGAAGTTGGTGTATTTGGGTAGCAATTTTTAGTTTATACAAGTTTAAATAATACAGTGTAACTCGGATATAAGAGAGTTGTCTGGACCGGAGAAGAAGTCTCTTATATCCGGGTTTGGTCTATGATATACATTAACACAGGCTCTAATTTGGGACCAGAGAAAATCTCTCTTATATCGGGGCTTCTCTTATACCAGGGTCTCTTATATCCGGGTTACACTGTATATGCGAGAATGCTTTGTCGACCAACAATTTGTGAAAAAAATGTCTAATATTTGATTATTTTTTAGAATTTGAGAAGTGGTTTAGTTGAGCTATGGACTTTTCCCGTGTTCCCTCGTATTAATTAATGTAAAACGGGGGATAAACAAGAGTTTACCAAATAGAATGTGAACAACAGCTCTAAAATCACTCGGCGAAATATTGAGATTTAAAAAAGAATGTATGAACATAAAAGGGACTTTAAATTTTAAAAAATCCTCTCAGTGGTTTGGTTTGGTTTGGTTCACAACATATCAACCTCAATGCCGACAAGATTTTTATTTCAAAAATGTATTGCTGGTATTTTTGCTAGTAATAATTTTTTTTCAAAAATTTATTGATGGTAATAATAATTTTTACGAAGTATTTCTGGCATTAAAACCTATTTTTACACTTTCATAGTGTTTTGACCCCAGTTTGGGGGGTTAACTATTTACCCATAGCTAGGACCATAACAGGTGCTACCACCCCGGATTAGTATAGACCTGGGAACACCAGCAATTAAGAGGTGGTTTCACGTTCCTCAAAACCTCCTGATCAGAGACCTTGCTGTTGGGTGCAGTTTATCGTCTTACCCAGGATGCGGATGTAGTTTATCGTAATCCCCAGGACGATCAGTGTTTCGTAATTACAATTTTTACCTGTAAAATGTCGTTTTACGAAAAAAAAAAGAAGAAAGGGATATAATTTATTCATACGAAGATGTATTGAAAGTGTCATGATCTAAGAGTCTCCCTACTATTATTATACGACCGATCTGTTTATATTTAACCGACGTTCTTATATTTAACCGACGTTCTTATATTTAACCGATGTTCTTACTTCTTCGAGCTGTTTATATTTAACCGATGTTCTTATTAGTACTGATACGTAAACCATAAAAAAAATATAGCTAAAATTAGATAAAAATCAAATTTCTGTAACGACAATGTTAAAGTAAAAATCAAGCTGCCTAACGTGAATCACGTTTCATTTCGCTGTATTATATTTCTAATTTTTCTAAGCAATTCTTTTTCTGATAACTAGGGCCGGTGCGTACAACTCCCGACTGATGGCTGATTGGGAGCCCTGGCAGTGCTTTGTGACCCTCGTAATTTTATCAACATTTGCTTTTTTCTATTTACATTTATATACATCACAAATAAAACTAAACACAACTGACTAATTCTTTACTATAACGATTAATTTTCAGACAAAGGCAGATCATAGATAAACCCAACAAGACGACCGTTTCTGCCGCAACAGTCAAGCTGTAGTCACCCTTTGCAAACATTTTAAACAATTTTTCGGCACTCTCTTTCGGTTGAAAATCTTTCACATAATTCACTAATTTAGCGCTATTTCCATAGCAAATGTTATGACGAGCTACATTCCTTACTTCCACCAGCTCAGATCTTTACAACTAGGACACACCATGCCACGTACACAGAGTTGAATCACCCCCATTCCCTTCGTATTGCATTGGTAAGAAGGAAGTTCCACCGAGACAGCTTCTTCCTTAGAGCTTCTAATTTAAAAAAAAAAAAAAAATTCTCGAGGGGATGTTTCCCTAATCGCTACAATCTTAACCTATTCAAGTCTAAGGCCAACCGTTATCTACCTACATATCCACATAATCTGCACTTACGTATCCCTCTTACGTTCATACAACTTCTTTCAGTAATCCTCTATCTTGAATGACTCTTGGGCCTTGTAATGAGTGAACATTTAGTAAAAAAGAAAATTACAAGTTGTTGCAGATGACGGTGAACTGTTGAATGGCTCGAATTCAGTTTTTAAGCTAATTCTTTACATTTAACAATTACTTTTCAGACAAAGGTAGATCATAGATAAACCCAACAGAACGACCAGTGTCATATATGTTCCGTATATATATATATGTCTGTCATAACTTAGCTGAATCGTACACTGACGTAAATATCTAAAAGTATTGTTTAAATTGTTACGTCACTATTCCCGTAACTCATTTGGGGCATCATAGCTGCAACGGTATGTCATGTGTAAGATAACCTAACTGAGCATTTCCCTTTACAGGCCGGGTTTTGTATTCAGAATTGTCCTTCTCGAAGACCGATTGCCGGATTAAGAGATTAATTGAGCGTTGCTTTTGCTCTGATGGCTTCTTGTGATGTAATGGTAGGGCACACTTAACTTAAAAGTGGTTTCCCTGATACAAAAAGGAAAGTTCAAATTCCTGTCAAGAGATACATTTGTCGTAGCTCTCTAGGTCAACGGGCATTAATTCTACTGTTAAAGAAAACAGGGATGTCTCCTAAAACACGTGTAGGCACTAAATATAAAGTTTATAATAATCATTTTATTAGAATTCTGCCTATTCCTCTGTTTGTCAGTTAGTTAGAATGTGCGTTAACCACGCCATTATCTCAGATAAATAACAAACCATTTTGTTTTGATTGCGTGGAAAGACGGAAGAAAAAATATTTATAAAACGCTGTGCATAATAAGAAATTAAGAAAGAAAGAAAGAAAGAAAGAAAGAGAAGACACAGGAGGTGATAACGCTCTCGTGCGTTTAACATTTGCTTTAGTGAAATGAAAACTTTATCAATTTTGAATCTCTTCTTTTGTATCTTTTTATTTCTTTAAATAACAAACTGCATTCATATTCATGATTGTTCTTGTAATATTTTGCTAAAGTTATGTTCAAATATTTAAAAATGTAATAGCTAATGACTACACGTAATTTATTGCCGTGGAATTAGCAAGGTGCTTATTCAGTCATTAACAGAAGAATTATGATACATGAGAAAATGAAAAGAGGAAAACCGTGAAATTTTCACGCGTAGCGCGAGTAAAAATATTGCTGAATTTGCTTAATACGCACAGACACACACAGATACACAAACACACACATACACATACACACACATATATATATATATATATATATTAAGGTGGCCCCCTGTGTCTTTTCTATAAATACTTTCATGGCAATAGTTCGGATGAGCTCTTCGCTATGGTACACAGACTTTTTGAATTCAAGGGCAGTACTAGACTGCTGACGAGATCTCATCAATTTACAGTTGAGCTCGCTAGATATAACCGTACATTCTATGCTAACAGTTGCTTTCCTTGCATTTCTCGCTTGTGGAACTGCCTTCCGGCTCTATGCTTTCCAGCCAACTTTAATCTTCAAAAATTTAAATGCAATGTCAATCGCTATCTTTTGTTCTTGCTCCTGTTTCTAATTCTTTTACATCCAGTAACCCCTTCTGCCCTAGTGGCTTTACTGCCTTATTTAAAATTATATATATATTCATTGGAGCGTTTTTATGTAAATTTCAAAGAGAATATTTATATATTTTTACATAGATTTATTCAACTACCTACGTGAGATTTTGAGGCAGCTAAATGATTCCTATCTCACAGAAGTTGGTATTATTCTGCGCGATGAACTGTTTTTTTGCATGCTTCCAGAGAATCGAACATCTTCCAATTTAGAGGATTTTGTAGAGATCGAAACAAGTTGTAATCCGAAGTTGCAAGGTCAGGTGAGTATGGTGGGGACATCTCATCCAAGAAACGAGGTCTCTAGCGTCGTCCTGTTGGAAAAAAAACATTCTTCAGATTGGCCAATTTCGGACACTTTTCATCGATTGCTGCCTTTTGAGAACAGTACTTTCCTGAATTCGACGTCAGATTTTGCAGAATGAGTTCACAATACACAACGCATTCTTCGGAGGCAGAGCAGCTTTTCTATATTTTAACAGTAGCTCATTTCGTTTTCCCCAGAACAATACCTCGCTCCGTTTTGTTGTGAAACAATTAATTTATCATTGCCTGCAAGTTTTCTTTTAAAAATGTCTACAGTTTTGTTGCGTTTGAACCGGAATCGCAGACAGTATTCCGTCTATTAAATATTTTCCGTTAAATTATGAGACACGTAAACCTGGTAGCGATTCATATGTTCAAGCTAATATGAGATATGTGGAGTATATTATACGATGTCCCACATCGTGTGACCTGGGTTATTTTTCATTAATGCTTTGATTTGATCGTCATCAACGACTTCAAGTCTACCGTTCTCAGTCTTCCAGATTAAAATTCCCACTTCTGAACGAAGCGAACCACTTACAAACATTACTCTCAGCTATGGCACCATCTCCATAAATGACACACATCTGTTTTGCTGTTTGTACAGTATGCTTTCATTTCAGGAGATGAAAGAGCATCGAATGACAAAAATACATCTCATTTTCTCCTAATTTCAGTTTTAACGCAAAAATTTTTAAACTCATAACCTACACACAAACCGTATAAAAAGATGCGTTGAAATGTAACCTTTTAGAATATACGGTGGAGTAATGGATAGCAGCTCGGATTGAGGAATCGGAGGGCCGAGGTTGAATTCCAGTCAATTCCATTCACTTACGTGCTAATACCCTTGGGAAAGGTATGATCCTCTTCTTTTCCCTCCAGCTATGGGTAAATAGCAGGACAGACCGGATTCTATAGCTTTGGACGGCAACTGGTCTACCGCAGAAAGAAATGACAACCTACTGCGAGAAAAAATCTGCCTCGTCAGTCATGTATCGAAAGATACATGATCGACTAAGCGTGTATCCCGCATGGCACATAACTGACTGTTCATAAGTTTTAATTGCGTGTGGAAAGAAAGCACGCGTTCAAACGCCATCTATTGAAAAACGCTACGAACTTTTATTGCTACACAATATAAAGCGATGAACATAATACTAACCTCTCGCATTTGTCCTGACTTCTTTATCACTTTTCTTTTTTCTTTTCGGACAATCCACTTCAAATATTCTCTAAATCATATACAGAGAAGTGTCAACGAAGGAGACTCGGCATTTTGCCGTTATCTTTCAAGTATTCGCTCACTAACCCAGCCGTCCATCAATGAGGACAGCTCGCTCCACCCTTACTTCAGGCAAAGCAAATCCGCCGCTTGAATATTTCATGTCACGGCTTTAGCCTGCGGGTTGTCGCGTGAAGATGACCGGGGAATAGTCGTTCCTGTCTTGTTTCGCTCCTCAATATGCGGTTCATTTTAATCTTTGCCTTAATTTAAATTCAAATAGATAACAACTTTTAAGCTTGGATGTAATCTAAATAATTTAATTACAATTGCTAAAAAACGCCTGTATTTGGAGACAAGCGTAATGACTTCCACAGCTGGCCATATAAAAAATATGCAAATATTAGACTGACCGTTTTTGAGTGGGACGAACATTTCTTTTTTCTTTCTTTTTTTTTTGTTTAACTTGGCTTAGAAATAAAAGTCTTGGAAATAAAAGTCTTCATTTTTCTATAACAGTACGGAGTGTGAACACTGTGTGGATGTAGGTTTGTTTTATATGCCAACCCACTTTGAGTTATTTAATATCGATAATGTAAAAGGCATGAGCACCAAAATTTTTGCAAGAACAATCGCAGAAAGTCACACGTCAAGCTGCACCAAAGAAAACAGAATCAACATAGTTTTTCATCAAAAACCTGAAGAGTTAATATTGTACTCATTATTTGATGTTTTGTTTGCTTGCTTGCTTCCAATTCCCATTGCTAAGGGTCGGGGACCATGGGCAATTTCACAAATGCGCTCCACTCCCTCATTTCCATCGCCACGCTCGTGCACTCCGCCAGTGTTCTCATTGTTCAATCTCTGATGTCATCAGTACAGCATCACCTTGGTCTTCCCCTCGGTCTCTTACTATTGATGCGTTCCTCCAGGATTTAGGTTTAGATGTTCTGTCCCCAGATAGTATGAACGAAGTATTGCAGTTTTCATTTCCTTCTATTCCCATCTACTCCAGGACAATCTCGTTTGTTTTGTGGTTTGTCTAGCTGATGCGCAGTGTCCGTCTGTAGCATGTTGTCTCTAAAGACATCAGTTTGTTAACATCGGTGGATTCCACTGTCCGGGTATCGCAGCCATGCAGTGCCACCGGTCACTCTAGGGACTTCAAGAGTTTCAACTTCATGCTTTTGTGGAGGGCGCGGTCTTTCCACAGGGTTTTAAGGGACTTAAATGCAGATGTTGCTGTTGTTGCGGGTCGATTATGTGTTTCCCAAATTCTTGCGGTTGTTAGTAACGTCGGTGTTTATGTTTATGTTATGTTTAAATACGTGTCTCCTGAAATACCCCCAACAAAATGGCGGACTCGGGATGTGAGTCCACGTGAAGAAAAATGCAAAGAAACAATAAGAACCAATATATATTTACAAACAAATGATAATGTATTAACAATAAAGGTATTCAATTGACAAAGACAATAATGTGTGTAACAAAAGAATGTGAAAACCGTTTTGGTTCAAAGTATGTGAAGTGGGTGAATGTGCGTACGTACGTGTGTGTGTGTGTGTGTGTGTGTGTGTGTGTGTGTGTGTGTGTGTGTGTGTGTGTATTGTTTATGCGTTTCCCAAAGGGAACGCGTTCTCCGCGAAAGATTTACATGTTGACGAATAAGCGTATAAGGTAAGAAGAGAGTGTGAAAAAAATCGCAGTGTATTTATAGTCCGGAGAGCGTCTCCTAGTAGTGATTTCGAAAACATTAGGAAGCCCTGATCTTATGACTACCATTCACTATTTAAACTATGATCCTTTCCAGGTACTTGAATTTCTCCACTTGAGCCAGCGTGACACCTCGAGAAGTATATGTATACCCGACAGCTTCCCGAGTTACTACATTAAACGGGAAAATCTTTCATTATTTCGTACCCTATGTTTAATCTCAACATTCAATGTCTCAATTTTAGTTCCTATTCATTTCATATAAAACCTATTAAAAAAATAAGTAGACGCTATTTCCGCTTGCAATAGATTGCGCATGACTCAAGAATTTCAAAAAGTGTGCGTTTTTATGGACCCGTATGTGGTCCACGCTGCTGGGAAATGGATATTTTTATCGAATCACCATCTATAGATTGGTTGCCACCCAAGGCTAAATAAATCAGTCTGCTTCGCTATTTAATATATAATAGTTTCGGAGAGAAGAGATGGATTCAAGCCTTTCCCAAGATTATTTGTGCGAAAGTGAACGTAACGAACTCGACCGAAATTCGAACTCTGCTTACTGATTTTTCTTGTTGTATACCTGCCTCGTTCTGGGGGGGTCTTTTGGTTGACGAGGTCAATTCCACAACAAAGCTGCCTTCTTCTCTCTCGGTCAGGTGTCAAAATGATTTAGGAGTCGGGGGATGAAAGAGAACTTCAACAAAAAGGATTTTAAACTTATCTATTTTATTAAAAACATCGACGTGTACCTTTCTCAGTGGAGTCTCAAGTTCCCCAAGACACGAAATAACCACGTCTACTGTGTGTGACGTGTAAAACTTAACTCTTTGAAATCACATTCTAAGATTCTCAGGTTAGTTTTTAACCAATCAAAAACGACTTCCTTTGTTTCCTGTATTCGATCTCAAAGGTCAAAATGAGGAAGTCAGAGGAAAATACAATTCTCTAAAAAAATAATAATCTGCTAGGTTATTATTTAATACTCTTCCGAGACGGTAACCATAAACCTACCCATACAACTTGGTTTTCATTGTCAACGCCACTGAAATTATTCGAAATAGTTCAAATAAATGCATTGAAGTTTACTACAGCTTCTCTGAGATTTGGAGTTATTCTCCACCACTGGCTTCAAATCTTCATTGTTCATGTTTTTAGTTGACCTCTATCTTGGTTTTTAAATTAAAATCTCTACTTGCAAATTTTTAAAACCAAAATCTCGCGGCATTGTAATCAAAATCTCGCATCATTGCATATTTTATACAGCTTGTTCATATAAAGTCCAACCTGAAAAAGTGTAAGTCACGAGTTGAACAGCTCTTTATATTTGCCTTATGTTACAGAATGCGTAGGCTAAGATAAAAATGGCTAAATGATAATTGTAGTGAATGTAATTCAGGACCCTACCCTACTGGTCAGAACTTTGACGACTGAAACTGAGTGGAGATGGTTTGGGCCCGTGGACGTAGATTCCTGACAATTATGGATTGCCTTTGTTTAAGTTTTGAAATAAGATCGAAAAGCGCAAGAAAACCCGGAGTTCGGTTGCGGCAATTGAGAAGTCAAAACCTCTGATATTGTTTGAGACTGTCCCTCCCAATTTCCTGTGCGTGCCGTGTTCCAGAGAGACAAGCTTATCATGTGGAATGGATGGGTAGTCTGTTGGTATCCGTTATCTCTATTTCTCACTCCCTCTCCCTCTCCCTTACTCGAAGAACAGATGTCTATAAGGTAACTACTATAAATATACGAGTAAAAGAAATCTGAAGAGAATTGTCTGTCGCTGATTGAATGTTGATGCAGCGCTGGAATCCCTACTGAGGAACTGCTGATAGACTACAATCCAGAGACGACAACGACGCGACACAACACTGACAAGATGAGGGCAAAAAGGAATTAAATTATTTTTTTAAACTGAGTAATCTGTAAATTATCAATTATTTATAATATTACTTAAAATAGTTTGTGACTCTTCAATAAAACAATAAAAATGTCAGCTCATAATACGATATCTGTCCGGAGAGTATTCAGCCATTTAATATTCACGAACAAAGGGTCATACTTAGAACAATGGCGCCTTAGTCCACTTAGATCAGTATTTTTTGTCGGCATTAATCTCATGCCATATCTGAAGGATGTTTTATCCAAGTTCTTCACCAGACTGACGAGTCCTTATTGGTCAAAATAATAATAATAATAATAATAATAATAATAATAATAATAATAATAATAATAATAAATCTAAATATTGGTAAATTCTTTTCCAGTGCAGTCAGGTTCTGTGAAACCGTTTTACATATGACGTCACTTATACGATAGGCGCATATTTGAATTAATACCAAAAAATACCAGGATGCTGCAAACAAAATATTGTCTACAGCGACAACACCCAGTTCTTGACAGTGACTGGGATGGTCGAAAGTGTTTGGATAAAAACAGAACAAAATCATGGACTTTGGATAGTATATTAACAATGTTGATTTGGATATACGACATCTTATCCAGAACTTGTTAGTTGAATTTAACAAAACTTGTTATCCCTCCCCCATATATATATATATATATATATATATATATATATATATATATATATATATATATATATATATGGGGAGAGAGAGAGATTTTTCATTTCATAATTCTTTTATCTAGAAAGTAAAATTATATATATATATATATACCGAGTATAGTACGAGGTTTTACGACAATTTTTTACGCAAAAAATTGGGGGTCGCACTATACGCAAGTAATTTTTTCTGTGGGAGGATTAAATTCATGCATTTTGGTAACCGTAACCTACCTGGTCGGCCTACATTCTCACGGTACCTTTGGTTAACCTTAATGGTACAAGTAAGCCCCTTTAACCTGCCTCCCGTAGTCTAGATTCTTTCTTTCTGTTTCTACATGAACAGCAGAACGTCATTCAATATGTGTGCCACTTAAATTCTACAAATGAAGAATTAACTATGTTTTTTCTTTCTGTCTATAGAGTACTTTTTACTTAGAATAACTGGAATTATCTTAACTCGACGGGTGTACCTCAACTCGTGTGACACCCTGCATTATATACCGGTAATTATAAATAATTAATAATTATTAATAGTTGTCACTAGAAAGGCAATACCTCAGTGATGTAAACACTTGCCAAATGACGATGAATGCAAATTTGAGATAGAAAAAAAATCTATTAATTCTTTATCTATATATGGTATTTGTTGATTTTAAGTAGCATACATAATCGATGGGGTTTTGCTCTTCATGTGACAACAAAAGGGACGAAACTTAGATTGCGTAGAATGGAGGCCCAAAGTAAAGGAGCTACTACAGTCAGGCATGAACGAAAACAAAAGTACGATATCTAAATCTTCGTATCAGATATTTTAAGGTAAGTGTTTTTTTTTTACCATTTGAGGTAGTTTTGTATAAAAAAAGAATGAATACCACTTATTTGCTATAAAATATGTTCAGATTGAAGCCAAATACTGCAATATTTGACTTTGACTACGGTAGGCTTACTAGTATTGTTCAGAAGCTGTGGTCGCAGACTCACAAAAAATTTCAGGGATCACAATAACATGAATACACGAGTATATACGACACACACACACACACACACACACACACACATATATATATATATATATATATAGTAAAGTGCAATCGTTTGTGTGCATGAGTGCCCGACTTAAACTCCTAAACTACAATATTTAAATCTTTAAAACTACATATATTCTTATTCATTATGTCCAAAAGAAGGTTTTGATAAAAAAATTATGTCTGCACTTTTGCATAAGAGAAGATGTTTGTAAATTAAAGCATATGTAATAGTGTTAGAAAACACCAAATAAAAATAAAATAAGTATGACAGTATTTTAGAGTTTCCAAATTAAACCCGAGGTCTTCCAATTATTTTTTAAAAATTAACCGTTTCAAAGAATTAATGAATAATAAATGAATGAATGAATTGTAGAATATTCCATACTTTTTGTAAATAAAGGACGTTTTTTTTTAAATTATTAATAAATTACTTACTTGTATTATATAAAAAGACAAATATAGAAAAGATGAAGGTATCTATTTATTTACACATACAAACCCTACGTCATTCAATTATTTTTAATAAGTAGTAGTAAAAAATTAAATTTAAAATTATTAAAAGAAAATCATTAAAAGAATATTTTTAAAATAATTAAAAGAATACACCGGCAATCATTTTATTTGTTTTAAAATTACATTTTTTCGTGATAGTCAACAGAATCTCTTTCCTTACAAAAAATCCACTTTTTATTCATTAAAACAATATTAAGCGTAAAAATTTATTCAAAAATTGAATAAAAATAAAATAAAAATTGGAAACATTTTATTATTTGTGCTCAATTGAAACCAAGATTTGTAAAAAAGATTGTAAATTTGTTATCATTAAATTAGAAAACAAAATGAAGTGAAATATTGCCTTATTAATATTGAATTAAGACTAAGAGTAACTTATATTTTAGTGTAATATTCTGTTTAAAAAAACGTTAAAAATTTTTTATGAAATTGTTTTTTAATATTTTAATTGATTCATTATTTAAAAAGGTAAAAAGTTATAAACATACGAATATAAATGAATAAAAGCTGTTGTTTCCAATAAGCTTAGAAAAGGCGTCAGAGAAATTGATTGAAAGCAGACGACACCAACCTTAACGCTTACTTCAAGTCAATAGTCGTCTGTGCTAGCACAACAAATGCATGCGACAGAGTATCTAATTGCCCGTGGAAATTTTGGGTTATGTATTTTTGTAGCCTTAATAACTCATGTGTTATTTTGTTTGATGTTTTAAAACCGAGTCTAAAGTTCGAGGTGCCAATCATAATGTTACGTAATCTCGGTTCAACAAAACTATACAATGGCACAAGATTTACCATCAAAAATATCTGATACCGCATGTCGTGGAAGCTGTAATCATGTCAAGAAATATGCTGGGGTAGATTACTTTATGATCCCTAGAATTCCCATGAGACCAACTGACTCGTCATTTGAATTTAAAAATGCTCCAGTTTGTTGTCGGACTCAGCTTTACTATGACGATAAATAAATCTGTGATAGCTATTGAAATTATTTGAACTGAATCTGGTGAATCATGTCTTTTACCAGTAATGTGTTGGTCTTTCAATAGCTATAAGTCTTTTGGCACCTGAGAGAAAAAAACAAAGAATATTGATTAATATGAAGCTTTAATCTGAACAAATAAGTGAACAAAAAAGTTATAATTTTTGCAGTTATGAAAAATACAGTGGCATCATATTTGTAATATGAACCAAATTTATAAATTACTCCATGGTGTAACCAATGCAATTTTGAAATCCGTTTCAAATATCACGTTTTGACTTGAGATTTTTTCTTTAATTGTTGAATTTGTATTGTGGATGTCCGTTTTGTAATAAACTTACCTAGTAAACCGCCTCAGAAAAATTAAAACATTTTTTTAAAATTCTTTCGATAATCATGATCTAAGAGTGCTTAACTGATAGTAATCAATTTTTGAAATGCTACTAACAAAAAACAAAGAGAAAGTGAGTGAGGGAAATATTCCTGTCATCCACTGGAAATTTTATTAAGTTTAAATATTTCGCTTTTGAATTGAATTGTTTCCTAATTAAACTGATCTGAAACAAATGGGAAGAAGACGAAGACATGTCACTGTAATAACTGATAGCAAGTAAATATTTCATTCGTCATCTTGACATATAATTTGCTCATTATGTGATTTTTAGTGCATTTGTGGAAAACGTTGAATCTCATCGGCAGCGCTGATTAATGTTGTTATTTTGATATAATATACGAGCATCATTTGTTATGTTTATTTAAGTTGTAAAAAAATATTGTAATGAATTTTGTTCATCGTAAATTTGTACATTACTGGTGTTATTTTGATATAACACACAGACAACACCGGGTATCCCTCCTTATATATATATATATATATATATATATATATATATATATATATATATATATATGTGTGTGTGTGTGTGTGTGTGTGTGTGTGTGTGTGTGTGTGTGTGTGTGTGTGTAGTAGGTACCTTCACTTTTTCGCTAAAAAAAGTATAACATGATGAAAAGGTCCCAAACTTGATGAAAACAAAGTTTTATCATCAAAATGTTTATTATTAAGAAGAAGAAAGGCCAAAGTATTTTTCGATTATTTTATTAATTTTTTAATCCTTTCTAGCGCGTTCGATGTTTTGGTTAAAATCTTGTTTTTCTTGCGTCAGCCAAAGATTACTATGACAAATTTTGCGTCTTTTTTAAGATAAAAAACACATTGTTTTGGAAATTCATGCAAAAATCAAATTGTCTCATTTTAATGACATTTTCAGGACTTATTCACAAACGAATTAAATTATTTTAAAAATATTTTTCTTAGAAAATATTGGTAATATTTTCTTTTATATCTGTTACCTCCACTTAATTTCGAGAAATTATAATTTCAGGAACTTTGTATTTATATTAATTGAAGAATTTAAATCATCATGTCAAACAAAAACACCATTTACCGAAAATCTGCTCTGAATCGTAAAATAAAAAATGCAATAAAACTATGGCATTGTTTATTTAGAAAAAACTTTTAATTGCTTTTATAAATAAGATATTGTTTTAGTAAAAATATTATTATTATATTTATTATAATTACTAACTACTACTATAAACGTTATTTTTATTTTATACAATAAAATTAACGTTTAGTAATAATAATAAATATATGTTACTATAGTACTTCAAACGCTATTATAGTGGTTTTTGAAATAGACACAATATTTTCATTTAAAGAGCAAAAGATTTTTCCCAATTTTTGTAAATAAGCTACACAACTCCGAACGCGAACATACTAGTAGATTTACTTGTGAAAGAGGAACAAGAAATACGTTACCGTTGCTTATCATATTAAACTACAGTTTATGATCTAAGACAAAACGTCTACCAAAAATCCACTAATAAAAATATGACCTCATAAACTTTTACTCATACCACAGCAACATAATTAAATTCGGAATAATTATGGGTTTCTATTTAAAAGTGCACATAAAATTTGTAGCTCACAATTCTTATATGATGAAGAAAAATACATTTAAAAGAAAATAATTAAACTCTTCCAAAATCATAATTATTTCATAGTTAATGAAACGGGAAAGCATCTCGATTGTAGTCAGTTTCCCACAGCCATTACGTAGCAGCATCTGTGAGCCTTTTTTATAAATATTTTATAAATATAATTGCTCTGATGAGATTCCTCTTTGGTACCTCGAATTTACGAATTTAAATACTAGATTGATAGCCAGGATTGAAGTGTGACTAGATGTAACAGTAAGTTCTATTCTAACAGTTTCTTCTCTGGCACAACTCGCTTGTGGAACTATTTTCTCGCTTCCGGCCTTTTATTTTTCAGTCAAATTTGATCTTCAAAGATTTAAAGGCAATATCAATCATTATATACTACCTTCTTAATTCTCTACCCTTAATAAACTTTTTTTCTAATAATCTTTCACACTTGTGTCTTAGTGGGTTTATTACAGTATTAAAGTTAAAATTATATATATATATATATTAGTGGCTTTATTACCGTATTTAAAGTTAAAATTATATATATATATATATATATATATATATATATATATATATATATGTGTGTGTGTGTGTGTGTGTGTGTGTGTGTGTGTGTGTGTGTGTGTGTGTGCGTGCGTGCGTGTGTGTGCGTGTGTAAATAAAAAGAAACAACAGTAAGATATATAATCCGGTGTTCTTATAGATATTTTTTATTTTTACACAATAGTGCTCAATGTAAATTTACAGAGCATTAATATTATAAATTAACTGATTTAAAATATATATATATATATATATATATATATATATATATATATATATATATATATATATTAATTCCTGTTCTTTTATTATTCTCGTTCTTTAATAATATTTTCCTTTTCTTATGTTCTTTCACACTCAGTACCCACCCTTTGTCTTAGTGGCTTTATTGCCTTGCTTGGGGTGAAATCATTAAGACATCAATGCATTTTCTTTAATTGATGTTCTTTAATTTCTGTAAAGAAGAAATACTCACGGTAAAATAGAAAAAAAATGATATGTACCATTTATGGAGATGTTGCCTCGCTGAGAGTACTATTCGTAATTGGTTTGCAGGGTTCAAAAGTGGAAATTTTGATCTGGAAATTCGAGAGCGTTCCAACAGGCCTGCAATCGTTGACGATGACTAAATCAAAACGCTGATTAATAATAACCCAAGTCATACTGCACACAGAGATTGCACATATTTGGAATGAGCGTTAGATCTCACGTCTCTCTGAAGACGCGGCAGAAATTACTACAGCTTAGCTGCGATATCGTATTACATCCACCATACCCCTGACATTGCAACTTTGCATTACCACCTATTTCAATCCCTACAAAATTATTTTAATGGGAAGATCTCCATTTCTCTGGAATCCTGTAAAAAAACACTTACTTAGATCAATTCATCACCTAGGAAGATGACAACTTCTGGGAGGGTGGAATCATGAAGTTATCTCGAAGATGGCGAAAAATTGTTGAACAAAATGGCACGTGTGTGTGAATAAATCTATGTATAAATATCTAAATATTGTCTTTGAAATTCACTTAAAATTCTAAGAACTTTTTGTTCCGGGCCAATACACATATTATCTTAGTAAGTTCATATGGCTTTAATACTTTCTTTCTATCTTTCTTTGTTTTTTCTTTATTTCTTTTAATGCTTGCTCGCCAAGTATTATTATTAAATTAAAATAACTAAAATATGAAAAGCTATTCTCTCTCTTTTTTCTTTCTTTCTTTCTTTTCTTTCTTTATTATATCATCTTAAAAGCTTCTGAGGTCGAATAGACTCTGTCATTAATCATTTTACGGACAAGTGAAATTATCAACGTTATAAATTTATAAATGGCCCTCTCTCTCTTTCCATGATTTCTCATTCTTGAGTACCAACCTTCCGACACGCTGTTTATTTTATTTTTTTTTCCACACTCAGTGGAATTCTGGGTTTAATAAAGAACACTCAAAGTTCGATCCTAGTCAATTCAATGACTCATTGTATTTCGAAAGAGTGGAATATGAGAATTAAAAAAAACATCGGTTTCGGTGACTCCTTTTCGCAGCGGAATATTTTTTTGTCGTTAGTCATTCATTTACATCTCCAGACAATTTCTCTCTTTTCTGCTTAATGAAGCAACAGTTCCGCATTTTCTTCTCTTCTCGTCAGTTTCCATTTCTAAAAACAACAAATTGTCAATAGGCAACATTTTAAATGCACTCTTTATACAGACACACACACACACACACACACACACAACCACACAACACACAACACACACACACACGCATACACTGGCACACACATCTATACAGGCTGCGCAAGTTATATGCAAACATACATTTAGCGGCCCGCAAATATAAGACAACCTAATGTAATATCACGCAGCATGTGCCAATTTCTTATTTCTCTTTCAGACGTATGGAGAGCATTAACAAGGCAGCTTCCAGTCTGTCTCAGGAAATGAACAAGCACGCTGTGCTCGTTGCCCTAGCTGCCAATCACAGTAACTTGGAGGCCAGGTAGACAAGAGAAAAGACTGATAATCCTGTGCAGACTCTAAGGGGGATACCCACGGTAACGGACACCAAGTTCATGCCGTCTGTGTTGTTTCTTGTGCTCTAGAGCAATGAGGACGATTGCATATCGCTCCATTTCTTCCCACTGGGATACCGCCGACATGAGGTGCTAGATATGGTGGTCAAATCTTAGATCGAAGGTATAGCTGCATGTGTTTTTTTAGCAGGGTTCTGCTCCTTCTCACATGAATTATGTGACTCAGGAATAACTGACCGGGAATCTTTAGGACCATACCCACCCATCATGTGGCTTTGGAATTCCCTGTGCTATTACGTTTTTTATTATTGAGTGGGAAACCAACCAGCGGCCCAACTCGTGGACGTGATAGTCAGCATGAACAAGAACCACAGGATATAGGCATGTAGTCGCTTCCGAAGCTTCATCATTAAGGCTGAATAGCGTTTTATTGAATAACATTTGACTGCTTTTCTAAATCAAACATATATATATACGTTTGAAAACACTTTTTTCTTTTAAATATTATTTTCTTTTTATTATAATTTGTTCTCAATTACCTTTGTGAATCCTGTATTTATAAAATTGCTTCCTGATTGAAATCGTTGCGAATTGGTTGACTCCAGTGGTTGTTGCACGAGACCGGGTTGTAACAGAGAGAGTTTGGGAAACACACACACACACATACACACAAACACATTTTTTTTTATTGAAATTGGAGTGAATCTAGGTAGCGAAATTAGATCAGAGCAATTTTGTTTACGGATGGGAAATCTGATCTCGCCCATTTGGAATTGGGTCATTACAAAGACAATGAAAATGATCGGAATAATTTTTATCGGTTAAAATTTGAAAAAGAGCTTACTAAATCTATGAGGAACTTTCAAATTCACATGATTTTGGGTTGAAAGCAGCACTCGTGATAATCGAGTGAGGGCCAAGGGTCGATTTATGATCAACCAGGTTTATCTATATAAACGCACACAGAAATCTGTTGACAGAGTGGTTGCCTCGTCTGCCGTCGAGTGCAGTCGAGCTGGGTAGAGAGAGGTCGGACACTGGAAGTGACGTCAGAGATTGGAACCAAACGCCCGCTAACATATTTTGTTGATATAAGTACGAAAAAGCGAATTACTCCTCCAACAATCTAAGACTGCTACTATTATTAATACCACTGGAAACGGAAACGTCGAACAATCTACAATAATCAAAAGGTTGTTTTTGGGCTCGTCTGTCGTCGAGTGCAGTCGAGCTGGGTGGAGAGATATCAGAGACTGGAAGTGACGTCAGGGATTGGAACAAAACACCCGTTAACATGTACTGTTAATATAAGTACCGATGCTTCTGCTACCACGGAGATTACTACTACTGTTACTACCGCCGAGGTGGAACGCAACTATAAATTTTAAGTCGCGTACAGAAATCTTTATCTCTCCATTGCAAGAGTCGTATATCGTTCTCAGACGATTTCACAACAAGCTAATCACAACCGAATCTCTCTCTCTCTCTCTCTCTCTCTCTCTCTCTGTCTGTCTGTCTAGAATCCAGTGTATGAGTTTTTACGTCAATTACTTTTCTTTTCTGTAACCCGTTTTTTTCTATACTATTCTTTTCTGCTATATAAAAAGACATTAACAATTCAACCATTGAATAGTTGTTTGTCCGGCTTTCTGCGGATATATATATATATATATATATATATATATATATATATATATATATATATATATGGTGCATTCTAAATTTCTTAGCACAGACTCTCCAGTCGTGTCTACATCATCAGTCGACCGTGAATGGATGAACATTACTTCTGCTTTCTGGATCAAACCAAACACAACATGGGCAGGAAGCAGGATTAAACCAGTGGACCGGTCGAATGATCTACGGATGCTCAGGGGACCTACGGTCACTCTCTTAAGTTCTGTTAAGACCGAGTAGACACCTCAACCCAGAGAGTAAGACGTCGGAGGTTGAGGGGCTGGGGCGAAAGTGTTAGAGGATAGATAGATTTTTGAAATCTTGTCTATAGATTAATAAGCAGAGTATTAGCTCTGTGAAATTACACAAACCGACAGATTCCGTGACATGGGAATATATAAGTCTCTAATAAAGAAGCCTTTCACTTGATTGTGAAAAGAAACCGGTCGTTGTCAATGATTTGCACATAGGAGTGTGCGCCCGCATAGAATTTTGTTTATATATTAAAGGAAGAAAAATGACGACACATGGAAGAGAAATAAAAAAGAAGAAATAAAACGATGAAAATGAGGATGTTCAAGTGTGTGTGAAACGCTAATAACTTAATATCTGCAGATGTGAAATTTAAAAATAAACATGAAAAAGGTAGAACAGGTTGATTATAAAAATGTAATATAATTCGTTCTATCAATAGACGTCAATTAATGGTGTCACATAATAAAAAAAATCATATGATTAATCAGATCTCTCAGTGAATTTGAAATGTTTGTATTCTTATGACGACTTAAGAATAGTGCAGCAGTGAACCTAGTGGTGGTCGTAGAATATGCCGCTCTCTAAACGACATTCCAAAGTTGGACAAAATCTACAAAATGTAAAGAAAGATTATAATAACGGCCATTTATTTTTGTTTGCAGAAAAAACAGCAAAAGAACAAACGTGGTAATTTTAAAAGTTCATTTTTTGTAACTTTCCACAAAATCTTGATTCACAACATCTGTGTAGGTCTAATTTATATTTTGGTAGGATATCAAATGTTTAGATAGTGGTACAATTTTAGTGCTTTGCCATGTGCACAACTTTTCATAGATACGCCTTTGTCCAGGAATTGGCGACATTTATTTATTTGCCAATCCTTTCTTTTGTAATATTTGTATGGGTATCATAGCCAAGCAACTAAAATGTGTAATTCTATTAAGTTTATTCTGTCTATTAAAGAAAAAATGAAACTTCTTTCGACTTTAAATTTATCAAAGAACATATTTACTGTTTGAATCCATTATCCTAAGTCATCTTTCAGATAATTTCATAATTCAATCATCCCAGAAAGTTTTGTCTTTTTCGACAATGAAATAATCTTGGTGCTTTTTCTAGTCTACCATAGAATTGAATTTCATTTTAGAAATTCTGGGATACTTAGTAATCTGAAGGTGGGATTATCTGCTAAATAAGTTCAACTGTTTTTACCCGGCTATCAAAATAATTTACGGTTTAGATCAGTAGTTCTCCACCGGGGTCCATATGCATCCTTTCCATGTAGCATTACTGGGGTCAACACAAAAAAATAAAGACAAACTGGGGTTCAAGGTAATATTTTAGTGGTTCATAGAGCAATTTCACTTTGGAACAGTTGGAATTTCTACAGTCATCTACGCCATATTAATATACTAAAAATAGAAAAACAACTCTGAAACTAGCAGAAAACGAGGTCAAGCGATGTAAGTTAGCGTCTCTTTTACTCTACCGGATGTTTTGATTGTAAAAGTTGAATAAAAATTGAGAAGAATATATTTAAAGGAAGGATTATATATATAAAAGAAAATTATACAAAGATTATAATTTGTTATATAAATTAATTAAATAATAAAAAACAATATTAATTTTAAATATTAATAAAATAAAATATCACTATATTAATATAAATGAATTAATATAATGATAGACTCAACATTGTGAAAAGGGGTGATATTCGACTATCATTGACATCGATGGAGCCGAAAATAAAAAAAAGAACTCGCAAAGCAATCACGGGGATCTCATTGAATAAATCTGCACTTTTTCAATTTATTAATTACTCTCATATTTTAAAGTGGTTCATTATGTGTTATTTTACTTAGTGTACATAAAGGTTCCATCGAATTTAATTGTTAAATACAAGTTTATTTTAATTAATTTATTTTTACTTCAAAATAAAGCATATACATTTACTATTTCTATAATAAAATTCCTAAACTTATCTATTAGTAAAAAATAAAATAAGTTTTCTTTCTCATCGAATGGTCATGAGGGTCCACCAAAGAGTAAGAGTAAAAGTGGTCTATGGGTTAAAAAAAATATGGAAACCACTGGTCTAGAGATATCCTGATGGAATTATATGCCGTAAACTAATTATATGCCTTAAACTAATTGCCGATTATTTTTTTCAACCGATTTCTTCAATCCTCGTATAACGTTGATTATTCATAATGCCTTCAATTTGACTGTTACCCCTCCAAAAGCTGAAAAACGCATTTTAAATAATTTAGATGCCTTCTTTGAAGTTAAATTTTGATTTTATTTGAAAGATTATAGCCTAAAGTAATCTGTATTAAATGAAAAATACATTTCTGCATGTAAATAAAGTTTTTAGGCATTTTTAAATCATTGGCACGCTCACTCGTCACTCATCGGCTTATCGAACCGCCATTATAGACAAAAAATGAAAACAACAAATTTAACAATCTCTTTAAAATCCAATATTTCTCCTTTCAAAGTTATTTAAAAATTTAAGGATTAATTGACTGGATTTTGTAAACGCAATGTTTACATTTTTGCTTAAAATATAATAAAAATAACGTTAATTCATAGAACGTAGCCTGTGATGTCATAAATCTACAATAGTAATTTTTTTTTTAAACATTATCTCAATTTATTACGTAAAAATATAAATATATATTACTATATAAAAATAACAAAACAAAAGTCATTGAAACAAAGCAAGTTCAGTCGACCAATGATGACAATTCCAGAACAACGTAACTATAAACAATTTTTTTTTCTATCCTCTGCCAGCCGCTATAATGGAGAAAGCATTACCTCCAACCGTCGCCAGTGAGACACGCTGCAAGAGCCACTCCGTTTCGCGAGGCTCGTTCCTTAATCGAGACGCAATCGCGCCAATCCTCCGAAGGAACGCCATCGAACGAGGGCCAATAACCCCTGAAGTCTCCACTGCCACAGGAGTAAAAAAAAATCTATCAGCAAGAGAAGAATATTTAGCTATTTTTTTTATCTCTGCGTCTCGGGCGACGAACCCCGGCTCAACCGCGGCCCTGATCATATTGCCGGCCGAAAATGTATCCCAGGTCGCATCCCAAATCAACGACTTACCCCTTTTAAAAGGGAAGATGGTAATGCCATCCGGCCGCTTTCCATCACCACGGTCGAGGCCTACGGGTTCGATTTGAGAAGGGAACCCAGCTGCATCCAAACCTCTTTTGATGATGTCGTTAATTGCTGCATGCCGTGGAAAGCGGCCGGCACTACGACGACAGGAGAGAGGATGCAAATTTTGTAATTTTGTGCCGTAATCCCTGACTTAAAAAGCGTCCGAAAAATAAAAATTATAATTTAAAGAAATGCGAAACACCAGTAGTGCAATAATTAAGCAACTAGTATTTATTTAAAAATAAATTATCTTTAACCTTATATAACCAATAGTTTAAGCATGTATTGTAATTGTTATTATATACATTTTTATGAAACTTAGTAAAATTAATAATTTTATTCTTTATATTATATTAGAAGCAGTGCCTTTATTTTTTTATTATTATTTTCTTAGCTTTTTGATGCCATAAAATATTTAATTGCACCCAATGTGCTAAAATGAAAATAAATTAATACTTTTTCAAGTTCACACTAGAAAATGGCTTTGAATTTTTTTCGTTTCTTCAGACATGTCTTATATAACCAAAAAAAAACAACTCTTGTTACGAACAGCAACGGGATGAATTTGAAAATCGCATTGAAGAATAGAAGTAATTTAAGAAAGAAATGTTAAGTGTCGATTTTTTTCCCTCAAATCAGAAAGAAAATAATGTGTAAGTTATGCAAGCACCAACTCTCGAAAAAAGTATTTTTTGAGTTTTATTGACTTATTTTTAGTAAGGTTTTGTATGAATTTTCAGCATGTTCACACTTGATATTGCATTTTGTTTTTACTGAAATCTAAAAAATTCTTATTTATATAACTGTAAAAAAAATCGCACACACTCAAATTAAAAAATACAAAAGAGATATAAAAAAGGTAGGGTGAAACTGACTCAAGAAATATTTTCACAGCGTTTTTATAATAAAATAGCCTATTCTATATCCAATTTCATTTGAAAGGGACAATTCCCTGATTTTTAGCATTTTTAAAACAAGTGGTAGCAACTTTTTGTTTTCATTTGTTTTCATTTCGAAAAAACGCATCCATTTTGGTACCTAGTTATCTACCTCAACTGATTTACCCAACCGAGGAGCATGGTAACTTTGGCTAATTATATTTTCTTTGTTCACAATACCTTATCCATAAACTGCACAAATTTTATTTTCGCGTTTGTGGTGCATTTTTATCTTCTTTAAAATAAAGATAATATACCAAAAATGTGAATTATTTTTTATAATCTCCAATAAATAAAAGTATGCCAATTTTAACAATTTTAAATTGCACACAGACGCCATAATGTAATATGTTTTGAATAAAGCTAGCTAAAACTGATTGCTTTTAATGTTATCTAACGACAAACTCGAAATTAGGTTACCCAAAATATAATGAATGTTGACGAACCTACATAGCGACTTTCTGAACATGACCTTCATTATTTTATTTATGAAAATCTCTCAGGCAGGATTCCATTCAAGTTTCCTGCGTTCCATTCAGTTGACGATTAACGATTAACTACATATGTGGGAAAGATTCGTTCTTATGTGGGAAGTTGGCAGTAAAACTTAATTGATATTCTCGGGGGTGGAGAATACATATGTCTGTAGTATGAACTTCCTGAATCCCGCCTCACCATGAGATTGCAACTGTAGAATTATGAGAAATAAACACGTTTTGATTTATTGCTTTCACAATTTGGAAGGAAATGATTACAAAAAGAACGCGCAGATTTGAGAAAACGAAAGAAACGGGAAGAAAGAAAGAAAAAAGATGTAGAAAGTGGACAAGTGGAAAGAGTATAAATTGTTTATGCATTAAAAGCATCATGATGTTTAAAATGAACAAACCGACGACATAGGAAATGGCTATTCTTTTGAATTTAACTGAAAGTCTTTTCCCTCGAGTAACAGAAAAAAAATCTTCAGTTTAGCTTACAAAATGTTAAGAAACAGGAAATTTTGTTATAAACAAAGAAAAGATTGTTATGTAATATCAATCCTTTTTATAGTAGTGAATGCTGGATAACTCCCTAAATAGAAACCTCGAAATATCAGAGATGTGATTCGACAGAAGGGTGATGACAGTACCATGGCCGGAACATGTGAGCAACAAGGAAGTTTTAAGGAAAATGAAAACAAAACAGGACACTTAGAAAGAGACAGTTGAAAATTCTGGGGCACTTAATGAGAAAAGAGGGCTTAGAAAATTTGACATTCACAGGACATACAGAATGGCTTCATCAGATGGTTAACGAAAAATGTGTTGTGTGTGTATGCATCTGTGTGTGTGTGTGTTTAAAACAATTAAATCTTATATTATTTTTCCCAAGCTGGCGTTGCTCGGGACTATAAAATGTTAAACGTTTTTTTTTAGAAGTCATTCATTTTCTTTCTTTTTTGTTAGTCTCGAGCAACGCCACACCGGGGAAAATAATATAAGATTTAATTATTTTAAACACACACAAATACATACAAACACAACAAATTTTTATCCATCTGAAGAAGCCATAGCGGCGAAATGCATTATCGGATATTATTTTTGAAACATACTTTCACGAACGTTTTTTTTTCCAAATGTCAATAACTTATATCAGTGTATATTATTTATTTAGTGTCAGTTACTTAAATGTTTGTCTTAGTATACAGTATTTATATAGTAAAATTAATTTTCGATATTTTCCGATGAGAAATCTGACATAGTTTTTAGTGGCGACATCATTTACATTTTGGTCATACCACTTCGCAGAAAACATGTGAATGCTTCGTAGAAAGTGTGGAGCAGCCGGTCTGAAATACTAGGCAGCATAAAAGTTAGAGAGAAAAGATCAAATAGGTGCATGAATAAAAAGTGGATGCATCGAAAATCAAAACTATCGAGAGGAAGTTAGAGAACATATGGTGACAGTAGTTATGGCAGTGCTCAGAACAGTTTCGAAGGGCCTAGTAAAAAAAACTCGGAAGAAACGTATAGGTCGGGCCCATTCAGACGACATCACTACTGAAAACAGTTAAAATACTAAGAGCGCTGGAGTATTAAGGAGATTGATGTCGCTTAATTTCCAATGTTAACTACTAGTTAGAACTAGTGTGAACATACAGTGAGTTTGTATGATGCAGCAACAATAATAATATAAATTATATACGGTACTGTACTGGAGAAAGAACAAAAAATATGCGTGTACGTACAATAATGAGTGCATGGCCGAGTGGTTTGAACGTTAGTGTTTTGGCCATAAGAAACGTGGTCGATTCCTCGATGAGATAACGTCTTGATAATATCGGCCTGGGAAATGCAGCACTGATGGGAAGTGTCTAGAACCCTACCAAGGTTTGACCCAAGTCTTGTGGTAAACGAAACTGTACGGAGGCCATCGATGGTTGTGCAAGCACAAAGCCACAAGTCATCGTGACCTTGTTCAGGCAGAGATCACGCCAGATTATACTCTCCTTCCCAGACACTGTATTAAAGTTCACTCAAACGACACTGACACTGTACTAAAGTTCGTTCATCGTTAATACCCTGCCTTTCCAGGATTTAGGCAATCATGACTCTCCACGTTTTTCTTCATTATCTGTGAATTGCCATGCATTATTGGGAAAGATTATGAAGTGGTTTCCCGTTGCCTTATCTACGATTAGAAATTCAGAGTTTTCCTTCTCTTAGACTGATTGTCACTCAAGGCTAGAGAATCCGGTCCACCGTGCTGTTTGGCCTATACAAGGAGGAAAAACTGATTCATGCCTTTCCCAAAAGAAAGACAACGCAACTGACTAGCCTGGAATTCCGATTTCCGTGCCAATATCAGTTACACCACCTGCCCATCTTCCGTTCTGCAAAGTTGCAGTAATGTAGATTGACTAGGCGATCGTCTGCAACAGGTATTAGCAAGGTACCCTAGCCGAAAGGCATAATCGGAAACGAGAAGCCAGTCATTATACAGGCATTAAAGAAATGAGTTTACATAGAAAGCAAAAGATAATGATTAAAAGTTACCACGTAAATGTTTTGATGTAATAGACTTTATAACATTCTGTTTGTAAGTATGAGTTATCCGTAAGGCGGGCCTAGAGGGCGGCGGGATTGACAGTTCGCACCAGACAGCAAGTTTTGGAGGGCGGCATTTAGATGATTTAATATAATGAAGTCAAATGGAAAATTAGTTGTGCCATTTTTCCACTCATTCCATTTGTAACATTTTACCTAAATTCACTTTGTAATTTTAAGTAATACATTGGACGTTTATTTTGAGAATTGCAATCACTTAATACCAGTAATTTTTAAAGTGCCTATATTGCTTATGTAATAATCTTTTATCCTTAAAATTGTTATTTGCTAAAAAAGTTTTTTTAGTTAATTGATTTTAAATATGCTTTTCAAACTTATTTTGTTTATTTTTTTTCTGCAATCAAAATAAAATAAGTTTGGTAGACTTTGTCTATTTCTTGAATGTTGTTGGGCGGGGGAAGGAATTCTATGACTGTCCCAGTCGGCACACTAGGTACGCCGCTGTCCATAAATGTTTTTTTTTTGTTGTTTTTTTTAAACTGGGGCTTAATGTACTTTCAAGCGCAAAACGAAGAAGAGAATGAAAAAAGAAATAAAATGTAAAGTGAAACGGCTTTTAGTTGGTTATTTTTTTTTGTTTTTGATTATTTTTTTTTTGCACATTTGCAGTAGTAAAAAGAAGGAAGGAAGGAAATTAGTTGCGTTTGAATGGAAATATAGATTAAAGCGAGAGAGTATACTAACTATTAGAGAAAACGTGGAAGGAGATGAAAAAGATGCGGAAAAAAGAAATAAACAAAGAAAAAGGAATGAAATATAGGAAACAAATAAAAGCTAATTTCTATCAGCACTTCCGAAATAATATTATTATAGTCTAATTTATTGTAAAAATTGCCATTAACTTGTTTATCATCATCATCATCATCATCATCATCATCATCATCATCATCATCATCATCATCATCATTTATAGGCCGTGTCCTTTCAAGACTTCGGAAATCATGGCTGTCCACAACTTCCTGTCCTTTGTAGCTTTATCATCCCCCTTTTTTCCTTCTCTGCCATCATTTCACACAAACTCATAAGATTTATAATAGTAGGCACTGACGGTTTACCGCAATTGAGAATTTTGTTTGAGATTTTCCAGAGTTCGTGGGATCCATGTTTTTTTGTTTTAAACTTTGACTTGAACTGCCTGCGCATCGCTACTTCTTTCATTTTTCAGGACTCTTGAACTGGTTGCCAACAGTTCTGAACAAGGCAAGAATTCTGCTACACTGTTCCCTCTGATAGAGATAATAGTAGTGATTACGGTGAACTATGGCCGCAGCCATTTCGGGTGTGAACCAAGGTAGGCTATTTGGGTTTTGTTGGTACGCTTTGCAGAGAATAAAAAAGATTGCCCTATGAAATGTTACACTTGAGAATGCCGTTGACCGCCTTGGCATAGATCAATGAATGATGTAAAGTGTCCAAAAGAGGTAATACTTTGGCAGAACATTGACTAGGACAGGAGGTGAAGGAAGTTTAGGATGGTGACTAGCTATATCGGAAGTATGAGTAGGCTTATTCACGATCTAGATCAGCTCGTAAGTGATGGTGAAGTCAGGACAGTATTTCCCTTCTTGATCGATTTTGTTTGAGTGGATTAATTACACCTTCTAGTGAATATTGAAATCACCACTGAGAGATGATTGGAGAGGATATCACCAATCTTCACTCTTCTGTCGAACATTGTAATACCATCACCCCGAAAGTCATAGACAATGAAAACAAAGGCCAGGCTATAAACGAAGACTAAGGTTGCACAGATCTACGCGAAGAATTAATCTTTTATTAGTTACTTAGCTTTTATTTCAGTATATTCCTCAAATTATTCTATTTTATTATTAGTTATGATTCTTAATGTCTTGTTGCACCTAATTTATAAATTAAGCTTTATCATAAGTATGTATGTGTAAGAAATGAAAAACATGTATACATAGATTTCAGTACTATCCAAGGCAGGGAAGCTGGGAATATGTTATGGTAATTTACCCACGCACGCATGGACTCTCCCAGCTATAAATAGGAGCAGGTACTGCTTTTTGGAGAGTGAAGTTTCCAGCAGTCAGCTCTGACAGTCGGAACGAACATTCTTGCTGTAACACTCTTGTTTTATATATGTTTGTATTACTGTTTCTGTTAATATATTTGTTTAACTCAATTCCTCTCTTTGTGTCTTTATTTCTGGCCCCAACAGATTATATCCCGGGCGTATAAGAGAGAGGCACTACTGTATATGAACTTAACTGAAGAACCACGATATTGGTAATGATAATATTTGCTGTTTGTTTATAAGGAAACTTTCAGCATTCAGTAACCGAGCAGCCAGTGCTATCGTCGGCTGAAATTTATGACATTTTCTATTAAATATAATTTTCAGGTTTCTCAAGAAACTATTATTGTACTTTCTAATACTGATATTGATGGGGAGAAGGCTTTCTTCTTAATCTTTTGTGTGAAATAGTGTGGAACGTCAACATCTTGATTATGCCATTGTTTTCTCTTCGAGTTACATGTGATATGCATTTTAGTTGTTGCCGTTGTTGAAAGACCTCAAGTAATGTAGTTTCTGTTATTTGGTGGTTTGTGTTTGTGATTTTGTAGCGCCAATTAACGATACTTGAAGAATGATGGTCCTCGCTAAGATCTACAGGCTTTATTTGCCCGAAACCACTTAACAGACTGAATAATTCCATGTACGAAAGAAAAGTCGAACAAATAGTTTATAGAAATGTAAGAAAAAAGAAGGAAAGAAATATGAAATTATGTTTTATGTTTTGATAGAAATCAGCGGAATGGTGGAAATAAATCGATTAAAGTGTACTGTTTGGTGCATTAGGTAGTTGAGGTATCGTTCTTAGATCTTTGGTAAGAAAAAGATAATGAAATGTTACTTTTATAAAATTGGCGCAACATAATCTTCCTATTATTATTTGCGTATAGTATTAGGTTTAGTAAATAAAGGAAAACATAGGAAAGCTCTAACTAAACGAACGAACGAAAAAAAGAAGAAGAAAGAAAGAATGCGGAGAGAGTATCTCTGTGTAAGGAAAAGGGGAAAAAAGAAAGGACGAAGAAAAAGAAGTAAATGTGACTGCAATTTCAAAGGAATTTCCCAGCCTCTTACCATTTCAAAAACAATTAATTCTAACCCGTAAAGAATGAAACAAAAAGAAAAGAATTGAACTTTAAAAGAAAACAAAATTCCTTTCGCTAAAAAGAAAAAAATACTCTAAGGAAATCGGAAACGCATGAAATTCAAATCCGTTGCTTCTGTTCAACACATGTCCCCAGTCACCACAGGCAGACTTTTCCGGTCATTTTCCTTTACGAAATTGGGGATAAAATTTCGATCAGTCTAATTTCGGATCATCTAATGGTGATATGTTAAGCAGCATGTATGTCTGAAGATATATTAGATTTTAGAAAAATAATGGTGAAAAAAAAATCAAGGACAGAAAACAAAGGAAATGAAAATATTATGTATATTCTACTTAGAACAACTATGATAGCAGTATTACTACCACTTGACTATCTTTTGTTTTTATAAGTAGATGAATGCATGGGAAATCAGGCTTTATAATATTTGCTATCTTCAGTGTGATGCGATAAGGGCATACGTGCATTTTCGTGAAATGAGAAAAACACCTTAAAGTTACAAATTCAGAATAAAAATGCATAATACGTTTTGATTTACTTGGGGGTCTAACTTCACAAAAAGTTTTTGCATGAGAATATTTACATCTTTGTCGAGATCAGTTTACTTATTTAAAAAATGGAAACAAAAGCACACAACGTATACCAACTTACACCCTTTTAGAATCAAATCACACTGAGGAAGTCATATTTCAGATCAGTTCGTCGAAGTTGTCTTGTCAGTGATTTTTGTAGAAATCCTAACTGTTAAGCTTTAGCTAAATGAATACACTGTTTCAACACTGTCAGAGTTCCTGCGCAGGTCGTCTTTTTCAACGACTCAATCTTTCTACGGCTATGAATAAACAGCTCGAATCAAAAATAAAAAAGACCTGAATTTGCATCTTTTCTTTTGCTTCGAGAAGCCATTTTTTCTTCTTATCAACTGCCCTAACCCCCGAGCTACAATAACTTTTTATTGTTGGCTGAAATTCAAACCTAAGACTTGAAACCTGTTCTTCATTATTTCCTAATCACTCGCCACTATTTTTTCATTAGTAGTAGTTGTATCATTAAATTTTATTAGATAAAGCATTACAAAAATAGAAAGGAGTTAAGTCTTCTCACCGGACTTATTCAACCTATTCATTGAGGCGATTCTGAAAGAATTAGAAGTCCTACCAGGATTCATTATTGGCAGCCTCAATCTTAACAACATAAGATATGCAGATGACATAGTGTTGATAGCAGACACAGAAAGGAAACTACAAGATTTCCTACAAAAGGTAATGAAGGAAAGCGTGAATAAAAGACTAAACTTCAATTGCATAAAGGAGGAATGAAAGGCTGTTTGAAAAAGGAACAGTGTAACATGCAAATTACAAATTGGATATACCAAAATGAAACAAGTACAAAAATTTATATTATCTGGGAAGTGTTTCACCAGAGGACGGGGAGTTCGGCACTGAAATCCGATGGTTCATTGCGATAGCGAAAGAAAATCTCCTCACAGATGAAGAAGAGACCTGAAGCAACAGAAATGTTGTTCTACAGAAGAATGCTGAGAATACTATGGACCGAAGATGTGACCAACGACGAAGTTTTAGAGAAAATAGAAACAAACAAGGTCACTTATGCTTAACATAATGCAGAGACAATTGAAATTTGATGGTTACATAATAAGAAAAGATGGCTTGGAAAATTTGATACTCACAAGACAGACTGAAGGCAAGAGGGACTGAGGTAAAAAGACATAACCTACCTAGCGAGCTTACGTAAACGGATGACGAAGTAAGGTTTGGGAGAGATAACAAAAAGACAAAGTTTATTAAGAGCTACAAAGGACAGAAAATTGTGGAGAGCCATAGTCGCCAACATCTTGAAGGGACATGCATTTTCTATCCGTATGCAGGCGGTTTGGTGCCAGCATAGGTTCTGGATTATTCTAATATCCTTTCCAAATATGTTAACATTGCTAAGCAGCTCCAACAGTTTTTTGTGATAAAAAAAATTCCTAATCTAAGTACTTTAATTTGCATCTTTTGGCTACTATGTCTGAGGCATTGTAGAAAGGGAGACCAACTTATGGTTCCACCAAGGACACGTTGAGTGCCACTATCGTGAAAGCGATAGCCGATATGAACGAGATCACCTACTTCGGGCAAGGTGTCGCTACTGAGACTGTATCGAGTCCGGCTTCAAGACTTAGGAGTAGAACAAACTTTTTCCTCAGTTGTAGATGTGTACATTCTTTTTTTTAATAGAATATATGGATTTTCTATTGAATTTTCCTGTTTTTTTTTTGTTTCTTTTTTTGGTATATTAATATTTTTCAATTAACTTGTACATTATATATATATATATATATATATATATATATATGTGTGTGTGTGTGTGTGTGTGTGTGTGTGTGTGTGTGTGAGTGCATGTGTATTATTACTTTAAACGTTATATTTAGTGAATACACGAGTTGGAGTAACTTTTCGGAATCCCATTATACACCCCCCCACACACACATATATATATATATCTTTGGTATATTTGAGCAGCAATTTATATATATATATATATATATATATATATATATATATATATATATATATATGTGTGTGTGTGTGTGTGTGTGTGTGTGTGTGTGAGTGAGTGCATGTGTATTATTACTTTAAACGTTATATTTAGTGAATACACGAGTTGGAGTAACTTTTCGGAATCCCATTATACACCCCCCCCACACACACACACATATATATATATATATATATCTTTGGTATATTTGAGCAGCAATTTATATATATATATATATATATATATGTGTGTGTGTGTGTGTGTGTGTGTGTGTGTGAGTGCATGTGTATTATTACTTTAAACGTTATATTTAGTGAATACACGAGTTGGAGTAACTTTTCGGAATCCCATTATACACCCCCCCACACACACACACACATATATATATATATATCTTTGGTATATTTGAGCAGCAATTTATATATATATATATATATATATATATATATATATATATATATTTTGTCATTCACAGACAGACTGTTTCGCAGCTCATCAGTGTGGCTAGACGTCCGGTTGCCTCTATATATAGATCCTCTAGCTAGGATCGAAACCCGACTGAATTTGCGTCAGTCGGAACTTCTGCCAGCCGTCGGTGCACGGCAGGAATGAAGGTGAATTTTAGCGTGTTTATTTTTAGATTTAGATAAACACACAGTGACTGACAGTGACTCAATTCTGCCGAGGAGTCGTGCAATTGAAAATTAGGTAAAAATGAATTACGGCAACCTTGATTAACAGGATATAACGATTGTATTTATAATAGATTTCAGGCTTTCAGACATGAAATGAAACCCGAAAAAATTATTTCTTCTTTTAATTATTTTTATTGCTACAATTTTGTGCTCTTTCTGCCTATGCTTGGGTGTATATACATACGGTGTCCCTTCGAGTGCCTTCTTGAGAGCTACAGTGATCATTTCTAATACATTTTTTTTTTATTTTGTAAACAGATTGCAAGTGGAACATCTGATGGGTGGTGTCTAGTGATACGGAATTAGCTTTCTTCCATTGTGTCCGATGGCATGGAATCATTCGTTGCTCGCTGTAGGCGGCAGCCAAAGTCTCATTCGCGTTTTTTTTTTTTTCGATCTCGATGGCATATTTCCGGAGAAAAATAGGTTTTGCGAAGAAAATTTAAAGTTTAGATGGAAAAAAATAAAACGAGAAGAAAAAGAGAATAATTTCGTGAATGCATACAACAACGAAAATTACATTTGTGAAAATAAAAATGTTAAGAAAAAGAAAATGTTTAAATTTTAATTAAAAAGAGAACTTTGCATCATTCACACTTAGCCACATATGGCGGTTAAAGTTGCGTCACAATGTTTTTATTATTTTATTATCATTATTAAAAGTTCTTTTTCTTCTATTCATTAACTTTCAAAGTCAACTATTTATAGAGGTTGATGACAAAATCGATTCAGTATTTTTGTTATTGATGTTTTTATTCATTTATCGTCAGGTCGTAGGCGATCATGGATCTATACAGATTTATTTCCTTTATTATCTGGGATTTGCCATGCATTCTTGGGAAATATAGTGGTGTAGCTTCTTGCTGCCTTCAACAAGGTTTTGAATTCAGAGTTTTCCTTCTTTTAGACTGGTTGCCACTCAAGGATAGAGATCCCAGTCTACTCTGTTATTTAACTCATGACTGGCGGAAGAAGAGACGGTTGTTAATATGTCCTAACGTGGTCACTATAAATGAATATGAAATTTTAATATAATCATTAGAAGACATGTAACATTGTAGCAGACGAGTGTAACAAAGTGTAAAAATCTTCCCAAATAAATGAATTCAATATTTTAAAAGAAATTCATTTAAGACGCGCAGAATTTTTATATATACGTTTTTATCTGAAGAACAATATAGTTCACAAAAGAAGAGAAAAAGAAAATTCTATTTGTTTATACAGATAGCTCACAAAAAGAAAAATATTTACGGTATGAGTGGTAATGTGGGCGAGTGCGCCACGTAGTTTTGCGAAATTAAGCAGTCGGCCTGCCTGGGAATATAAATCTCCCCGGCAGAGATAAGTCCCGTATTGACGCTACTACATCCGGAGCAAAAAGAGAAAGAGAGTGTAACTTCTTTACTTTTACGTCGCTAATTGCCTCGCCACTTAGCGGCGTTAAGTGAGTCCAATGGTAGACAAAGTGGGGTAATCCCAGAAACCGTCACGCAGTCGTCGTTGTTGAAAAGACTGCTACAAACAGAAATTTTAAAAAAAGTCATATCTCTTATAATAAAAATGACAAAAGCATTGAGCTCAAGGATAAGTCGTGTTCTGTTTGGCTTTCTGTGATACTATCGACAAGCAGATGAGAACGATAAAATCTATTGGAGAATGGAAAATATTGCTTGCTATTTGTTACCAGTGACTCGTAGCGACCCCATCATTACTGTTAAATTAACAAGACAAAACAATACGTGAGAGATAGCCTCCCAGCGCCGCCCTATTAAGAGGATTATTTCCCTAACAGATTATGCTCTCTCTATGCTCTTCAAGAAATGCACAATCGATGATGTCTGTACCAATTTCTCAGCTAAACAATTAGCAATTGTTTATGCATCTAAACATTTTCATGTTTCAGAGTAGGTTTTTAGGATCGTTCAAATACGACGTGTTTTTTGAAAACGTTCTGACAATCATCTAACAATTATTTTAAAGCTTGACAAAGATTTTTTTTTTATCTGTTTGATGCTTTTATTTTTTATACCTAAGATTTATGGAACTCATTATAATTTTTGATGATGGCTGTTGCTCTCATCTATTAAAATATCGAATTAGTTCTTGCAAATTAATCAATCATCCGTTTACACTAACTTGAATGGGGTTAAAAACAAACACTTTGCTTTAAATATACATAAAAAATCATTTGGTGTTTCTCTGTGGTGTAGCGATCCAATTGCACAGATAATTTTCATTGTCGGGATCTTGAGCTTCGGTATGTGATCTTGTACCAGACGCAAATCATTTTGTGATGAAATAGTGAGCCCATGGCGAGTTCCAAATAGTGTTACGATGTCATCTCGAATATACATTGATTATATGAAGGCACACATTGAGTCATGGTTCAAGGAGAATTCAAAGGCGTTCAGAAATAATTTTATGTGAGATGTCTGATTCGGCAAAGAAAATCTATGAATATTCGAACAAAATCAGTTTTAAATACACCCGTTTGATCATTTGGCCAGCTTGTTCACCCGACTATAAACCGACTGAAAAGTTGCAGAGCCTTCTGAAGAGGAAGGTTTATATTGGCGGACAGCAGTTTATCAGATAAACTTTGTTATGTTATTCTCGATTCTATTTATCTTCCTTAAATACGATGGATTTCTCATTGAACCATGAACGACTTCATATGAACAAATAAAATAAGCCACATAATCAATGGATTAATGATATTTAAAAAATAATTTCAGAAAGTGGGCACCTATTTCACCTTAATATCCTCTTTATAATTTTGTTGTCATTACAATGATACTTTTCGATACTAAAATAACGGGCATATATACATTTCCAAGGCCCTATATTAATACACTATCATTTTTGGGTGTTAATACAAGCTTATACTCTCACGTAGATACTCTGCTTTGTGTTATTGTCACAGGATGGCAAAAAATAAAAAGATTATCGGAATATCTACTAAGAAGTATGTGCTGAATGTAGGTCTAAATTGGTGTTTTCGTTCAAGGTCTGCAATTTTAGCTTTCCGTCAATGTAAATTCATAGGGTACTGAAATGTTCTCAACTTGACCAAAATAACATTACCCAAAACTTCTGATATTTGATCACGTGGTTCCACATTCTAAATGTCTTCTCTCCACAGCTGTTAGACTGTTAGCTTTTAGGCAGAGCCTATAAAGGGGAAACATGCTTTTCCACAACAACTGTAGGAGAGGCTTTAGTTTCTTCTACTCTCCTGTGCCTCCATATCTTCTTGACGGCGAGCACTTGCTGGCTGAATCCACCGGAAATTAAATAAAAAGAAACAGGGAGGGAGGGAGAGAGAAAGAAAGAGAGAGAGAGAGAGAGAGAGAGAGAGAGAGAGAGAGAGAATCAGACAGTCTAACAGACAATATATATATATATATATATATATATATATATATATATATATATGTGTGTATAAAGGGTTCAGTTCGAAATTTCAATCGCCTGAAGAAGGCCGAATCATCCAACGGCCGAAACGTCGTGAACATGACAATAAAGATGAGGACAACAGTCGTTCGAACAATATAAAATATATATATATTGTCAACGAAAATTCCTCGCCCTCGCCTTAAATATGGTTAAAGTATTAGTCGAAAGCGCTTGGGACAATAATCACTACGGACAGGTTTTACATATTCTTAATTTTCATCTGTGTCTTTTCTATAAATGGTTTCACGGTAATTGTTCTGATGAATTTTCCTCTATGGTACATAGACTTTATGAACTTAAGTGTATTAATAGATTGGCGGCAAAGTTTCATCATTTTATTGTTGAAATGGCAAGTTTCAGTTCTATGCTAACAGTTTCTTCTATAGCACATCTCGCTTGTGGAACTCTCTTCCGGTTTCTTGCTTTCTAGTCAACTTTGATCTACAAAAGTTTGAATGCAATGTTGATTGTTATCTCCTGTCTTTAATTCCAGTTCTTTTATTGTTCACTCTCCTTCATAGTGACTTTTTTCTCTTATTCTTTAACAGTCAGAGACCCCTTGCATCTCAGTGGCTTTATTGCTTTGCTTGGGGTGAAATGATTAGGGGGAAAAAAAGAGATAAAAAGAAAATTTGTAAGAACGCTAGAAAAGCTGAATAAAAAATTTACAAAATATTCATTGCCCGTCGTATTCAATGAAATATGTATAAAAGAAGGATTGCTGCCCTGATATACAATGCGCGCGCGTGTGTGTGGAGAGAGAGAAAGAAAGGATAATATCAAATTATGTATCCCGGTAGAATAATTACTGTTAGATCCATTAAGTCGGCTACCACAGCGAGGAAGTATTCAAAACCTCATTTTGAGACTTGCGGGTGTTGCAAGTTGGTTAGAGTATAGATCTTGAGGCTATAATTTTTTTTTATTATATCCCTTGTCCTGGGAAGTGACAACTGCAGCAAGCTATCAGTAAAGTAAAGAAAACCTCTCCACAAACAATGTAAACAATCCTCCTCTGCTTTAGTTAACATGTTACATGCCTTATCTAAAGTCAATAACGTACATTTATTTTTAGTTGGATTTAACTGTCCTCAAGCAGTTCCAAGCCGACATTTTGCTGCTAAACCAACGTCTTTTCTAAAAGATTAGCAACCTCTTATTTAAAGAAGCACAGTTTTTCGTGACTTAATATTAGTGAGTGGGCATCATATCTAACATGAACTTTTTCTTCTACTCGGTAAATAATGACTCACTAGAAACACAAACCTACGGTTTCTACATAGTAAATAAAGCCTTGCTTCTCTTTTGTCCACAATCACAAAGTCATCATCTCTTGATGATTCTAATGATCTCTCATGGACACCGTTTTTTTTTGTTGTTTTTTTCTTTTATCATCGCCGCCATTCACTTCTTCTTTAGTCTATGATCTATCATTCATATTCTTCGACATTTTTAACCGACCATAGATATTTACTAAGTTTAGTTTAGTGAGGTACAAGGCTAAATTGTTGAGTCAGTTTTCCAAGTGGGCTAAATGCTTTGAAAATCAACATTTGGAACCGTACCTGGCCCGAATATTGGTAACAGTGAATCTCTTACAATTCCTAATGTCTTTTTATATGTTTTATTTTATAGTTCTACATATAACTAAAATAATAATTAAACATGCTGATTAAACTTAATAACCATAACAAATAATCATGATAGACGTAATACTTAAACCTAAAAATTAAACAACATAATTGAATAAACATAAGTAAACATGATAATTAAACACGATGATTAAAAACATAATTCTCGTAAAAAGTAAACATGATAGACAAGATAAATCAACAGAATAAGTAAATTCATGATTAAACATGATAATTAAATATAATAAACATAATAAGTAAATATGATAGACATGATAATGAAACATAATAATTAAATATAATATGTAAACATAAATATAATAAGCAAACAGGATAATTAAACATAATAAGAGTAATAAGTAAATATGAGAATTAATCATAAACTTGAGACATCATAATTAAACAATTAAATATAGTAAGTAAAAATGATAATTAAACATAATAAACATAAGCAAAGTTGATAAATATAATTAGGCATAAGTAAATATGATAATTAATAATAATTACATATAATAAGTAAGCAGAAGCTAGCATGATTGTTAAGAATGATAAAATAATACGTAAATATATTAATTTAACAAAAGTAAAAACAATAATAAAGCATAATAAGTAAACAAAGTCTTTTATTATTCCGATCCATTTTACAGTTTTACTCATATTCCGTTTTCTTGCGCGATCTTCACGTAAAAAACAAAATGATTTTTAAAAATAAAACCTTTATTTATTTTTTCCTATGATTTTCTGATGTTAGTTATTATTTTATTAGTATTATTGACAATAACTTATAACATTACTAACAATCTGGATGTGCAGAGACCGTAACGGTTATCAGCGCAAAAGATGAAATCGGTAAGTCGAGTTCAAATTCCACCCTAATCTATTGTGTACACGTTTACGGTAATACCCGCGGGAAAACATGAATCAATCTCCGTTCACGTTTAGAAAGCGTAACTGATTCCAACTCAGAAGGCCTAGTGATTGGGCAGATGACACCCACTGATTTCTCCATGGAAAAGCACAACGGTCTTACATAGAATCAAGCAGAATAACAATACAGAATAATAAATTATTATTAATGTCTACATAATTATATCTTTATTTTAAAATATTTTTAAAATAATTATTTATATTATTATTTAAATTATTATTCATATATTAACATTGCCTAAATTACCATATACTTAATAATAATCTTTAAATTTAAATTATTATTAATATTATTTAAATTATAATTTATTTATTTAATGATAAAATTATCATTTAAATTATTATTTAAGTTATAATTAAATTATCATCATCATGAAATTATTCATTCATTTATTATTATTTATTCATTATCATTGTTAAATTATCATTTAAATTCGAATTAAATTATTATTATATTTTTTTCCTTGATATCTGGCGTTTACACATTTCTTTCCGGGTTCCGCCCAGGGACCTAAGGTTAGAAATGGTATCATGACACTTTCCACTGCAAAAAAAAAAAAAAAATATTACATAGATAAAGCCCTCCGTAAAGTGTGGGCTGTACTTGTCAGAACAATTTTTTGTATCTCTTTGAGGCATGGACTTCCAGGGATCCCTTCAATCAGCCTACTGGAATCTTTTCCGACCAGTCCAAGGGCTCCAACTACAACAGGGATTGTTGATGTTCCCATGTGCCACATTTTTGAGATTTCTATTTCAAGGTCCTTGTATTTTGACAATTTTTCGAATATCTTCAAAGATACATTGCAGTCTGCAGGGACTGCCATATCAATAAGGAGGCACTTATTTTGTTTGTGGTCTTTAATAACAATGTCTGTGCGGTTGGCTTTGATTGTTCTGTCAGTGTGTATTGTGTAGTCCCATAGAATTGTAACAGGTCCTATCTCCGTAACGGGGTTAGGGTGGTGTTCGTACCAGTTTCTTTCAGTTTCCTTCCCATAGGAGTTGCAAATTTTCCAGTGCAGATATTGGCCCACTCTGTCATGCCGGGTTTTATATTCAGTGGGTGCCAATATCGTGCAACCTGATATAAGATGATAAATGGTTTCTGGATATTTATCACAGATTATTATTATTATTATTATTATTATTATTATTATTATTATTATTATTATTTCATCTCCAAGTACAGTAAAGTTCCAGCTGATCACAACCAGTGGACTGATGTGACACATTTTCATTGGGACTCTTCGGGATATATGTGTAGTTACAAAGAGTGTATTCCTCTGTAAGTGTCCAAATTTGACATTAACTCCAGCCACTTCGGGTGCTCAAAGCACCAACAACATTAAGCATATACGCTCAGAGGCTTTTGTACTGACGAGTTCCTGCCAATCGCTGAAATGACCATTGGGTTGTATTTCCAAGACAATTGGCTGTTGCTTGCTCTGAAAAATAAGAAATTAGAAGAAAATCGCCAACATAAAATTAAGACATTTAGTGCAGACTTATTTCAAAAGATCAACAAATTAGTTGAAATAAAAATGAGGAAATCTTAAAACTTAAAGAATGACCCCCTGAAAAAGACACTTGTATGCAACAAGTTTTTGATTAACAAAACAGAAATAATTATGTCGATGTTAATTTACATCATCATCACAATAATCCTACATAGTTCCAATCACGCATATGTAGACATTGGGAAAGATCCCTACGTTATGCGTTTTGTCCAGACTAATAATGTTTAATGGTAATGAGAAAATATGTTGGTTTTATCTACTCTCCAAGACTCACTATAATTAGTCCTTCCTGGTCAGTTCAAGCCACAACTGAATCCTGCATCCACCTCTGTTGAAAGCTAAACAGCAACTGACTAGACATATCAAAAGGCTGTTATATGGCTTCAAAGATCCCTTAAGACATCAGTAAATTTATCCTGTCAAAAGCGAGATAATCACTTACTTCCACACAACATCAGCATCAAAATAATCCTGCAATGTTACCGCTATACATATGTGGACATAGAAAAACTTCCATGTTACACGTTTTATCCATCAGACTATTCATAGTTTTATTTATTGATGGAATTTTATATATGTGGAGCGGCGGACGAAGTTCAGCAAACGCCGTTTACAATTTTACATGGAGAAATACTGAGGAATAACCTAACGTAGAAGTAGTTTTCTCTTTTCTTTTTGTCACTCAATTAACCATGGATAGTCTGATATATTGCTTTGTATATAATATCTTTTTTAATGTAAATGCAATGCAACTATCCAAACGTGTACATTTGTTAAAATGAGAATTGTATTTACAAAAGAGCATCAATAAGTTCGTTGACTGACATGTGGTGAATGTGGCTCTGAAATGTCTCCTATGTAATATTCAATCTATGTTAAAATTCACCAGTGAATTAAGTTAGTTGATAAAGCAAAAAATTGTGTTGAAAAATTATACATTTGTTGTGTAAAATGTGTACTTTTTGATAATTAAACCGCGGACTTATTGATATCCCTCGTATATTTTGATAGCTGAAGTTATCCCACATATCTTATCAGTACGTATGCGCACACATACACGTATATATATATATATATATTGGCTCCTGAAAAAATTAATTTCGGTTGGGCTCTTTGGTTTGAGGTGTGAGTTTGTAAACAGTAACTATTTAAGCTAATATTGCATGACTCTTCGGCAGAATTGAGTCACTGTCAGTCACTGTGTGTTTATCTAAAATCTAAAAATAAACACGCTAAAATTCACCTTCATCCCTGCCGTGAGCCGACGGCTTAGTGGGAGAAGTTCCGACTGACGCCAATTCAGTCGGATTTCGATCCTAGCTAGAGGCAACCGGACGTCTAGCCACACTGATGAGATGTGGAACAGCGAAACAGTCTGTCTGTGTATGACAAAAAAAATATATATATATATATATATATAGTGTGTGTGATTGAAAAGTAATTCCTTATTTTATATATGGGTGGCCTGCCTGACTCAACACCCTTTGACTTTTTTCTTTGGGGTTGGTTAAAGGAGCAAGTCTACTATACCAAACCAAGACTTTGGGAGAACTTGAAGGGCGAATACAAGAAGTTATGTCTTCCATACCACAAGAGTTCCTGGTGAAATCAGTTGACGCGACTCCTGGGCGGCGTGTGAAGCTGGTAGCAAAATCTGGTGCCCATATCGAATTTTAAATAAAACCTTATGTTAAACGCTTTCCTCTTATATCCAGTGCTTGTAAAAATTATAGTCAATAAATAAATCATAAGTATTTTAAAGTGGGGAGTTACTTTTCAATCACCCTGTATATGATATGATTGAGAATAATTTATCATGTTTCACTTTCATTTAAGCTTCATCAGAAATGTGTTGGAAATTAATTATGGAAGAGAAAGTTCCGCTACTTTTAGTTCTGTGTTGTTTTGTAGACCTCACGTGTCTTTGTCTTCTTACGTTAATGTGTGTGTGTGTGGGGGGGGGAGTTCGCGTGCCAGTATGTGCGGGTATTTTTGTGCCTGTTTGGTAGTGTCCGTGTGTATAATTTCTGAAGATGACTAAAAAATAAATCTCAATAAATATACTATTATATTTTTCTATGTGCCGTGTCCGTTAAGGACCTTGGCGATCATGTCTCTTCACAATTTCCTGACCTTTGTAGCTATTTTGTCTTTTTTGTTATCTCTGTTAAACTATGTTCTGCCATCCAATTCCCCAAACTCGCTAGGTAGGTTATGTTTTTTTCCCGTTCCTCTAGCCTTCAAACTGCCCTGTGAGCATTAAATGTCACAAACCCTCTTTCCACATTATGCCCCTAGTAATTTCAACTCTTTCTAGTGTTAAGCTTAAGTGTTTCCATTTTCTCTAAAACTCCATCGTTGCTCACATGTTTGGTCCATGGTATTCTCAGCATCCTTCTGTAAAAAACACATTTCAGTTGCTTCTATTTACCTTAAAAATTCCTCATTGCCCACATGCTCTGTTCATATGGTGTTCTCAGCATTCGTCAGTAGAGCCACATCTCCGTTGCTTCAAGTCTCTTCTTCATCAATGAAGATATTTTCCAGCATTCACTGCCATATAGGAGTTTATGTATTTTACAGCATTTCAGCACTTTTTTTCTGTTTGTAAGGAAATTTTCTTATATCTTACTTTACTTAGTTTCTGACTGTTATCTTTCGCTATTGCTCCGCACCTTCGGATTTCTGTGTTACATTTCCAGTCGTCTACTATTACACTACTAAGACGGTTGAATTTAAGAATCTACTTGACCTTGTAGTAGTAGTAGTACTACTAGTAGTAGTAGTAGTAGTAATCTCGAACATGCAGTCACCATTCCTCACTTTTTGGATAGCTTAAACTTTTGGCCATAACGAAAACCAACTGTGATTATTTTTTCACAGTTGACTCGTTGCATTCAAGCCGGAAGGAAGATTGTTTTCCCTTCTATCTATTCAAAACGTAAGATAAAGACATTCCTATGCTTTTTACTGAAAAGACTTTTCTTTCACAAACTGAATCTAATTATAACGATTTTGCTCTTGCAGAAAACTAACGAAAAAGTGTTTTAAGTTTTATTGGAAATACTTTCTATAATATTAAAAAAAAAAAAAACTAGTGATCCAGCATTTAATAGAACTACTGTGTACAAATGACACAAACGATTCGAAGAAAACCGGATGTATCCAGAAAATGACGACTATTGATGTCATCCATCCACATTGATTTCACTCGAAAATATCGCTTCAGTGATATTTCTTATCAATAAAAAGCAATTGAACTAAAGAATTTTATGAGATAACGTGTGTGTGTGTGTGTGTGTGTGTCGGTGTGCGTGCGTGTGTGTATGTGTGCATGTGCAAGAATGTATACGTAAGTATATGTACCACAGCTTCTGTAATTAATTACTAGGGACATATGTGTAAGAATTAGAAGTTCTGTATGAGTATAACTTCAGTTGGGTATAAAGTTCGTTTGCTTTATTAAGTAACTAGCTTAAAAGCCGCCATATCGGGCGGTACTTAGGCTCTTGATTGTGCCTTTGGCATGTTCAGGAGTTCCTAAGTCTTTGCATATTCTCAGCATTGGATGCTTTCCTGGCTGCTGTTTGGTCTGGGTTTTCATTTGCAGACTTGGCTCTTTTGATCGCAATCTGGTACTCTGTTGGCGGAGATGTTTTTGCTAGTTATACTGGTGCTGTATGCGATAGGCAAAATTGATCGTTACATTGATTGTATTAATATTTAAGCTTACATTTTAAAAGTTCAACGATAATTCTTCTGCCGCCACTTAATTTAAAGACAATTTAATGTGTGTAGGTCCTTATTTTCCGTTCAAACAATTATTTTTATTTCATGTGTGACTTTTCATGGATTTCGCAATTAATTTCAATTATTCCCAAATTTATTTCCAAGTTATATGTCCCTTTAATTGAAAAGGCGTGACACAGTGACACTCAGTGATTCGCATTTATTATATAAAAGAATTTACTTAATGGCTAAACGAACTTTTGGCCAATCCAATATATATATGTATATGTGTCTGAATGTGCGCGTGTGTGCACATGTTCTTGTGTGTGTGTATGTTGTTAAGCAGAACAACCAGAGATGTGTGTCAAGCATTTGGTGGGCTTGTCCTGGTGTTTGATAAGTCGTTTGATTTGATGTCGGGTGAAAACTTGTAAAATAAATTGCATGTCATGTATTTTCGGCCATCGATATCGAAGGACTTATTCGATATCAAGAGAAAAACACCAAAGTTTCAATAGACATTCCTTGACCATTCTCTTTAATAGGACATACTTAAACGAAGGAATGATATCTAAATATAGATATGTGTGTGTGTGTGTGTGTGTGTTTGTGTGTGTGTGTGTATGTGTACTTACTGATATGTAAATTCTAATAGGAAAATATATATCACAATAATAGTGATACTTTCAACTATCGCCTGGTTCACACACATTCCCCGTTTTTTGAACAGTAGTAGAAGTTTACCTCTTGTTTCCTGTTTAGGATCGGGTTTCCGGTTCCTTCTCCTAAAGCCTTCTCATTCTCTTTCATACCTAGTGACCCTTTGCCTCTTAGTGGCGTTATCGCCTTGCTTGGGGTGAAATAGTTAAAAAATGTTAGAAAGCAAATGACAAGACGACAAAATGTCCAGGAAAGAACATATTCAGACAAAATAGGTTTTCTTGAGCGATTCAAATCTATATAGAAAAAGGGAAAAGCAATAAACGCTTGTTACAGTTTACATTAGAAAAAACGTTAAAAAGGCAATGAGGCTCAGTGTGTAACCCGGATATAAGAGACCCGGATATAAGAGAAACCCGGATATAAGATAGATTTTCTCTGGTCCCAAATTCGAGCCATACTTACCTAAACAAAATAGACCAAACCCGGATATAAGAGAAACCCGGATATAAGAGACTTTGTCTCCGGTCCCGACAACTCTCTTATATCCGGGTTACACTGTATATCAATTTAAATTTTGATGTTTGATGCATCATCTCATTCAGCTTTTTATCGCTTTTATTTTTATTTTTACCGATTTAACTATTCGACATTGCATTAATAGTAATTTTGTATGTTTCTACAATATTTCAGTGCAATCAATTGCTGTTTATCAACGTGACTCGAAGATCGAGAATATTTTAAAATTTTCTATATCTTGATAGCTTCTTCTATTTTTGCCAAGTTCTTTCGTTTTTCGTGTTTTTTTTCTTTCCTTTACCTGTTTAATTGTGTAGTTTTTCTTTTATCTCTCATCGTGTTAGCGACCATATTTCTCCTGTTTTTCAACAGTTCTCGAGTATTTTCTTGTTTTCCTTGTTATCACTGCTGCTTCCTTAACCATGCTTACCAATTTGCTATTCATATTTTCTGTTGTTTTTGTCATTCCACAAAGTCTGGAATCTGTTCTCGATTTCTACCTGAAATTCAGCGATTTTCACTTTGTGCTTATTAGGATAGGTCTTATTTTTGAGAATTATTTTCTCCTCACAATTTTGAATTCAAATTTGACCCTGCCGGCTACAAATCTATATCTTTTCTCCGTTTGTAAAACATTTGCTTGTCTCTTAATACTTTGCTTAGTTTCTGACAGATATCTTTCGCTGTTACTATGCCTCTTCGGATTTCTGTGTCACATTTTCCGTCATTTGCTATTACAATACTAATATGCTTAAATTTATGAAAACAAAATCTGGAATTTGCTCTTGATTTCTCCTCTGACTATATGAGGATATGTTTTCTTCCTGAGAATCATTTTCTCTTCAATTTAAAATCAAATTTGCCTCTGCCAGCTATGATTCTATATCTGCTTCCTGGAGTGATTTACTTTACTTTACTGTAGATATGGCACAAGGCCGAGATTAAGGAGCACCTAGTCAGGTGCGAAGTCACTACTCAGTCGTAAGTGATCGAGTGATACAAGATTGCTAACCATTACACTACAATGCACGAAACATTGCACACGCAGGCAAAAAACACACACACACACACACACACATATATATATATATATATATGTGTGTGTGTGTGTGTGTGTGTGTGTGTGTGTGTGTGCATCGAGAGTTGGGGTAAATAAATATTTGTACACCATGAAATTTTTAATTAGTTATAATTTATGAAAAACTTAAAATCCTTAAAATATTTCTACACCATTGTATAATGGTGTAGAAATATTTATTTGTATAATGATGTATATAGTCCCGTAACTCATTAGCGTCATAGAGTCACCACATGTACTGCATCCATAGCTGCAGTGGTGCGTGTAGGGCAAGATAGCCTGATGGTGCCTAACGCTCTTCAGGCAGGTTTTGAATTCAGTTTTCCTTCTCCCAGACTGGCTGCCGCATCAAGGAAAGAGGGTCCAGTCTACTTTGTTCTTTAATTCATAGCTGGATCAAGATGGATTCGTACCTTTTACATAGGCACTGGCGCGAAGTAAATGAAACAGAATCGAGCAGGAATTGAACTCGACATGCCTAATTCACTTCCCGCATCTCCTTTGATTCTTAACTAGTGCTTTTCTTTTAAGATGGCGATAGAAGTGCACCACAGAGAAAAGTAAGTGGTGTGTATGAAAATCTTTAGAAATAAAATTTCTATAAATGATTCTTGTCACCTCATCTGGAAAAAATTGTCAAATCATGTATCAGCGATTAACCGTTTATCGGTGTCCGGTGGATTGATGTCATATTTCTTCTTGGTTGTTACAAGAGTAAAATTCATACATATTTAAGTAAAAATATATTTGCTTTAGAGAAGGAAACGCATTCATTTTCGGCAACAAATATTTACTGTTCAGCATAGTCCCCCTCCTTGCCACTGCACCTAATTCCGTCGTGAATATTAATCACATACAGTGATCATTTCAGATGAAAAAAAAAATCCGTGTGAATCCGTGAACATTTTAATGGATGTCTTTGTGTGTGTCTCACTCAGTCACACTCACTCACACACACTCTCTCTCTCTCTCTCTCTCTATATATATATATATGTATGTGTGTGTGTGTGTGTGTGTGTGTGTGCGCGCGCGCGCGCATGCATTAAAATGTTCGTATATGTGTATATATACTCATGTATAAAAGAAACGACAAGAGGAAAACTTTTTATGCCAACGCGTAAAGTCTGGAAGTTTTATTTGTTAACCTAAGAAAATTGTCGAGGATTGAATGTAAAATAATCTATATAACTCCGAGTATGGATTCGTATAAGTGAAATATTGTAATTTTATTCTATTAGTGATATATATATATATATATATATATATATATATATATATATATATATATATATATATATATATATATATATATATATATATATATATATATATATATATATAACAATAAGAGAGAGAGGAGAGAAAAAAGACAGTTTCAAACTGAGAATAAACCGAATACACATTGAAATATTGTTGTATTCCACTTTTGTTTTATTGGAATTGTAAAGAATTTTAACAATGTTCTCTGGTTAAGGTTCCTCATTGGTTGGCGATATTATATCTTGAGTGGTGTGCACAGATGAATTACACCTTTGAGCTATTACCGATTTTGCAAGAATATAAAGGTACTGATAGCAAATAACATTTAAATGTTCAACTCGGTGTTTCGTGAAGTTTCGCCAGGGGCTTGTATGTGCCACATCTCTTTAGTACAGTACGTTGGCGATCATGGCTCTCTACAATTTCTTGTCTTTTGTAGCCCTTAATAAATTTTATCTTTTTGTTATCTCTCCTAAATCTTGCTTCGCCAGCCATTTACTCAAGATCGCTAGGTAGATTATGTGTTGTTTTCGTCTGTCCCGCTTGCCTTCAATCTGTCTTGTGAGTATCAAATTTTCCAAGCTCTCTTTCCTCGTTATGCGCCTCAGAAATTTCAACTATCTCTTTTTGATGCTATGTATAAGTGTCCTTTTTGTTTCCTTTTTCTCTAAAACTTCGTCTTTACTCAAACGTTCAGTCCATGATATTGTCATTATCCTTCTGTAGAACCATATTTCTGATACTTCAAGTCTTTTCTTAATCTCTGATGAGATTTTCAGCATCCCCTGATATATAGAACTGATATTACATAACAGTTCAGTACTCTTTTTTTTTGTTTCTAAAGAAATGTTTCTGTTTCAAATATTTTGATGCATCATTAAATATTTAAAGCTTAGATTTGCCACATCGATTGCAATAAACAAAAATAGTTTGGTAATCACTGCTCCAAGGCGAAATTCTTTATAAACATTTAACAGACCTACATGGGGCATTATTGTTTCAATATAAAAATATTACTATTTCTGTTGTGTAATCACTTGACTTATTTTTTTTAAAAATGGCAACACACGTTGATTGGTTTAAGTACCTCAGTGGAACATTAACTAGTCAGGCAGAGAATAATGAAGATGTCTTTCTTGAACGAATACGTCTGTGCAATTCTGCCTTATTCAATCCCTACCAAGGAGCAAAAATGAGTTGTATGCATGATATTTATTTATATAATTAATTTTATTGTTCGATTACTTGACTAACTCACAAATCAACTTTCTATCATATATTTGCGCGTATCTTCCTCTTTATGTGCCATGTCCCCTCAAGACGTCGGCGATCATAGCTTTCCACAACTTCCTGTCCCGTGTAGCTCTTAATAAACTTTGTCTTTCTGTTATTTCTCCTAAGCTCTGTTCCGCCATCCATTTACTCAAGCTCGCTATGTTTTTCTTCCTCATTATATGCCCCAGAAACTTCAATATCTATCTATCTATCTATCTATCTATCTATTTCTTTCTCTCTCTCTCTCCATATATATATATATATATATATATATATATATATATATATATATATATTGTTGTGGTAGGATCCACCTAATCTGCATAGGTGACTACCGACTATATAAATAATGGTTGGTACCGGAAGACGAGGGGAGCGAATACAGAGATCCAGCTAGAGACTCTGCCCGACTGCGACTTAGTCAACACATTCTCCAGGAACGGTCTTCCCAGAATATACAGAAAGACTATATGTAAATATTGTGTACACTTTCTTGTTATAATACATTCTTGTTCTAAGTACATTTTGTGTTGCATTATTATTCCATGCATTAGTCGAGATTCAACAATGAGTCAAGACTCAACATATATATATATATATATATATATATATATATATATATACTTCCCTTTATCTTTAACCAAACTTTATATATATATATATATATATATATATATATATATATATATATATATATATATATATATATATTTTAAATAAAAACAGATTACTTTAAGGTTCCATATAATAAATTATTTCACCACAGCCCTTCTAAAGGACAGTGGATCATCAGATTTATTTCCAAATGTTGAAATGAAAAAATGAAAATAAATTTACACATTTATGACAGGCAATAATATATATATATAATGTCTGTGTGCGTGGATTTAGGCAACATTCCCTCTTTAATACATGTTTTGTTGAACAAGACTGGCAAGGTACTTTTGTTTAGTTGTTTGTTATATTTTCCTTGTATACGTATAAGTGTCTTCTTTTCTGGACTTAATGAATATAGACATTGTTCAAACGTTTACTCGTTCCGAGCGCTTTTTGCTAAACTGTTAGTTGTTATACAACTATAATAAATAGTGTGTAAGTGCTGTTTTAGATGGTATAAAAGTAGATATATTCTTAATTTCCATATACGGTCAGTATATTGTGGTCATGATCATAACTAACCTTACTAAGCGCTTGTTTCTTGTTTTTTATAAGTGCTCCGATCACTTCTAAACGTTTTTTTTTTTTAAGTGGGAGGTACATATCGCATTTGTGCACTCGGCAAGTATGTTGCGATTTGAGATTGATGCAATTTCGTGCTAATTTAAATGTGTCCATATTGATCTCTGACCGGAGTGATGTCTTAACAGGCGAGTGGTGGTGTGAATATATCTACTTTCAGCAAACTTTATACTATCTACAACAGCACTTATACACTTTATTTATTAGCGTAGTATAACAAAAAATCTTCAATTTGGCTAACAGTTTTGCCAGAAGCATTCGCAACCAGCGAACATTGGGACAATTTTTACATTCATTAAGTCTAAAAGACACTTAACTCTTACGTATACAAGAAAAACATAAACAACTAAACAAAAGTACCTTGCTAGTCTGCTTCAACTACATGTGTGTGTGTGTGTGTGTGTGTGTGTGTGTGTGTGTGTGTGTGTGTGTGTGTGTGTGTGTGTGTGTGTGTGTGCGCGCGCGCACGCGCGCGCGCGGGTGCATGCGTGTGAGTTTGTGTGTAATGTCTGTCCGGAAAGTATCTAGCCATTTGAATATCTCTGTAACTAGCAGTTCAGCAAGTTAAAGACAGGACGTTCAGGCGGAAACCATATCAGGTAGGAATTTAATGTTTAGAAGTTTTATTCATGAGGATTTCTCTCCCTACCCTTTTTTTCTTTTCTCGACGATCTATTCAGTTCCTGGTGAGTGAAGTCGACGCATTGAAAGTTAAATGAAGCGGGTGTAAGCCGCATGAAGGGGACCGCTCGGTGTGTAGGCATAGCGGAAATGGTTTTGTCCGCCTTTAGGTAAAACGGAAAGAAAAAAAATAATGGTGCACGAATGTATGAGGAGTGTTTGTAGAAAGCCTGTATCTTCTTCGTTTATCGGCAAGAGTCCCGCTGTCAAAGTTTTCAGCGTATTTACCATCAGAACGCTTTTGATAACCGTGTATTGTGTTAATATTTACCCCGACATTTTTCTGGCGTCATTTGCACGCAAGATCGATTGTACTAGCAAATAGCAATGCTGACATTATTTTTCTGAAAGAAAAAATTAATTTGAACACCAGAATCAAGTCACATTCTTATCAAATAAAAATATCATACGCAAGCACGCACACTCACACAGACACACACAGACACACACACACACACACACACACACACACATATATACAAGGTGTATCAAAAATACTTTTTTAAAACTTTGGGCGCGAGTTTCTCACACTAAAACAAGGACAAAAGTCCATATAGACAACAACAAAATAAATAAATAAAATAAAAGGGTCCGCCAGTTAATGATCCGACGGGTGCATGCGTGTGTAGAAGTAAGCGGAGGACATTTTGAAAATTTGTAATGAGTTGTTGTGTTGAGGTATAACGATGGCCTTTTTGACATATGTTTATATGAACATTTTACCTTGTTTTGGTGTCAGGAACCCCACTCCAAAGTTTGTAAAAGTATTTTGGGATTGTATCTTGGATTGTACATTTAATAGCATCTACCATAAACTTTGAACTTAATAACTCAAAAATGAAGGATTTGCGGACATACGTTTATATGGACTTTTGTCTTTGTGATGAACCAGCCCCCAAAGTTTGTAAAAGTATTTTTGATACATCCTGCCTATATATATATGTTGTATTTCCGCAACAATTTTTTGTTTGCACAAGTTCGATTAAAAAACAACGAAAGTTCTTTATTAGGGATTTTTGCTTATAGGCTTTATATTTCAGACTATTTTTCTAGTTCCTGATATGTATACAAATATTGGTAGAAACCAACAAAAGGCCTACCAGGTGACCAAAAGACAACGCAATAAAATAAAAATAAACTAATAGGCAAGACAACAAAAACCAAGAGAAAATGGATATAAGAAAACGGAAAAATTAAACATAAACTAAGAAAAAAAGATCAAAAGATAGGCAACTATCTAAACAGTAACAAACAGTGCTCTATGCCTAAGTTGCTAAACCAGAGCAATTACGCTTCCCAGCGTTACGACTCAGAAAGAGACAAAGTTTGGACAAGAACGTTCTGGCCACCTGACGATCGCGGTAACGTGCAACTTAAGTAGCGGTTCGAATTCTCTCTCTCTCTCTCTCTCTCTCTCTCTATATATATATATATATATATATATATATATATATATACATATATATGTGTGTGTGTGTGTGTGTGTGTGTGTGTGTGTGTGTGGTATTTTATTAATTTAGACTATGACTTATCCTCATGAGGAAAAAATGTATTAAATTTTGACTCTTTTAAAATAAAATTACAACAAGCATTCAGTTTAGACCAGCCCTCGAATTATAATTTAGCGGGACAGTTACCAAGTTTTAAATGGATAAGCGTTTTAAAAGGAACAGGGCCACTAACGTATTTGTAGTCGGATTGACATATAATGAATCAAATTTATTTATCTACATAAATTATGCTCATTAGATTTTTTTGTGGAGGGGAAGGAAATAAAGACACGGACAAAATAGGCGTGTCGGCTTGACGGTTTGATTAACTCTGTGTTTTGTCTCGTCTCTACCGTAAAATCACCTTCTAAAACCGGCTTCCATAAAAGTGGCACAGATAGTTGCGTTTTCTCAATTTCTCTTTCACGCTTTTGATTCGTAGAAAACAATTTTATTTTTTATTTTTCTCTAATGCTGAGCCGATTTTAAATATCATACTTTAAACCGAAAATACTTTTCCTGGCGGCAATTTGTTGTTTTTTTTTTTTTGTTGTTTTTTAAATTTCCAGTGTGCTACAAGCCATAAGAATGAAAACATAATTAGGATTATATGTCAGAGCTCCGACAATAACAATCCCTGTATGATATAAGCAACCACCGAAATTTCTAAATCTATCGAAATGCCCAGTATAATTGCTAGGATATATATATATATATATATATATATATATATATATATATATATATATATATATATATATATATAAAGAAATATACTCTATAAATATAAGGTGTGCTATATTTATGGGATAAAGTGTTCAATATCAGAGATAGATCGTGTGTAAATGTAAAAGTGAACATTAAAGTCAATACTTAGAGGCGACAGGCTGTTTCATGCTTGACGCAATCGTCAGCCACCTGTCGCCTCTAAGTGTTGTCTTCAATGTTCACTTTTCTCTCTCTCTCTCTCTCACTATATATATATATATATATATATATATATATATATATATATATTGTGCGTGTGAGTATAGATAAATATATATATATATATATACTCGCACGCACAAACTTACATGCACGCATTCGTTTAAAGTAATAAAAATGTCGGTTTAAAAATAAATCCATTATTTCATTAGCAATATATATACATATATATATATATATATATATATATATATATATATATATATATATATATATATATATAGTAATACTTTTACACCACCTGACACATACATATTAATCCGACCTTCTCTGACTTGTGACAGTTCAAATATATTTAATTTTCTGTAATATATGTAACAAAGGTTATATCGTTGAAACTGATAGAGAATTCTGTCTTCGAATTAATAACTATAAGAAATCTAACACAGATGACAGTGTCAAATTAAGCATAGCTGACCATCGTATAGATAAAGTTAAATGCATCCTTTTAGCATCTTCATTTACCTGCCAACAAAATCACCGAAAATCCAGGTTAAAATTTAAAAAAAAATATATTCCCACACTCTTGGCTTAAATAGGAATTTAGGCATACTCAGTGAATATAATTTCCATAAAAAGTCGAATACTCAAGATTAAGCTAATGTTTTACAGTTTGTACCTTTAAATATTCTTCTTCAGTTGTAGTAATTGACATCGGCAACAGGTAGCAATATTTTAGATATCATTTTCTTTAAATGTTCAGAAAATGTAACACAAAAATGGGTATTAGCGTTAGAGAACTCCACAATCTGACAGAAATGACAGTTAACCTTCCTAAATAATGCAGATTTGATCAGTAAGATAAATTACAGAAGTACTCACCAAATAATGTACACATTCAAACACAATAACAAAAAAGTCGAAAGTCATCCCACATACACCAGAGAATTGCAGTCTCTATCACATAATGAAAAATGGGTTGAGAAATAATACTACAGAAAAAGGCATGAAAATAAAAAGGATTAATGACGTTACATCCCCAAGCTAGGTTAAAATAATATAGACTAACTCTTCTATCTTCTAATCAAATGTCAATTTTTATCTTGTACACCTCTCCTATAATGGTCACAAGTCCTACAAAATATCTGCACATGCGCAATACAACTCTCTTCAAACTTCTTTTTTCAAAAAAGAGTTCAACTTCAGCTTATTTTTTGTTGAAAAAGGACACAGGCGTGTTTAAAAATCCCATTTTTACCATTTTTCTCATCATGCTTCTATTTTGTTAACTTACTCTATTGACTTAATATTATTATTCTCTTTGAATTTCTTTTATCGGTCAAACACACACACACACACACACACACACACACACACACACATATATATATATATATATATATATATAGTGAGAGAGAAAGAGAAAGAGAGAGTCAGATGTATGTATGTATTGTGATACCAATTCGCAGTACTATTCTCACAAGTCTGATATTTTATCTCGTTATACTTGGATTACAAGTAATCCTGTCAATAACCAAGAAAAAATGATAAAAAATGGAATTTTTCTTCAAGGTCTTGTCATTTTAAGCTAGAAGCATTAGATTCGTTACGAAAAAATGTTCAAATTTCAAATGTCATATGGAAATTTATTGAAGATAAAAACGATATTTCTCTGAAAGAAATTATGCATAGACAGACATAGCAAAAATAAGTCACCAGTATTTTAAGTGAACTTATTTTCCTTAGGGTGTAAATAATTTAAAAATATATCCGTATACAAATTGAAAGCTGGTATATATTCGGTATTTTAGCCTTTCAATTTATATATTTGGAGGTAATGGTGGTCATACGTTTAACAGAATGAAAATAGTAATTTAAGAGCGGCATTCAAATCCCGACTTCGAGTTCGTGTTTCCTTCTCACTTATGTCCCTTGGAAAAGCGGGAATATTTCTTTTCTGGTTCCCGACGAGAGTGTAAAACAGTAGAGAAAACTGGGATTTTAAATTTCGGTTGGTAAACAGTTTCGCAGGACATGATGAGATTCAATACCGTAAGGTTAGACATAGGGTTCACAACAATTCAAGAATATTTTATCATGCAAAGTTTTTAAAAAAATAGCTGACTAAAATGCGCCGATTTTAATCGATTATAAGTGCATCATGTTTAGGCCCCTATTTACAAGTGTAGCATGTTTAGGCCCCTATTATAAATGTGACATGTTTAGGCCCCTATTACAAGTGTAGTATGTTTAGGCCCCCATTACAAGTGTAGCATGTTTAGGCCCCTATTACAAGAGTAGTATGTGTAGGCTGCATTAAAAACACAAATAAATATTTTTAATAAGTATTTCCGGTTATTTTCCGTATTTCATGGCCCAAAATAAGTTCACCAAGATTTAAATCAGGAGATTGATTTGACTATCGTTATGGCATGAGTCCCGTAAAATCATAAGAACACCACTGGTATTGCAGCTACAACAGTAGTGGGTGCGTCTAAGGCAAGGTAGCCTGACGCAGCCTTTCCATGTTCAGGTTGATTCTGAATTCAGAGCTTTCCTTTTCCTAGACTGGTTGCCACCTCAAGGCACCAGCTCCCTGTCAGACCTGCTATTTTACACACAAATGGAAGGGGAAGGAAATTCATACCTTCCCCAAAACTCACATCACCAATTTCTCATTCCGAGTTGCTTTAACATTATATTACCAGATCTGGTCATAAGAATCGCAAAATAAGTTTTTAACCCGCTATTTTCAAGTTTTTATTTATTTATTTGTCGTCTAAAATGGAGCTCCACCCTGCAAGGAAAGAATCGATATTTGGAAAAGAACGAGCATATATTTTTCTAATTCGATAATTCCCAGAAACTTTGGACGACCAGTGTTTTAATTTATTCTCTACATTATAAACTTGCCATGTCTCGTGTCTCAAATTATTCAACATGGAATTATTATTCTTCAGCGTGTCTTATCTTTCTAGGATGTTGGCAATCATGGTTCTCCACAGCTTCTTATCCATTGAAGCTCCTAGAAGGTATGTTTTATCTCTGTCCCTCCCAATCTTTGTTCTGCTATACATTTACAAAAGTTAGTCGGTTGTATTACTCGCCGCTTGCCTCTGTCTCCCTTACCTTCAATATGTCCTGTGAGTGTCAAATTTTCCAAGACCTCTTTCCTCCTTATGTGCCCTGGAAAATTTTACTGTCTTTTTCTTATTCCAAGTATGTGTTTTTGTTTGCATTTTCCTTAAAACTTCATCATTGCTCACATATTCAGTCCATGGTATTCCCAGCATTATTCTATAGAAGCATATTTCTGCTGCCTTAGGTCTTTTCCTCATCTGTGAGAAAATTTTCCAGCATTCACTGTCATGTAGGAGAACCACTATTACATAACGGTTCAACAATCTTTCCTTTGCATCTAACAAAACTTTCTTGTTTCGTCATACTTTTGGAAAGCATCTTTCGCTATTCCTATGCGTCTTCGGATTTTGGTGTCACATTTTCTGAAAGAAAACGAACTGGAAAAAAATCACAGAAAATATCTATTCAATCCAATTATTCCCTCTCGGCTTGAATGCATTTATTCCATCCATCTCCACAGCAAGTACGTTCCGAGGGAGTTCTACTCTCAAATAACCGATAAATTCATTAGACTCTTTTTCAATATAATCGTTCCTAAAAAGGTTCATACATGTAAACTGAAAAAGCAAAGATAACAGCAGGTCAAAGATATATGTTAAATTTTCAACAATATTTTTCAATGTGCCTTTCTTTTATATGTGTTGTGGATTCCTGGGTGAATCCGATATCAATGAATAACAAACGCCAAGAATGGATAAGGAAAATAAATGTATTAACGTAATAATACAAACTGGTAATACGGGTTAGTAGATCCAGGAATGCGGGTTAGTAGCACTAATATATATACAGTCTTGGTATTGAAGTATCGCGGTATGACTCCTTACTGAGTCTACGTGCTCGCTAACTGTGACGCTTGCCGCCGTCTCTGTGTGCGACTTACTCTACTACTACTGAGCTCTACTACTCTTCTGTCGTTCCGTCTCGACTACTTGACTCTTCGGGTATTCACTGGTAGTAGAGTATGTATTCCTTGGGTGAGTCCATTTGTGTGAAAAGGGGAGACCCCTCAACAATATGAAACATATATCAAATGCTTCATGAAAAAGCATTTCATTCGCATTGTAGTCAGTTGAAGAAAGATTTGAATGATTATTTAAGGTAGTTATAACCATATTCTACAATATGAAAATGATTCAAATGTTAACAATATCAAAAACTCAAAATATAGAAACTGAAAAATTACTTTTTTTTTAAAATAACGATACAATACATCATGAAAGAGATGGAAATATTTTATCTTGAGTCTTTCCTTCGGAATATTTTTAGCTGAATGCATATTTTCTAAAACATTCAGTCATATAAACATTTCGAAAAAAATATAAAAAAACAAAGTATAATTTCCCCATTTTAAAAAGTTTTTTTTTTTCATTTTAATAGAAATGTTTATTTATTTATTATATACTCAAGTCTAGTGATAAAGGAACATGTTTACAATTCACTATTATATATATGTAATAGTTAATGAAATTTCTTTGTAATTTTTTTTTTCCTCTTGTGGAAATAAAAAATTGTATTCAGAATTTAGAATATGCAAGTAGCGTAACGGTCACCGACACAGAAATTAGAATTTGTGATTCTGGGTCAAACTCCGGCCTCGTTTCTTTATCGAACCAATGCCCTTGGGAAAGGTGTTAGTCATTTTCTTCTCCGCCAGCTATAGGCTAAATAGCAGTGTAGACCTGGATATCTAGCGATGGATGACAGCTAGTCTAGAAAAAGGACGATTCTGAATTCAAAACTGTATAGAAAACAATGGAAAATCATTCCATAATCAAACCCACGAAGTCATGGCAATTCACAGGTAATAAAGTAAAGAATGCCTTGGGGAGCCTTTAACCATCCACTTCATAAAGCGATATGACATTAAAAATGAAAACAAATTAAAACAAAACTTTGCCATTGATTAGGATAAAGATTTACAAGTAATTAATGATTTTTAAATCTAAAATTTATTATTATTATAAACGTTATATTTTGTAGGGGTACATATTTGAGTCGTTTTTTAACAGTGAAATTGACGTCTATCGGTATAGAGAACGAACATCTGATTAGAGAAAATGTGTCTTAAAGATTCATCTGTTTTGATGCAATGTTATAAGATATTAATTATTTCTCTTAATTTTTTTTATGTATATTAAATGTTTATTATATCATCCGTTACATCTTTCTAACAATAATCATTCAGAAAAATATATAACTCCAAAGTAATACCCACATGTAATTGACCCCGATGGGACGCATACGGTCACTTTAGAAAGAAGTTACGGTGAAATGCTTACAGATTAAAAAAATCAAGACAGCATTTATAAAACTAAAGCAATAAATGAATGTAATAATTGTAAAAGATAAAGTTGATAAAATTGCAGAATCACTGAGAGATCGGGATTGACAAATAGTTTACGGTTGATGACTTACACGGTATTTTATTTTGTTAACTGAATCACTGCTATCAGCATTCATTTTAACTAGTTTTTCGTTTATGTTATTTTTGTTGGTATATGACAAGTCTAAATGTGAATTTGCCTGCGAGCTCTCGTCATTTAATATGCATGGCATTCATCCGGTCAGAATAACGACTTAAAAGTTGGAATAAAAAACAACAAATCTAAAACGATGAAAAAAAAAAACCCAAAAAAACAAAAAACAAAACAAGTCAAAACGTAATAATGACGACATACACTGTTTTTGGGTTAGTTTAATGACAGCTGAATTGAAACGTCAAAAACCCAAGACACCCTATCCTCAAATCTGCAATCTGAACTAAATGCTTTTTTTCGTCTCAGTTAATCAACATGGCGACTTGATATATCATGACTTATTTCCTTATTTCTACCATTGTCTTGTCAGGTTTTTAACTTTTGATGTCGCAGTTGGCAAACAAGTTTCGTTTTTCTTACACCGGTTTTGGACAATGTAACAAAAACTTAAGGATGGCGGTGGGGGACAATATTAATGTTTTATTACCAGACATACTATGTTACCGTTGTTGCTTTTTATGTCAATACACTGGGTTGATAAACGGTTCAACAGCTTGGGCATTGCACGTATCAGAAGCCCATCTTTCAGCTTCAGTAATAGTAGTGAAAATGTAATGGCACATAATTCAGATGATTCTCACAAACTAATCACAAAGAAGGAACATTACTCATAGGACATAATCTATTTAAGTCAAAGAAAAATATTCTTACAGTTATTTTTGCCTTACTTTCTCGCTTCCTCCTTCTTTCTCTGTCTGTCTGTCTCTCACTCTCTTTCTCTCTCTTTCTCTCTCTCTCTCTCTCTCTCTCTATATATATATATATATATATATATATATATATATATATATATATTGTTTATACATTATTTTTAATTGTCGGACTTTCATAATACATACATAGATTCATATTTTCATATGTCCATTTCATAAAACATACATATATATATATATATATATATATATATATATATATATATATCGATAGAGACAGACAGACAGAGTGGGCATATGGATCAACACAGCATGACTGTAGGTTTCATGCTTCAATGTGAGCTTTAAAACAATTGCCACTACTCCTTTAACGTGCAATATATAAAGGCTATGGGGCATCAAGAGAAATGGGGGAATAGAAAAGTGGTTCTTACCAGTTGGATTTTTTTACAGTCATGACCTAGACTGTTTATTTATGCTGATTGGGTGGTTGAAAGAAGTGTATATGTAAATAAGCTATGGTTAATTTTCGTTATCATCACTAGATAGTATATACATGTGTGTGTGTGTGTGTGTGTGTGTGTGTGTGTGTGTGTGTGTGTGTGTGTGTGTGTTTTGTACTTCTTTTCCGTGTTTCTTTCTTTGTTTCTAATATTTGGTATTTGAAATAAAGTTGATTAGATTTAAGTTATAGGACTAACTTATACTTTTTGACATGTGGCTGTACATAGTAGGATTATTTGCAAATTAGGTTTGATTGTTCGTTTAGGAGTTTATTTTGTTCTGGAAAGTTTATTATTTTATCCTCTAGGCAAAGATTAAATAGTTTAGAGGTGTTACAAGCTGATGCAGGTTTTCTTATTTTCCATGTTATTTAAATGTGCTTTTGTTTTTAGCTGCGATATACATTTTGATAGGTTCGTTCCGTTTCCATATTTTCTCTTGCTAAATCAGGTTCTGTGTGAGTAGCTTTTCTGTCTCTGTTATTCCCATATATGTGTTTTCTGGGTTTCTTTTTTGGTTTTACCGTATCTTTCTATAATAAGTTATTTTGTATGCAGTTACCGCTTAATGAGCATCCGTACTTTATTTTGCGTGTATTCGTACTTTGTACAAAGAACAAATGGCCACTAAACAGTAACTACCTACAAAACGACGTAACAGAAATCTGCGGTAAGATCCAAAGAAAAAACAGAAAAATATATAAGAATAGCAGAAGATCCCTAGTGTTCAAATCATGCTGTGTACAACCGCTAAAGGAAACTTTTGCATTTTTAACAAAAAACAATTAAAAAAATTTCTGAATCGTTATCATTTTATTACAATTACGTAATGTAATTAAAAGGAAAAACTCTTGTATGACTGGAAATAAAATGAACTTACTGTCTTATAGTAAATTGTGCTCGTCTGTTGCCAGTATTTGATAAACTGCGGTTCTCGTGGTTTGACTGCATCATGCATATATATATATATATATATATATATATATATATATATATATATATATATATATATATATATATATATACATATATACATATATATATATATATATATATATATATGTATGTATATATGTATGTATGTGTGTGTGTGTGTGTGTGTGTGTAATACATATATCAAGCTGCTTGTCTTCTTTTTCGATTAAAATATTTCCGTTGGATAATACGGAAATATAACAGTGACGTGGAAGCAGTCAGAGTTTAATCCGAATTGGCAACATTTCTTATTTAAAGGAGGCGGTTCTTTCCTAAAGGAGGGCCTTGTACAATAAAATGAATTCTTCCATTGTCGATATTTAATAAATTACGTCGTTAGTGGGTTTAGTTTGTTATACATTACTTAGAGCTACAAAGGATATGAAGTGAGGAGACATGATTACCCATTTCAAAGCAGGGCCAATCGTTATCTATCCTTCTTATCCCCATAATATTCCCTTTTTACTATCTCCTCTTGCGTTCATATCACACATCTCATTCAGTGACCCTCTGCCTTGAGTGGATCTCTCGCCTTGTATTGGGCGAATTCTCGCAAAAAAATATTGCTTTGGGAAATGTAATGTAAATAAAGGCTTGTAACACAGCTATCCTGCTACATGTCTTTTTCGACCAAAATAGTTCCATTGCAAAATACGGAATTATAACACTTATAAATAAAATCCAGGATAGCATGACCAGCACGAATTCCCCACTGAGCTGCACGCCACTCATATACTTCAAGTTTATTCTAGACGAAGCAAATAAGTTTTCGCGAGATATGTAAGCACAGAAACCGAAGCCAAGGTAATAAAATAATTGTCTTTGTTGGTTTTTATTTTCGGGGAAACGGTTTGAAATGCATTTTCTTGCCCAACACAATGTTACTCTTTTCTCTCATCCCTCTTCTCACCTCATCCACTCCTTCTTTCACGCTCTATCTGTCTCTTTTTTTTTCTTTTAATCAATTCACTCTTTTCAGTCTTTAAACTCCTCTTCTTTCGTTCCTACTTCGATTTCTTTTCTTCTTTAACCTTGTTATTCTACTTCCATTTCTTTCCCCCACCCCCTACAGATGCGCACGAACTCAATCGGAGAAAAGCCGATTTCAGCCGTAGCTTGCCATCATAAATAGGTAGAAAGAAACAAATATAAGTTTTATGCGACATCCGAGCATTAGGACAGCTTGTCTGACATCAGCGGTTACCAATAGTAACAAGCTGTTTCTAGGCAAGGCTGTAGCTCGATAAGTGAGTCAGATAGAGTCAGATATATCATATCAGTGTTAATGGACAGTCCTCGAACCCCGGTAAAAAATAAAAATAAAAATTTGAATTATGATTTTTAAGGTAAACAGACCCTACCCACTTGACAGTACACAATTTCCTTCTCCTAATCCGTTTCCCATCTTACCTTTTGCTCTAATAAGCTAAACTTAGTAAATATCGATTTTTAAAATTTCATATCTCTTCAGGGCGTAGACGATCATGGCTCTCTTGAAATTCCTTTTCTTTGTTATCCGTGAATCGCCATGAGTTCTTGTGGGATAGTTTCCCTTCGCCTTCTCCACGGTTTAGAATTTAGAGTAGTTCTTCTCGACTGAAGTATGCTTTAAGAGTTCAAGAAAGGAAACTCAGCAGCCGAAGCGGCTAGAAACATTCACTCAGTTTATGGAGAGGAATGTGTGAATGAAAGAACTTGCAGAAGATGGTTTGCAAAATTCAGAGGTAGAGATTTCACCCTTGAAGATGAAGATCGAACCGGACGTCCAGTTGAGTTTAATGAAAAGCTTCTTGAAGCAGCCCTTGAAGAAAATCCTGCTTTATCAGTTGAGGAATTGGCAGTGGTTCTCAGTTCAAACCATACAACTGTTCATCTTCAACAACTTGGAAAATTTCCTAAACTTGGAAAATGGGTGCCTCATGAATTGTCTGAAAACAACCCCAAATCCCGCTCTTATCTCCATTCTCGCCAACTTGTTTCACCTTTTTTGGATAGACCTGTGACTGGCGATCTGGATGGATCTGGATGGAATGGATCTTTTAACGAAATGTTAAGCGTCGTAGATAGTGGCCTGGTAAAGGGGAAGGACCCCAGCCGCAGCCAAGAAGGGAACTTCATGGGCAAAAGGTTCTTTCAATCTGGTGGGATTGCCAAGGAATAATCAACTTTGAATCACCTAATGCAACAATTAATGCTCAAATATACTGTCAGCAATTAGAGCGTTTGAATCAAGCTTTGAGGAAAAAAAGACCTGCTCTAGTGAATTGAAAACGGGTGATGTGTCATCAGGACAATGCGCGACCACACACAGCAAGAATCACGTCACAAAAGATCGAAGAACTTGGCTGGGAGAAAATTCCTCATCCACGTTATTCTCCCGACCTTGCTCCTTCAGACTACCATTTGTTTCGTAGCTTACAGAATCATTTGGAAGAAACAGTTTTTGTAACACAGGAAAAGGTTAAAACTGACATTTGTGTGTTCTTCGAATCAAAGCCAAAAGAATTTTACAGTAATGGAATTAGTAAGCTTGTTAATAGATGGAAGGAAGTCATAGATAATCAGGGAAATACATTGTTGATTGAATCTGTAATTAAATGTAACATTTGGCCACTTGTTTTCTTTATTCAAAATTCGGACAGAACTTATGGGATGACCTGATAATAACAGACTTTCTGAGCTGTAATCAATTCTTTATACTGAGAATCGTACATAATATTAAACAATGAGGAAATGGGTAAACCAAAGAAGAGCTGAAAGAATAAAAAGAGGGCGTTAAAGAATAAAGTAAGAAGTAAAAAATCTAAAGAAAAATAAGAAGTAAAGCAGGTGAAAGTATATATATATATATATATATATATATATATATATATATATATATATATATATATATACAAAGGATATTAAAATAATAGTAAGGATTTGTTTGTACGTCTTGAAGATTGAGAGCTGCTTTTTTAGAGCTCTCATGAAATAAAAATTATAACCTATGGGATTTTAAGTGATTAATATTCTTTAATTAATTAATTAATTAATTAATTAATAATAATAATAATTATTCTAGGAAATTTAACTATATTCTCGACATGGAAAACAAAAAACAAACTCTTAGTAAAAAAGAAGTTACCAATATCTAGAATGATCAGGAGCGTCTCTTTTTCAATTTTGGATTTGATGTAACTATGCCTACAAAACATTTCGATAAATATATATATATATATATATATATATATATATATATATATATATATATATATATATATATATATATATATATATATAATAAAACTCAAAGACATATATAAAAATAGTAATGCATTTGGTTTTAATGATGTTTTTCATATGTTCTGTTTATTAATGATAGACCTTATAAATTTTAATGATAAAATGTCATTAAATATACATAAAAATAACCAAGTTGAAAGTTTACTAATTTTAAGAAATATTATACTAAAATTTGATGCCAAATTATAAGGCAGAAAACTTATAATTTCGTGAAAGAGTGGATTCATATTTGTGAAATAATTACCTAGTTGGGAACGGTTTTGTAATATTTTTAAATTTTCAAAAACTTTTATAAAAAAAGCCATTTAATTCCTTTCTTTTTCATATTTTTCATGGCAATGTGGCTTTTGTATAGATGCAGGGATTGAATACTGATTGACGGTACAATCTTTTTGGTACCTCTCTGGTCTATGCAAATCTTGAACTCTGCCATTGGACAGCATTTTCTTTACATCCTAGTTGCGCCCATTTCTAAACAGACGAATGTTTTCGGACCCTAAACATTACTCGTTGATCATTTCAATTAAGAGTTTTGGAATCCATTTATATCTCTGTTTACCAATCTTTGTTTTGGTTACCTTGAAGGCGAAAGATAACTCTTGATATTTTCCTCTTTCAACGAAGTGGAGCCAGAAAAAAAGACTTATGGGATATCGATCTAGGACACTCCCACGTATAGCTAGTTTGAACAAAGCAAAACACAATATCAATTATCGATAAGTTGCTAAGAAACAGATGTTTCGAATACTAATATTATTACTTTTGCCTGTTATTATTATTATTTTTATTTCCTTTGATTTCTGATGTATACTCATTTCTTTTCGTGTTTCGATCAGAGACCTAAGGTCAGAAATGACATCATGACATTTTTCACAGAGCAGTACTAAAAGAAAATCACATATATTCACATAGATAAAGCCTTTCGTGAAGTGTGGGCTGTACTTGGGAGAACAATCTTTTATATTTCTTTAAGGCATGGGCTACCAGGAATCCCTTCACTGAGCCTATTAGAATCTTTTCCAATCAATCCGAGGGCTCCAACTACAACTGGAATTGTTGATGTCTTCATGTACCACATTTTTTGCTATTATTATTATTATTATTATTATTGTTGTTGTTGTTATTTGTGTATGTTATGTTTCCTGCTTTGCATCCTGTAGAGCCATATCCAAACTATAGACCTTATGACCTATAGGAGAATTGTCACTTACTTGTTAGCACTTTTCTTCGTATATGGAATGTTCATAGGAGGCCGATCTTCTGGGCAACTTCCTTGTTGATGTTGTTACCTGGGATACGGTTTGTAAAATTGTCCATTCCTTTTCTCACGAGGCCCAAAGCTCCGATTACTATTGGTACAGACTCAGTCTTCATTCCCCACATCCTGTTAATCTCGATCTCCAGATCCTTGTATTTGAACAATTTCTCGATAATTTTTATAAAGGTGTTTCTCTCAGATGGTACTGCTATGTCAATAAGCATACACCTCCTGAATTTCTTGTATTTTATGTAGGTCTGTTGGTTTTTATTTCCATGTCAGTTCGAATTGCCTTGCCCCAGAGGATAGTTACATCGTCGTTTTGGGGAACTGTGTCTGGTTGGTTTTCATACTATCTCTCAGTAGTTTCGATTTTGTGCTTCTTGCATATCTTCCGGGGCACATATATAGCTACCTTGTTATGTTTGTGGGTATATTCATTTTTTTGCCAGTTCCGGATATCCTGGGATAATATGGTCGACAATTATTATCTTCTTCTTTCCCTTACTTCAATATTAGTCATTGGCCTAGCATGGGTTCTCAACGCCTCGGTGAATACTCCTGAAATGTTTTACTGCGTGGGTTTTGGCTTATTACCCTCTGAATAGCAAGAACAAAGAATCAATTAGTAATTTAAACAATAGCCAAAAATAGTCACAAAATCGTAACGGTAAAACTGAAACTAATTGAATTCGAACTATATATTAAGTATACTTAAATAATTTGCAAATCATTTTGAAATTAATGTCATCCTATAATGTTATTTTTCAATGTAACAGATAGAGTAAATCAATGCTATATCTCTAAATCAGTGTTCTGGAACTCATTTGGAAATCCATTCATTTTTGCCAGTGTCTACAGTTCATAAAGCAAACGGATTTTTATAGATTTACTGAGGTTTACACTTAAAAAATACTATTTGACAAAACTGCTATAATTGCTACATTAAGCTATAGATGAACTTTTCTCGTCAAACAATCTGTTCCCCGGGGGCGACTGCCCCATGCGCCTTGTTAAATCTCTAATATTAGTAACATTATTATTATTATTAGCTGTATTAGCAGCATCACTAGCAATATTACCACTAGATTATACTAGTTTAGCTGTAACATAAAAATAACGACCGTATTTAAGTAATTTTTTTCACTTGGATTGATTATATTTTCTGCGTAATTATTTAGCATTTTATATGTAAAATTAACTCTTCCTCATTTAAGATAGAATTTCGATTTTTAAATCATGAAAAGTTAAAATATCCAAAAGAAAATGAAAACACCTATTTCCTAATGAGATATTCTGTTATTATACTATTAACACAAAACTTATTGATGTAGAGTAATGCTTCTTGTTACCATAAGAAGAGATATTATCACAAATAGGGAAGATAAGGATGAGGGATATATTTGTGCTCTATATTGTATAATCGATTATACTGATCTGTAAGATAATCTTCCGTTTTATTATCAACTGCACAGATATCAGTATTTTTGTAAATTTCCATACGAGTTGTTAAGCTTATTTTGAACATTTTTCTTCTTCCCACTTCATTCTCTGTTTTTTGTTTTTTTTTCAATTAAAATGTCTGTTGCACATGTCATTATTAGATTTGTTAATTAAATTGCATTGTGGGACGTGGCAGATAGGATTGTGTGGTTTTCTGAAATACCCCCCCATCTTCTTCGTCTATGAGCCGTGTTTCTTCTGGACGTGGACGATTATGGCTCTCCACGACTCCTTATTCGCTTATTCGCCATGGATATGACGATAAACTACATCCCGGCAGTAAGAACTCTAATCGGGAGATTGGAGGTTTTGAGAAGCGTGGAACCACCTTTTAAATGCTGTTGTTCCCAGGTTCACCCTAACCTTGGGTGGTAGCACTGTTAGGGTCCCAGCTATGGGCAAATAGTGAACCCCCCGAACAAAAATCAACAATGCATTCTTATAGCAAAATGACAATCAACGCGACATTAAAAAAATATAAAATTATATTTTATGATCTACAAAATATATATCTAAAAAAGCATACCATTACTTTGAAAATATAAAATTATGTACGAAATATCTGTAGTTGAAGGCATAAGATTATGTATTTAGATTTCGGCATTAATTAACCCATAGAGGTTGATATGTCGCTAAATAAAATCAACCAATCAACAATACATTTTTATAGTAAAATTACCAACAATATATATTTGAGGAAAAATAATCGACAATACATTTTATCTGTGGTTGAAGGCATAGCAATTGCGTTCAAAATATATTTAGTTGAAGCCATGAAATTGTTTTCAAAATATGTACATTTCGGCATTAAATAACTCATAGAGGTTGATATACAGCTAAACAAAATCAACCAACCGACAACTTCTTATCATTTGTAGCTCTTATTAAGGTTTGTCTTTTTATAACATCTCCTGCCAACATGGTCACAACCTTGGTCACGGTCACCAATTAGTATAACGCCTTTGGCCGCCGCCTACAACCGGTGGTGTAACCACGTTTAGTGGTCCGGTTCTCAGGGTCTTAGGACGATATTTTAACCACAGTGCTAACTCTGCGCTGGTCAATGCTGACACTGGTCTAGGCTGGTTGTTGGTCACTAGCTGCTTCAATCCACACCACAACTCTGCTCACGTTGTGTTCTTGATCTCAGAGCAATGGAAGATGAAAGGTCGTAGTATTGAGGTTCAAGGCGTGTCGGGTGCTATATGAGGGAAACGAAATATCTTCACAACGAAAAATAAAACGAGAGATTCATAAGGTTAATCTTCAATTGGTTTATATAGCTTGGTACAACAAAAATTAACCCTTCCCGCATCTGGTGGCAGCTGGCGTGGATTCCAGAGGCACTCGATGCGGTTCCTCAGCCCAGTTCTTTGAGCTCCCAAAGTCATCTGCTTATATGCACTTCGGCTTAAAAACGGCGTAGGGACGAAGGGTTTTGGGAGTTTGGTGATTCCCCAATCCTCACATTAATCCCAATAAAGGTTTTCTTTGTTCCCCATTTCTGCTTTATTAATCAACTTTCCAAATTTGGAGAATTCCTTGGAAGTAGTCACATGGATTGCTCTTCCTTTAACTCCAACCTGCTTCACTTCACATCTCGCACAACCACTCCACACAGGCGGGGCTAAATTTTTCCACTTCTTTCTCCCTTCTCAGTATTCTAAGACTGCCCACTTATCAGGGCTGGCATAACTGTCTTTGTAAAAAATCTCATTTTTACAGTGCATAGGCGAAAGGGCGTACTATATTCTCCTCATTAAATTAAATTCTCTGACTCACTTCCACTCCCCCCACTATTACGCCTGTCCAGCGAGAACACAAACCAGACCACTGCTTCCCATTTTAACCTTCCGAGCGTTAGAAAAAAAATTTCCAATTTGTTTTGGTCAACGGAAATACATTTGTTTACCTAAATTCTCAACAAAGAGACACGCTGTTCTCCATCTTTGGGCCGTTCGCCGTCTTAGCGAAAACATAAACCAGACAATTAAATGGAAGTCGAATGACATTAAATGATTGGACACCAAGACTAGAAACATGCTTACCCAAATGAAGATACACCACCCGAAATCTGATGTTGATAAGCTGTATGTACCAAGAGCTTTAGGAGGCCGAGGTCTAACCCAACTTGAACTAACTCTAAAAACTGCAACAATTGGATTGGAAGCCTACCTCACAAAAACCAATGACCCTCTCCTACAAACAGAAAAACACCAAATCCATTACATCAACAAAGAAACTGTACTTTTCAAGAAACAGCCTAATATACCTGAAATCCTACCAACAAAAAACGAAGTGAATACTATCTACGCCAAACGAGTAAAACAAACAGTAAAACAACTTGGCCAAATGAAATTACAGAAAACTGGGATAGGATAAGGCGTTGTATGGCAAATGCATAAAAAGAATGAAAGAAGCAGATGTGGACCAACAGAAAACACATCAGTGACTGGGGAGCACCAGGCTGAAAACTGAGACAGAAGGCCTAGTTATTGCAGCTTAGAATCAAAGATTCGCAACCAGATCCTATCACTGTCACGTAATCAAGGATGGAACTAACCCGAAATGCAGGATCTGCGGAAAATATGATGAAACTGTCGACCATATTATCTCAGGATATCCGGAACTGGCAAAAAATTAATATACCCACAGACATAATAATATGCTCTGGAAGATATGCAAGAAGCACAAAATCGAAATCACTGAGAGATAGTATGAGCACCAACCACAGTTACCCAAAATAACGATGTAACTATCCTCTGGGACAAGCCAATTCAAACTGACAGGAAAATAAATTCCAACAAACCTGATACTATCATAAAATACAATTCAGGAAGTGTATGATTATTGATATAGCAGTACCATCTGAGAGAAACACCTACATAAAATTATCGAGAAACTGTCCAAATACAATGATCTGAAGATTAACATGATGTGGGGAATGACGACTGAGACTGTACCAATAGTAATCGGAGCTCTGGGCCTCGTGAGAAAAAGTATAGACAATTTTACAAACCGTATCCCAGGTAACATCAACATAGAAGTTGCCCAGAGGATCGCCCTGTTAGGAACATCCCATATACTAAGAAAAGTGCTATCAATTAAATGACAATTCTCCTATAGGGCCTAAGAAACATAGTTTGGATCTGGCTCTACAGGATACAAAGCAGGAAACACAACATACACAAATAATAATAATAATAATAATAAATGTTGTGATGCTACATGAAGTATGGCTTCTGATCTTTACTGATTAGCGGTGTTAACATGTTCATGATGTGTCTTGGTGAATTAAAATGGAATACAGTAATTAATCAGTTAATATTACAGATTTATTTGTCAGTTACCTGACCTTTATCGTTTGGGCATGTCTCTTAAAGACTGACGCACCGCGCATTTCTTTCTATGAGTGCGAATAATGGGGAACAACATGACTGGGTGTTGAGAATGTTTGTTTTTTTAAGTTTGAAGGGTAAGACAATCTAGGCGACTTGAGAGTCACCTCTAGATAGTTGGGAACACCCTCGATCAGAGACTGTCTGAGCGGACTAAATTACCCGATCTGAAGTTATTTCTAACTGGACCCACATTCTTAAGGTTATACAATTTTTTTTATCAAAATATGTCACTATATCGCACACATTTGTCTGTGATGCATGTCTTGTTGCCAGAAGGGGTATATTGGGCATCGTATATTTGTACTTCAGTGTCACTTTGTTAGCGTGCTGCTCTCACTCAATAATAATAATAATAATACCGCAAACAAGCATGACAGGGTAGGAACAATCATAGACTGAGAACTGTAGAAACAACTTGGCTTCAATCATGTAGGCAAATGCGGAGCACAACAAACTAGAAACTGTAAAAGAAATCAAGATTAAATTAATCATGGGATTTGACAACCACTAAATTCAAATGAGAAAATTATATCTGATAATTGTAAAGGGGGCGTGCTAGATGTGGCTGTGCTAGCGAACCAAAGGGTCACGACGGAAGGAAGTGAAAAATAAAAACTTGTACAAAACTTGTAGAAAACCTTGCGATCAATAAGAGATACGATCTTCTTGTATGATTCAAACTAGCCATCATTAAAGTGATATAAACACAGGACGTACTGAATATGTAATGGATACAATGAGATTTATCACATTTGCTATTGGAAGGACATATTTCTCAAGGTGTAAAATTACACTCGAGCAGCATTAAAGCTTAACGTCTGCTTCGCTTAGCAACGCTGGCTGGAACGTCACCGACTGCATGATCTTAGTTCCCTTGGCTTGCTATCTTCTCTTCTGTAACGCGAACAAAACAAGCTCAACGCAGAACGGTTTACAAACTTCGAAACACGCCTAAAGGATAATGATACTTGCAGATATCATGTACTTACACAAAAATCCAAAATCAAATTAGAAAAAGTCGGAAGTTTCGTTGCATGCAACTTGGGCGGCGGAAACGAATTAATTTCAACTTCCGGTACAACTCACAGAGAGAGTTTAATGCCCGCAGTTCCGTTGATAACTATATTTTATTTTATGCAGTACAAGACCTTTATTAATATTTGCAAAGCATAGCTTATTACAACACAATGTCAAATAAATGGAAGTAAGTAGATCGTGCTGCGCCAGTTTTTTCAGCATTCGAAATTCTGTTTTATGCTTGGTCTCGAATATCCACCAGTGAAGACGGTGTTAAAATAAATGTCAAATTCATCTATGATGCGCACACTACACCAGTAAATTGTTTCGCGAAGTGAGTTTGCTAGTCATCGAACTAGATTATAGGTTTAATAAAAACTGATTGACACACCGAGATATTTCTTTTATCTAACGTGTCCCTTCAGGACATGGGTGATAATAACTCTCCACAACTTCCTATCCTTTGTAGATCTAAACAATATTTATTCCTTTTTTCGTAAGATAGGTTACTCACTGTTTCCCTTTTGCCTTTAATATTTCCTGTGAGCGTCAAATTTTTCAGACACACTTTCCTCATTCTTCATTACGTGTCTAAGAAATTTTAACTATCTCTTTCTGATGTTAAGTATAAATGTCCTTTCTTTTCCCATATTCCTTAAAACTTCCTCGTTGCTTACATGTCCCTTCTGTATTTTTCTGTAGAACCACATCGCTTTTGCCTCAATTTTCCTCTCCATCTATGAGGGAATTGTTTAGCATTCACTGCCAAAAAGGAAGATTGATCTGGCAGAGCAATTCGGAACACTTTTATTTGCTTCTAACAAAATTTCTTGATCCTGACGTATATATAATTTCTGTATGAGGACAATCGATCATTTGCGATAATCGTAAATGCATAGTTTAGTTAAAAGAACGTTGTTTTTGTTTAAAATAGCTTGGTACAATTTAATATAATCTCTTTCTAATAAGTTCCAATTACAAATGCAAACTATGTTAAGATTATTGGTGATGAAACAGTGTGCGACCATATGAAGACATTTTCGAAGGGAAGGTTTTAATTTCATATCAACGGATAGGACATTATGGAGAACCATGATCATCTATTTCTTAAATGGAAACGGCATATAAAATAAGATAAAAACAACGAATCCATTTATCCATCATTTACTATTTTTTTCATAAAAAATGAGTAACAGTCACCCGAAAAACTCCGAGATTTACCGAAAGAAATCAAATTGCTATTTTCGGATTATCTTGCACAATGTGTATCCATTTTTGAAGATGTTCTCCTAAAGGTCGTCTTCTTTCATTTTCTTTCTCGCCTTCTCTCTATGAACTATTGTTTTCTTTAGACTCCACTTTCACTTTTCACACCTCTACCATCAATTTCGTCTTCCCTGTTTGATTGCTCTGTTTTCATCCATCACTACGCGCTTTGACCTACCATATCACTTTGTTCACCTCATCGATCACCCTCTTTACCGTTTCTCGCCTCTATTAAGAAGATATTTGAAATGTGATTCTACAGAAGGATGCTGAGAATGCCGTGGGCTGAACATGCGAGCAACGAAGAAGCATTACAGAAAATGGAAACAAAAAGGAAAATTAAAAACCAAAAAGAGATAGTTGAAGTTTGTAGGGCACGTAATGAGGAAACATTTGATACATACAGTACAGCTTGAAGGACAGGGGAAAACAGCGCATAACCTACCTAGAGAGCTTGAGTAAAGAAATTGCCGAGCAGTTTTAGGAGAGATAACAAAAAGACAGAAAGAGCTACAAGGACAGAAAATTGTGGAGAGCCATGATCGCCAATGTCCTGAAGGGACACGGCACATAAAATAAATTTCTATACTTTTCTTCTTTGAATTTTATTTTCTTTTCTTTACATTGCTTTTTACTTTCTACAATTCTTGCCTTATATCCCACTTGTTTTGTTTTTTCTTTTACTTCGTTACCGACTTTTTTTTTCTATTTTGTTTCTGCCTTCTCCTCACTTTTCTATCCGCACAAATCAAAAGCCGATCTGCTGTTCTAACTGTTACAATGTCTTTGCAGCTTCGTTCATCTACCATGTTCGGCTACACGAATTAAAGAAGAAAAAGATAAACGTGTAACTATAGAGCATCTTATCATCAGGCGAAACATTCAGAACGTTTTTAGGAAGTTGAAAGAATAACGCAGCTCGTTTCAGTCAAAGATGCATATTGTTGACTTAGAATTATTTTTAGCGCATTATATCAAATGTGATCAATCCTTTCTTGTGTCTATGAAATTCGCCGTATCTGATATGACGAATAAACGGATATTGCTTTCTTGTATATAAATGGAATTTCTTTCTGTCTTTCACTAACACGAAGCACACAAAATTTATAATTTGTGTGCGTGCGTGCGTGCGTGCGTGTGTGTGTGTGTGTGTGTACTGGCGGGCTCTCACGTGAAATAAAATTTGGTATTTATTCCGGAGTCAACATGAATTTGAAAGTGTTATCGCAAATTTCTCATTACGTTACTAGAAAAATTAATCCATCGTAGCCGACAAAGGTACTAAGGTGTATATAACCAAATTTCTGAAGCAGAATGTATATTGTTATTTAGATAGCCCTATATGACTTTATTATATGCTATATTATAATGGATTCAATTTGATCTCTTCATCTTTGCTGTTTCGACCGCTGTACTCTATGGTATTCTTCAGATAACTATAATTTTCAGTAACATTCAAGGAATTCACACAGGGTAATAGGTATTCAGAGGCATGAAGGGGGTTGGCTATATTTTAACAAGATGATTTAATCTTTTGAACACATATCGGACATTATATATGCACATTTATCCTTTTAGCAAAGAAATTTCTTCTGGATATCAGGAGGGGTAATGTGTGGTTGAATCGCAAAAGAAACTGGCTCAGAACAGAATACATCGACGAATAACAACATTTACAATGACGTCATTGGTTGAGAATTTTCACGATCATGTCACTTCCAAATTGAGTTCGCCCTGTCCGTCTTATTTACTACAGCTACGGCGTCGTCAGGAGAGAGACGAACAAGCGCCTTCACAATAACAAGGACTCATTTAATACTATCATCGTGGACATGATGGCATATATAATAGAGAATCACCTAATCCGTGTATGGAATTGTTTCGGAGGAAAAAAATTAATATATGTGTTTGTGTGTGTGTGTGTGTGTGTGTGTGTGTGTGTGTGTGTGTGTGTGTGTATTTAGGTAGCATATTTTCATTCGAACCTGTTTCATTGAATAATATAGACATTATATCTATTTATTTTTATAATAATCCTTTGTATTTTTCTAATCAGTTTCTTGATGTTAAGATGAAATTCATCAAGGAAGGCGCCGCAGTTTTTCCTGTCCAAGTACTTTCGATCTCCTCCTCGGGGGTTAACTGCAAAGACAATCTTATTGTAATTGTGAGAGTTGTGATGGTGATTTTTAAAAACACGCGTGAACGTGTTCTGTTATAATTATTTTAAAATTTTAAATTTATTCGTTGTAGCTATCGATTTTTTGCAAGACAAGCGTCCCAATATAATGGCGATAACCACAAATTGGTAGAAATACAAAATGGCATTAAATTTTTTGTTAAATGCACTTCAACACGTTGTTGCTACACTCGTAATAAATATTGTCGAGTGATGGCGTATATATATATATATATATATATATATATATATATATATATATATATATATATATATATTGAACGATAAAAATTATTTAAAAAATTAATTAAAATCTTCAGACATACTGGGTTGTAGATTAATATTCTTATGTTTTTATTATTATTATTTCATTTAGATTCCTCGACTAGTTTCGGCCAACATGGCCATCATCGGAAGAAAAAAAATGTTTCTGCTTGCTGGTAGCAGTAAACTACAGAAATGAATGTCTTGATGGAGAAAATGAACTTTTGTCTGTAGTTTTCATTTGTTTTTTTTATTTGTTTTTTTATCTTTTTAACATGAGTTTATTAACATTCCTTATGTTGGTCAGTCTCTTTTAAGTTGTCCTATATATATATATATATATATATATATATATATATATATATATATATATATATATATATATATATATATACATATATATATATATATATATATATACATATATATATATATATATATATATATATATATATATATATATGTATGTATATATAACTGAGAAAATAGGAAAACTTTTTGCATCAAAGGCATTTTGCTTTGATGTAAAAAGTTAATTATTGTATTAATAATATTATTATAATATACTCTACGTACTTATTTTTGCCTCAAACGCTGAAATGCATCTTATTTTGCCTTTGAAGTTCCTGAAAGAATGAAACTCGTTGCAAAAATCAGAGTTCTATTTTATCAGTTCAGTTTATTACATTTCAAATAGAGACATATCGGTTTTCACACACACACACACACACACACACACACACACACATCTATCTATCTATCTATCTATATATATATATATATATATATATATATATATATATATATATATATATATATATATATATATATATATATATATATGCATGTATGTATTAATGAGTTGCTGAAAAGTTATTGGCTCGAACCACTTCTTAAGATCAGTATTTAATGGTCGCCACATTAGAAGACTGCTTTGGTATCGTGGGTAGGAATGAGACATTTACAGTAATCTCTGGCTGGGAAGTATGCATGTACGTCTGTAAGTAATTCTGTTAGAGGATTTTTTTTTTACATTACTGTCATACACATATTTAGGAACAGCGATCTGAAATCAGCGAGCCACCCCATTTTTTCCCCTTGAATCTTTTACACGCCTACAGTAGGTTAAAGGAAGTACCCCAGCATCGCGCATACTCCAAAGTAAATGTGTAAAAATACGAACATGACACGTAATCTCAATCCATGGCCCTTTAAGCCATTAAGCATAGTGGTGTATGCGTCCTGCTGAACAATAGCTGCATTTGATATATTGTTTTGAGCACGCATTTATAACATTGATTCACGTGTATATTTATTACATTGTTTTATGTAAGCATTATATTGCTTTGTGTATTCGATTATTTTATTGCGCATGCATTACGTTATGCGTGTATTTTGATATATTCCTTTCTGTCTGCAATTATACTGTTTTTATTTTTACACATTTGCTATATCAATTTTTATATATTCTTTTCCTTCTCGGTTTTATTCCTTATTTCGTTATTAATGCTTCTGTTAACAATATGCCTGTCTTCGACATGATTGATAGGACAAAAACGTTTATTCTGGCTGTTAAGATTTATACATAAACTAAGGACAGCAGTCCTATTCAATACTCCCATATATATATATAATATGGTATATACATTTTTATATATCAGGAAAATGTTAGGCAATTGATTGATTGAGTAGGAAAATTCTGAATTTTACTGTGTCTGTTATTAGAGTTTCTTAAATTTGGTCCTATCCAAAGTATTTTTCCTAAACAATCAGCGTATTTATTTCTTGATATTTCCTCACAAAACAGCATTACTCGACCTTGCAAACAAATTAAACAAAGTTGAACGTACAATAGATTTTACTTATGAAACAGAAGCAAACTATATATTACCTTTCCTCAAATATCATGTTAAACCGTACTAATAATGACTCAGAATTTGTAACCCTTAATATTTACGTGATGAGGAGAAATTAATTAAAATACGTTTAAACTCTTCAATATCCTAATTATTCCATATTCAACACGAAAGAAAGTTTATCAAATTTTAAAAAGTAAGAGAATGAACCGAAAACTCTATGATGACACACATGAACAGCACCAGGAAGAAGTGCGTGCATGTTATGGGCAGTTCCGACGGAAAACCTCGTTAGTGTAATAAATTTAATGAATTAATATATATTGGATAATTTTCGCATAATTTTCATTTTGTGATGACATTATTTGAAGATTATGACGTTGCTTTGTCGCACAAACAAAAGTGGTGTTACTCATTTCCAACCAATTAGAGACCCATTGATTATCACAGAGCGATGATTCGAAAGTTAAGTACCTAATAAGATCGCTAGATTGAGCTTAGCCTAGTAAATATCTACTTTCTAGCATTTATATTTAGTCATTTGGACAGATTTTTGGAAAGTGGATTGAATAAAGAAATTTTTAGCACTTATTCATATATATATATATATATATATATATATATATATATATATGAATTACAATTAATGAGATCCAAACGATTTACCTCATACAGATGATCATTTCGTCCATGGCAAAGTAGTTTTTCCTTGGACATATCAAAGCAAATACAGTTAAGAGTAAATGTATTTGCATTGATAAGTCCAGATAAAAACTACTTTCCTATGGACGAAATGATCATCTGTATGAGGTAAATCGTTTGGATCTCATTAATTGTAATTCATGTGTGTGTGTGTGTGTGTGTGTGTGTGTGTGTGTGTGTGTGTGTGTGTGTGTGTGTGAACTTGTATGCTGGTCACTAGCAGAACTCACTCATTACACAAACATAAAACTGAATGAGTTTGTCGGATTCTCATACATCGAAATCGACGGGAGAGTTCATCGTATATGTTTACAGTGAAACCTGCTTGTGTAACACGCCCCCACACAAATATGATGGCATGATTTCGAACATGACCACTTTCTTAAATTGTCTGTTGTATAAGTAGAGTACCTGTAACGCAGAGAGATTCTGGTAATAGACACTTGTACAACGTGAATACCACTCTATGAATATGGACAAACATAAGCCAGTTACATGAATACTCAAGATGACTGGTAATACCTTGAGTCGCAGGTTTTATTTCAGAGTTTCCCTCTCTTAGATTGGTTGGTTTCATAAGTCCAATATACCCTGATATGTTGTGCCCAGATACAGGAACCAATCGTATAGTATTTTTTTTTATCAGCGGTTCCTTCTCCTTGATTGATAGCTTTACCACAGGTAAGGAGTCACCATGTGTGTGTGTGTGTGTGTGTGTGTGTGTGTGTGTGTGTGTGTGTGTGATAAAATATAGTTTTAAGGTATGCTATATTTATGTGCTCAATATTAATGATAGAGCGTATGTAAATATAAACGTGAACATTGAAAATCTGACTTGACGATTGCGTTTAGCATGAAACAGACTGTCACCTCTGGGTGTTGATTTCAATGTCTACTTTTATATATATTGGGTGGGGGCTAGATTAGGTGTTGTAAATTACTTTTTCTATTAGTTTTAGTAAGAGCACTAACAAATTCTAAAATTTTAGACAAAAAAATATGACAAAATTTGTTATAAAAGGAAGTTGAGTAAGTGGCTGAGAGTTTGTATATCAGAACTATTTGTCAGAAAAAATAACCCGCTGTTTATGATGAAACTTTCTTAGTAATATCAGAACAACGACAACAGCAAAAGATATATTAATAATCAGCCTTTCTTATTCCATGTTATTCTTAGTAAACTTGCGCCGACCATTGTCTCATAGCCCCCTCCCTGCTGACACAACGCCAAATACTCTTGCAAGCTTGTCCCAAATGCTGTACAGATGTGTTGATGATGTATCCAGAAAGGGGGCGTTGCTTTTTAAAAGACCCGAGTAAACAGTAAGAACAAAAACCTCTGCCTCAGAAATCATTAACTTTGATCAGTCGATTTTGCATGTTTGTGCAAGCACATACACTAGCGTGCCAAAAGTTATGGTATAGGTGTCTAGTATCGTGTAGGACCCAATTAATCTGGCAAAGAGCATGTCATAGATTCCACAAGTGGTCAGAAGACCTCTGGAGAAAGATTGCGCTATACTCTTTCGATAACCGTCCACAGCTCCCTGGTATATGTAGGTACATGATCTTGCGAGAAAACAGACCCTCCATCATATTCGGTGAGGTTTATATCGGGCAAATGAGATGGTTGCACCATTCTTCAGAAATTTCCAAGTTGCTTTCCAAACCAATCCTGGGCAACTTCGACACACGGTACATTGACGTTGCATTTAAATTTTTGAAGATTATAATTTTCAGGGAAGCAAGTAAACGGAAGGGAGTTCCATGGGCAGGAAGTGCAAGAAAAGAAACTGTTGGCGTAGAAACGGCGATTACACTTAAGTATTTCAACAGTAAAAGGGTAGGACCTAAATGCCAATCTAGTAGCACGCTTAAATTTATGTAGTCGGGGAACGAGGGAAAAAAGTTCGTCAGAGTAGTTGCTATGAAAATATTTGTAGAAAAGGAAGCCACATCACGCCGGTGAGAATGTGACTACATTGCAGATATCAGGATCGATTACATTGCAGATCCTTCTTTGGATTTTGTCATGAACTTCGAGATGACTAGCAGGAGCACCAGACCAGATATGGCAACAGTATTCAATGCACGGACACGGACGAATGGTAGATTTGTAAATGTGCAAGATGAACTCTGACGCGACAAAACTTCTGGCATGACACAGTGAGCCAACGTTCCTTACAGTAGATGCAGCTATTTATCCGATGTAATCATTCCACTTCAAGTCAGTTGAAAACGTGAGACCAGGAAGACGCAGCGTATTGCTCTCCGGGGGTCTAGCATCAGCTATGCTGATGGCGGACAGGGAAGTTTCTCTATGGTTAAATGAAAGCAGTTTCGATTTGGAAGCATTAAAATTTACAAGTCATTTCCTACTCCAAATTAACCACTGATTGTAGGTCCTTTTCAAGAACAGCGGCCAGATTAACTTTGTCAGCTCTCACAGATTTGCTGAGACAGGAGTAAATGGTAGATACCTACTTTAGAACTGATGACATCAGGAAGATCATTGACGAAGATCAGAAACAGCGTAAGACCCAGTATAGATCTTTCATTTGAAAGGGAACCGGTTCAAAACGACCTTCATTTCACGGTTTGATAGGAATGCTTGGATTAAATCAAATAATCGTCCTGTAATACTGTAGCTCTGGAGCTTACGTAGAAGACCAGTGTGGCAAAAACCTGCCAAATGCCTTCGAGATATCCAGAGCCACAGCTTCACCATTCTTATCAAGAACTTTATATACTTATTCAGTGCTGGCCGTTAGCACATCAGCGATAAGACTTGGCAAAATGGAAGCCATATTGTTTGTCAGAGAGTAGGTCCTGAGACGTAAGATGCTTCATCATTGATTAATACCTCGTATACTTAGCCGAAAAGCGGTAGGAGACTAATATGGCGATAGTTAGAGGAGTCAGAAGGTTCTCCAGAGTTCTTAAAAAACAGGATCTGCAGAGGAGGCAATATTTGTAGAATTTGGAAAGAACTGGAGCCAGTTCGGAAGTACATATCTTTAGAACGACGGCTGGGATCCCGTCACCTCCGTCTGCCTTATGGGAGTCTAATTTAGAAACGATGTCCGAAACCAGTGACGGGGTTATGCGCATATCACCCAGTAGCCCCTCTGTTCTAGGAGGGAAATTAGGCGTGTGTACTCCAAATAAGTTGAGTGTTGAGTTAGAAAAGAATTTCCGAGCAAAGCATTCTACCTTATTTGCTGCAGATATCAGGACTTCGAATTGATTAAATAGAAGGATTGAGGATTTGCTGTTGTTTAGCACATTTTTGCAGAGTCTCCAATAATCTCTCGAACCAAACTTGCGAAATGCTATACGTTGTTTCATTCTATCAGCAAACAGTAACTTTGTTTCTTTGAGGACCCGTTTGCATTCATTACGAGACCTCTGTTGCAATTAGACATGTCGTTCTGGTACAGCCGGAAGAAGTGATTATTGTGGGCTATAGCGGCCGAGCATACAGGTGAGAACAAAAGGAGATGCAAAAATCAACACCTTTACACACACAAAAAAATTTCAAATTTATTTTTTAAAATACTAGGAGTAGTTCAATTATAGTGAGCTTTTCTCTTTATAATTTTTAAGTAAAAGTTTTAATTTAAAAACAATACTACTTTACCACTACAAATTAATACAAAATGTTAAAAGATTTAAACGTTTATAAATTATTCTAATTAAAATTTTATAAAAATGAAAATAATTCTTGTAAAATTTCATTATTCATCGAAAAAGATTTTCCCTAAGACAATAGTGTCCATAATTCATTTTATTTATAAAAACAATTGAAAGCTTTTCTAATTAAATAATTTCTTGGGTTTATTGTATTTTTTATTTTACCATCCAAAAACATTTTGATGATTTAACAGAATTACAAAGAATTTCTATAAAAAGGATAATTTCAAAAAGTGTATCATTTATTTCCGAATAAGTCTTTAAAATTTAATTAAAATCTAACTATTATCTTATTTTTGCAAGTATAGCAATGTGTGTTTCACTACAAAAATAAAAAAGCTTAAATTTCCGGTACAAATTTAAGGTCCTGCGTTCACACACACACACATACAAAAAAAAAAGATTTTTAACAAAAATTTCGAAATTTCTAAAAACGATAAAGAAAATAATTTTAATATAAAAAAGTCCTTTGATCTTTTCCCTTAATAAGAAATCGAAAAATTTTACGATAAAATTTTATTTATTATTGTTTTGGGCATTTTTTCATGATATAAACTCTTTTAGTGAATTTTGGGTGTTACCTAATTTATAAACATGTGTAAAGATATAAAGACGACCCAATATCAGCAATTGTATATAACATCAGTGTGCGCTCGGGATTATTACTGTGCATGACACAGCTCGTCATTTTAAAAGAAATTACATTCATATGTCTCATCTATTAAAAAAAACGACAGGTTTATTAAAGAATCTATTTTTTCCTCACTGCTAAATGATTCACACCCAAAACAGTTTCATTCATTTTAAAGAAATGTTTCTCTTTGGTCTTTTGGTCTGCAAGAAAGATTAGTTAAAGGGTGATGCTGTTTCTTTCAAATTTGTGATGGAGAATCATCACCACGGGATGATTTATTCAACCATGATTGTTACACGTGGAAGTAATCTTTCCTTTCCTCCATATATATATATATATATATATATATATATATATATATATATATTCACCCTGGCAGATTTTTTTAATGCAAGTCAAGGTTTTCGTGATAAAATTAGCATTAACCAACTAATGATCGTAAAATCTTTAGGATATACTTACATATATATGAGTAATATATCGTGTGAGTCTCAGCTTATAATATCTAACCTTATTAAAAATACTGATAACGTGAAAATCTGTTATCTTTACTTCTTTTTCTTCTTATTTGTGTTATGTACTTTCAGGACATGGCCGCTCATAGCCCTCCACAACTTACTGTCCTTTGTATCCCTTAGTAAGTTTAATATGTCTTGTGAGTGTCAAATTTTCCAAGCCCCTCATTATGGGCTCTATGAAATTCAACTGTCTCTTTCTGAAGCTACGTCTAAGTGTCCTTTTTGTTTCCAATTTACGCCAAAAATTCGCCGTTGCTCACCTGTTCAGAGTATTTTAAAGTATTATTATTATTATTATTATTATTATTATTATTATTATTATTATTCGCACGGTTCTCGTTTTCAACTGGAGATCTTGCATTATGGATGTTTTCCATTAAGTCATACGATCTCTGACAGAAAGCGCCTTCCGCTGATGATTTGTAGTGCCAAGTAATGTAGGTTTCCGAAGGTATAGGATAAGTTTTATTCCAATTTTGTCAATGTAGGACTTTTAAGTTCAATGGTGTAGACCCGCAACATCCCAATGATAACAGGGACGACAGTGGCCTGAACATCATACATTCTGATAACTTCAATAAGGAAATCGTAGTATTTCTGAAACTTGCCAATTTCTTGTACCGCCACGTCAATGAGAAGGCATTATTATGATTAATATTATTTAAAACTGCTGATGAAACTGATGAAATGATGTGGTTCTTGTTATTTGTTAAAGTTGTTTGTTTGTGATTTTGTAGCGCCAATCTATAAGGTCGGATAAAAGATTGTTTTCTTTCAGATTTATTGGATTGATATGTTCTTTGAGAGTCCCTATAAATCATTATTTTGACTTGAACTAATCATTTGATTGTTTCACCAGAAGCTTTTTATTGATAAAACTGCTAAGCTAGCTTATATATAACAAAAAGTATTTTTATAAGATATTGATGTACCACCTATTTTCCGGAAAATGCTGATCCATCTCGTCTAGTCCGGGCTAAATTATAAGCGGTTTAATTCATAATGAAATCTTGGTTTAATTGAATTTTCTATCATTGCTAATAGATAACGTGTGCATCATAAGTGGTGAAGAGGTGTATTATTCAACTATCATTACTATACCTCGGTTTGTCCGGGGTTTTGACAATACAAGTCGCTTCTGGACGCCGGAAAATCGGTGCTATAATAACTCTAATGTTTTAGTGTTACTGTTAAAAGAACTGTCATTAACTCATAAAAAAATTCATTTGTCAAAAGCCGAACTTCTATGTGCCGTGTTTCTTCATTCTAAATATAAGCGTTCTTTTTGTTTCCATTTTCATTAAGACTGACACATCCCAGTCCATGAAATTCTCATCATCCTTCTGTAGAACCAAATTTCTTTCACCTCAAGACTCTTCTTCATCTGCGAGGAGATTGACCAGAATTTACTGCTATAGAAGAGGACTGACATTACATAACAGTTCAGCGCTCTTTTCTTTGTTGCTAAAGAAATTGTCCTGTTTCTTAATGCTTTGCTTAGCCCTTGCAAAGTATTTTAGCTACTTACCTGAACAGAAACAAAGTGAGTGATATGAAGAGTACTTGATCTTAGAGCGTGCCGGTCTCGCAAAACAGTCAATGAAAATTAACTCATAACTAGGTTTTCAGGGCCGACATATCAAACCTTCGTCTACCTTTTCTTCTTCCTGGTCGCTTTTTAATATATATATATATATATATATATATATATATATATATATATATATATATATATATATAATGTCATCCACAAACAGACTGTTTCGCTGTATCACAGCTCATCAGTGTGGCTAGACGTCCGGTTGCCTCTGGCTAGAATCGAAAACCGGCTGAATTCGCGTCAGTCGGAAATTTTACCCTGAAGCCGTTGGCGCACGGCAGAGAAGAAGGTGAATTTAAGCGTATTTATTTTTAAATAAACACACAGTGACTGAGAGAACTCAATTCGATTTACCGAAGAGTCTTGCATTATTAGCCGTAATAGTCACTGTTTACAAACCCACACATCCTCCCCAGAGAGCTCAACCGAAATAAATTGCCCAGCTTGAGATAAAATGAAAGGCTCGCCGCTTCGATGTAAAGCAGCATTTAGCACGCTCGTATTGAACGCAGCCGTCCCCCAGGGATCACTTCACAAACTAACCCTCTTTTTGGTTTTCATAAATTATCTGCCTAAGAATATACTCATATCATTTGTAAACATCTATACCGATGATACGACGGTTGCACCTCTAAAGCTCTTGAAGATCAGAGATTGCCAGCTGATCTCTCTTCCGATCTAGCACTATCTTTCCAGTGGAGAGAAACTGGTTACATTCAATGCCTCGAAAACAAAACTAGTTCCATTCTATCACCACCGAGGATGCACCCTCTGCCTTGAGAGACTATTGGGCCTCTAAACTCACATCTGACTTCAAGTGGAACTCGTACATACGATCCTTCACTAAAGATTCAGTTAAAATAGCCAGCTCCCTGTACCGCCTGAGCAAGTACCTGACTCTTCCTGCTACCCTCTAGCTTTACAAACGCCAGATCAGGCCGAAAATGGAGTGCTGTTGTCATAATTGGGTGGGAGCTGCCCAGTCATCACTTTCCAGTCTCGATAGAGTTCAAAAGCGTCTTTGAGTCCTTGTGAGTGATAAATTATCCCACCCTCCAACCTCTCCCTCACAGGCGGAATGTGGCGAGCCTCTCACTACTTTATCACTACTTCCATGAAAATTGGTCGAACGATTTATATATATATATATATATATATACATATATATATACAATGTAACCCGGATATAAGAGAGTTGTCGGGACCGGAGAAGTCTCTTATATCCATGTTTCTCTTATATCCGGATTTGGTCTATTTTGTTTTATTAACACAGGCTCTAATTTGGGACCAGATAAAATATCTCTTATATCCGGGTCTCTTATATCCGGGTTACACTGTATTTTATTTATTTTTTGTTCCGCCAGGCTTTTTCTCTAATTGAAAGTCCTGACGAGTGAGGAACCACAAAACTCAGAGTTGACCTCCGATAGTATTGAACAAAACAACTATCACCGAGCACTTTCTGCAGAAATCCTGTTCACGTTTGCTTATTAAATATTTTAATCTTAATAATTCCTCTTGTTTATTAAATTGTTATTGAATTATTATTAAATTATTTAATAAACAAAAGCAATGAAATTATTTAAATCTGCTGGAACGCTGACGCATTCCTTTTGAAAAACGTAAAAAGAACAATAGTTCCCAGGAGCATTCAAAATAAACAGGAACCCCACTGATTTGAAAAATCACTATGAGTGAAACAGGCTGTTAAAGGGTAAATAAAGAAAAATGTCATATTTTTAAATTTATTTTTAAGTAATCAATGGATATTTTATCCAACAATTCCTACTTCTCAAAACATTATTTTGTGGATACCAAAGTCTGAATAGATGCCCTGTTTTTTTTTTTTTTTTTAAGAATGTGAATCTACGTTTTGGATACGAAAGAAAAATGAGCAAACAGTTTTTTGAGAGTGTGTGCGTTCCCCAAAAGAGTAATTTAACGCTTGCTTGGCTGTGATGGTCTCTGGACACTTGTATTCGAGGATACCTGTCTGTTAGGGCGACTAGCCAATCCCTATTGCAGACGATCGCTCAGACATATTTGTGTTTGTTCAACACTCACAGAGCCAACCTGTGGTTTATACTGCAACTATGCTGAGCAGACCTTAATTACAGTTTCTGAGAGAAAGCGTGTTATCTAGCGTGGTCAACAATCTGAACAAGAGTAGCACACTCAAACCCTCAGTCACGATGACTTGTGACTTCGTGCTAGCACAGCTATCGACGACCCCCAAGGGTTCCGTCTACCTAATTTCACTTACAAGGCTTTGGTCAACCCGTGATATGGTTTATATATATATATATATATATATATATATATATATATATATGTGTGTGTGTGTGTGTGTGTGTGTGTGTGTGTGTGTGTGTGTGTAGGAGGCAGCTACTGACATCCAGTGAATGCGAAAATCTGCGCATGGTACTTAGCAGGTAATCTTCAGCCAACCTGCTGATGCACCAAGTTTCTCTGAGTGCAAAGTCTGTTTTGGTATCCTCTGGTTCACCGTAGATAAACTTCTCTTAGAAAAAAAGGTTCCTTATTGATATTAAATTCGATTCTGACCGTCTGATATTTTCTGGCGTGAATCACATACTACACTTTTACATGGAGACAATGATCCCTGACCTCTGTGCAATTAAATTAAACACTACACATGATCCGACTCTATATTTAAATATGTTTTTACCTATAAATGGTGCCTCAGTGTACTGTAAAAGGAATAATTTTATAAGCACGTTGTGGACATAGACCTCGAGAGGGGTGGGCTCATCCAGGTCTACTTTTGTCTAAAGCACGTTTACGCATAAATGAATACCTACCGAGGCATGTGGAGTAAGGTAGGTGTTCAACTGCGCAGCGACCCTGCGACCACACCCGGTCATGTGACTGGTGATGATGATGATGAGTGGACAAAAGTTCGTGTCAGCATCATCCAGTAATCATCTCATTGGCTGTTTGTTTGGTTGGTTGGATCCTGTCTTCTGGGAGATGCATATATAACATTCATTCTTTTGCCGTTGACTAAATTAACTAAACTTATACGAGAAATAATACGTCTGTGTCATTTATCATTAGAGTTGAGAGTCCGGTCTTCTAGATTCCCCGCTTTGATTAGTCAAGGACGCTGATGACCCACATTAATTACCCATTATACGACCATCTTTTA
>OZ038485.1:58084855-58147355 GCA_964036315.1 Acanthosepion esculentum
GAAATCTTATAATCCCCTATTGAATGTATTTCCACATCTCTACAAAAAAACATGTACTGCAAAATCAGATTCGATTACAAGAGACAGATAGATTTTTGGATATGGGGATTTGATGATGCTGAATATAATAAGTGTCTTTTGCTGCCTAACAAAACTCCAGTAATTTCTATCAAGGAAATTTAATTTCCCTTCTAGATCATTATTATGGAATTTCTTCTGCATTTTATATGCTAAGTCATCATTAATACTTTGATTTAAAGCACTTTTAAGAGCAGAATTCTCTAGTCACATTCTCCTGGAATCTGGTGACTCTCTAGAAGTAGTCAATGAAGATAAATATGAGGGACAGTTTGGGAAAATTCTAGGAATAGCACCATCATGAAGATATATTTTTTTAGGTTAACTGCAATTGTGACACCTGTTTTTCCGTCAAAAGCTGACGATTCACTCCTTATGTCCTCCGGTCGAAAATGTAGTTCACATAAAAACTCAAAAAGATTTTAAAAACCAAACCTATTTTAAATTCTTGTGAAAATCTAAGGAAATCAATCAGCAAAAATCTAAAAAATAATATGAAGCAATAACAATTTTAGGAAAAGTGGAGAGAATTCAAGAAAAGATTATTAGTGACGAAGCTATGTAGAAATAAGAGAATTTTTAACGTTTTTATTCATTTCTTTAATTTAAAATGATGAATGCAAAACATTTTTATGAATAAAACAATTCTAAAAAATTGTTAAATTATTAGAATTATTTTTATGCCTAAAAAAATTCCTTTATTAATTTATAATATCGAAAATTTCTTAAAGTTTATTTTTATAAAAATTAGATTTCAGCTTTTAAAAACTTTCGCAAATTTCTTTTAATGTGTTTTGTGAATTATAAAGATATAAAATTATTTTAATCCTCAAAGTTTCAATTGAGTTTAATAACTTTTTAAAACAAGTTACAAAGCTGTTTTAAAATGTGTTGTGAATTAGACATAAAATTCAATTCAATTAAAGTTTCATTTAGTCACGAATAAAACAATTCTAAAAAATCGATAAAATTATTTTTTATGTATATAAAATATTCCTTTCGAAAATTTCTTTAAAGTTTATTTCTTAAAAAAATGAGATTTTAGATTTTAAAAACAACACGTACGAGAATGAATGTCTCTCTCTCTCTAAACTTTCTCGCTAGATTTATGTCTTATTAACTTTATGTTATGAATTACAAAAACATGGTATTAATTTTATCATTAAAGTTTCAATAAAATTGACTTATTTTTTAATACAAAAAATATACTCACTCTGCTGAATTTAGTAGATAAAAATGATCTCTTCTGATTGTACGAATCCAAACATCAGATAATTCTTTATCTTTAGTTAAAGAAAATACATATACTTTAGGGCCGTTTTTATAATTCCCTTTGCAATTTGGTACAATGCATCTATAAGGCATTGTTTTTGTTTTAAATTAATTCAATATTTAAAAGAAAATAAGTAATTTAAAAATGCCGCCGTAAAAAAACTGCTACACAAAACAAACGACACGCTTCTTGCAAGTCGGACTCAATGTGATGACGTCACATTTGTCAACAACGAAATGAAACAGGCCTTCTCCTCTCGGTGGTCACGGCTATGTCCAATTCTAAAATATATGACGTCATTTGTTTACATTTGATACGCTAGAGAAGATATGAATAGAAGAGATTCATGGAAGATTTAAGTTTAAAGATAGTAAAATCGACCTTGCTAACCAGACGCTCATCTGTGGCCGAAAGGTTAAAGCACGTCACGCGAAATGATGGTTCCGTATAGGATACAGGTTCGATTCCTGTCGGAGAGCGAAAATTTTCTATGAAAATTTCTCGGACATTCAGGCCGGTAAATGTTATTTAATACTGTTTATTATAAAACAGAGCATTTGCTTAAATACATGTATCTATAAAAAGAACGTTAAACATAATATAAATGTCTTTAAATAAATTGTCGGGCTATGTCCAATTCTAAAATATATATCTGTATGTATATATATATATATCTGTATATATATCTGTATATATATATATATATATATATATATATATATATATATATATCTGTATATATATATATATATATATACAAGACAATAGGAAAACTGTAATATTAGACGCCGCGTTTCGTTCTATGTGGACTTTTTCAAGGCAAAAACGAAATGAATTTATTAAAACAAAGTAAGTATTAACAACAAAACAAAATGTCTTTAGCAACTGGAAGAATTTTGAAAACGCTATTATATTCATATTGTCAACTGAAAATTACGTCATGTACTGTCACGTGTGGAAATATTGTTTTTATTGTTGTGTTCACGGATTCAACCATTTTCTTTTGATTTCTTGATACAGTTGTGTACGTTTGTTTGGAAGAGTAGTAATTCTGTTAGAAAAGGTGAAATAGGGAAAAGGCCTGGGCGTGGATCAATATTTGAATAATATTCAATGTATTAATATCGTTTTTTTCTACAGGTTAACTCTGAGAAATTTTTCATATATATATATATATATATATATATATATATTATAATATTATAAATTAATAGATTTAAAATATGGTTTTACCGCTACACAGTGATGACCATGTTTCAGAAATGGAAGCTAAAGCCCCTGAATTTAATTTTGTTATTAAACCAAAGACATTAGTTCCATTTCCTCATCAAGCGAATTTTGGAGTAACTTACTTTTTAAAATTTACGGTTGTTAACGGCACAGGAAAGATTCATAGTTTGAGGGTTTCCAAGGTTACCGATAAATCCATTCATCTAGACAAGGGGTGGTAGAGGGTTCAATTTTTAATTTTCGTTGTCTCAGTTAATAGTTACATTTGAAAGCGGGGTTATGTTTAGGGATGGGTAGGGATGTATGTATCTTTTAACAAATTCTGACATCCGCTAAATTCATGTCATCTGGGTTTATTTCTAACGGCAAAAATTCTTATGGTATTATTTCTATTTGTATATTTAAAGATTTTGAGGGACTGTTTAGGTTAGAATATGTTTTATCCACCTTTCTAAAAAGTTATTTTTAATATTTGATATACTATACTTCTAGTTAAAAACCAAGTAAATGTATTAGGATTACTTACAGTATTTAAAATTATTTATTCTTATCGAGTATAAGTAAATATTATTTTATTTTATTTTATTTTATGTAAACTTTATGACAATGACGGCAAAGGTGGTTAAATTATTTCACTAATTCAATAAACTTAGTATTATAAATGTATATATGTATGTATAAAGGACATTTAATGTTCAATATTATATTCTAACTTATTAATTTCACATGACTTTCGGTGTTCACTTGGATTCTTTCCAGTGTTTGAATTGCTTTGAGAGAGGTGTTATGGTTAGAGTACGTTTTATTTAATTACAATTTTAAAAGATATTTAGGTTAGAATCTGTTTTATTTAATTTCAATTTTAAAACATTTTTAAAAATCTACTTTCAAATTTAACTTTTTAATTTTAATCGGCTATATTTCTTTATAAACCAAGTAAATGTAATATACTTATCTACATTATTTAAAATTATTTATACCCATCAAATATGAGTATGTATAATAATCAGGTAATTTTTTTTTTTTTTTTTTTTTTTTTATAGATTATTTAAAGATTATTTAAAGAAAACTTTTGGCAATGACGACAAAAAATAGCTATTTCATTTCTCTGATTCAGTAAATTTTTATTTTTTATAAACTTAGTAATATATAGTTTCTCATGTATGCATAAAGGACATGGGTCATTTAATGACCTACATATTCTAGCTCTTCTTATTAACTTCCATTTCACTGTAGGTGTTTTATTGGATTCTTTTAGGTGCCAAAAGTACTTCGAAAGAGATGTCTGACTTTTATACTTATTTATCCTAAACGAGGATTGATGTTGGTAGAACCTCTTTTTGAACTCATGGCTAGTGCAACCTATATAAATTTTTATGTTTTCAGGATTTTCAACAGAAGATATATTACATTGGTATACTACTGATTCTATGCAACATTTATTTTGTAAAGGACAGTTTTGAGGGTTTCTACAATTACATAATTTTTGTTCACCCTCATTAGTTGTTGTTTGTATTTTTCCCTTGTCTACAATTTTTTGGTTCTGGTATAAGTGTTTATTTAAGATATTAGTATTATGTTTCTTAATTATCTTTTCTAGGTTATCAGTACAGCTATAACTTAATTTTAGTGTATTTCTATTGAAAATGGTACTAAGTTTACTTCCACCGGGAAAATGCTTGAGTATTAATTCAAGGAATTTTTGTCCCAATTTGTTTTTTACCATTTGGTTGTATGGGGGTGTATACCAAATTATTTTCCTGCTTCTGTTTTTCCTATGTTTACCGTTTTCATTTTTAATATAAGTTAGTTTTAGGTTTTTGTAGCCACTATCTTTTAGAGCTTTATTATAGAAATTAATATGTTCGTCGAAAATCTTGTCATTTGCTGAATTTGTACTAATTCTTTTTCGGATAGATAAAGGTATATGTTTAATTATAGATGAGGGGTGATTTGATTTAGGGTGTATATATACAGGATTCGTATTGAGTTTTTTATAAGGTGTGTATGTATTGTTCTTTAAATCTAATGTTATATCAAGGAAGTTAACTTTTTTAATTTTAGTGCTAACGGTAATTTTTAAACCCATGCTTTTAAATTCTTTATATAATGCCTTTCTAATTTTGTCTATTCTGAAGTTAGTAGAATTCCTAATAACCATGAGACCATCGTCCCTGTATAGACCAATGTCAGTTGAATCAATATCACGATGCGCTGTTAGGTTGTATAAAATAAAAAGACCAATGAGATCAGAAGACTCAGCTGAGTCTAGTGATCCCATTGTGATGTCAAAGTGGTCATATGAATTTTTTACCCATTGCTCACCATTATGGATCAGTACCGATTTCTTCGCATTTAATATAATGTTCTTTTCATCCTCAGTAATATCCGTGTACTATTACTGAGGATGAAAAGAACATTATATTAAATGCGAAGAAATCGGTACTGATCCATAATGGTGAGCAATGGGTAAAAAATTCATATGACCACTTTGACATCACAATGGGATCACTAGACTCAGCTGAGTCTTCTGATCTCATTGGTCTTTTTATTTTATACAACCTAACAGCGCATCGTGATATTGATTCAACTGACATTGGTCTATACAGGGACGATGGTCTCATGGTTATTAGGAATTCTACTAACTTCAGAATAGACAAAATTAGAAAGGCATTATATAAAGAATTTAAAAGCATGGGTTTAAAAATTACCGTTAGCACTAAAATTAAAAAAGTTAACTTCCTTGATATAACATTAGATTTAAAGAACAATACATACACACCTTATAAAAAACTCAATACGAATCCTGTATATATACACCCTAAATCAAATCACCCCTCATCTATAATTAAACATATACCTTTATCTATCCGAAAAAGAATTAGTACAAATTCAGCAAATGACAAGATTTTCGACGAACATATTAATTTCTATAATAAAGCTCTAAAAGATAGTGGCTACAAAAACCTAAAACTAACTTATATTAAAAATGAAAACGGTAAACATAGGAAAAACAGAAGCAGGAAAATAATTTGGTATACACCCCCATACAACCAAATGGTAAAAAACAAATTGGGACAAAAATTCCTTGAATTAATACTCAAGCATTTTCCCGGTGGAAGTAAACTTAGTACCATTTTCAATAGAAATACACTAAAATTAAGTTATAGCTGTACTGATAACCTAGAAAAGATAATTAAGAAACATAATACTAATATCTTAAATAAACACTTATACCAGAACCAAAAAATTGTAGACAAGGGAAAAATACAAACAACAACTAATGAGGGTGAACAAAAATTATGTAATTGTAGAAACCCTCAAAACTGTCCTTTACAAAATAAATGTTGCATAGAATCAGTAGTATACCAATGTAATATATCTTCTGTTGAAAATCCTGAAAACATAAAAATTTATATAGGTTGCACTAGCCATGAGTTCAAAAAGAGGTTCTACCAACATCAATCCTCGTTTAGGATAAATAAGTATAAAAGTCAGACATCTCTTTCGAAGTACTTTTGGCACCTAAAAGAATCCAATAAAACACCTACAGTGAAATGGAAGTTAATAAGAAGAGCTAGAATATGTAGGTCATTAAATGACCCATGTCCTTTATGCATACATGAGAAACTATATATTACTAAGTTTATAAAAAATAAAAATTTACTGAATCAGAGAAATGAAATAGCTATTTTTTGTCGTCATTGCCAAAAGTTTTCTTTAAATAATCTTTAAATAATCTATAAAAAAAAAAAAAAAAAAAAAAAAATTACCTGATTATTATACATACTCATATTTGATGGGTATAAATAATTTTAAATAATGTAGATAAGTATATTACATTTACTTGGTTTATAAAGAAATATAGCCGATTAAAATTAAAAAGTTAAATTTGAAAGTAGATTTTTAAAAATGTTTTAAAATTGAAATTAAATAAAACAGATTCTAACCTAAATATCTTTTAAAATTGTAATTAAATAAAACGTACTCTAACCATAACACCTCTCTCAAAGCAATTCAAACACTGGAAAGAATCCAAGTGAACACCGAAAGTCATGTGAAATTAATAAGTTAGAATATAATATTGAACATTAAATGTCCTTTATACATACATATATACATTTATAATACTAAGTTTATTGAATTAGTGAAATAATTTAACCACCTTTGCCGTCATTGTCATAAAGTTTACATAAAATAAAATAAAATAAAATAATATTTACTTATACTCGATAAGAATAAATAATTTTAAATACTGTAAGTAATCCTAATACATTTACTTGGTTTTTAACTAGAAGTATAGTATATCAAATATTAAAAATAACTTTTTAGAAAGGTGGATAAAACATATTCTAACCTAAACAGTCCCTCAAAATCTTTAAATATACAAATAGAAATAATACCATAAGAATTTTTGCCGTTAGAAATAAACCCAGATGACATGAATTTAGCGGATGTCAGAATTTGTTAAAAGATACATCCCTACCCATCCCTAAACATAACCCCGCTTTCAAATGTAACTATTAACTGAGACAACGAAAATTAAAAATTGAACCCTCTACCACCCCTTGTCTAGATGAATGGATTTATCGGTAACCTTGGAAACCCTCAAACTATGAATCTTTCCTGTGCCGTTAACAACCGTAAATTTTAAAAAGTAAGTTACTCCAAAAATTAGCTTGATGAGGAAATGGAACTAATGTCTTTGGTTTAATAACAAAATTAAATTTAGGGGCTTTAGCTTCCATTTCTGAAACATGGTCATCACTGTGTAGCGGTAAAACCATATTTTAAATCTATTAATTTATAATATTATAATATTAATGCTCTGTAAATTTAAATTTACATAGAGCACTATTGTGTAAAAATAAAAATATCTATAAGAACACCGGATTTTATATCTTACTGTTCTTTCCTTTTTATTTATATATACATATATATATATATATATATATATATATATTATTGGAGATTAAACAAAAAATGCTAAAAATCTATGTTAAAAAATCTTAATAATATAAAGCTCTACTCTGTATTGAGCCCTTTTAAAAAATTAAATGCTACTCGATTTGTTCATATCTTATACCGGGATATATATATATATATATATATATATATATATATATATATATATATATAATTGTATTATATTCAACTAAGTAAACCAGACAAGGTTTATTAAATAAAACTAACCTTATCCTCGTGGAAAGACTTGGTGCAGTCTCAAAAGCAGTCTTAGGGGATTTTTTCTAAGTTTGAAGGATGATCGCGCACATTTGGCTGTGATGCATGTGCCTGATATACTTAGACTGGTGCCGTGACGAGTATATTGAGTTTCGTTTATTTATACTCCAGCGTCACTTTATTGGTGTGCTGCTCTGTTAATAATAATAATAATAATAATAATAATAATAATAATGATAATAATAATAATAATGATAATAATAATAATAATGATAATAATAAATGAATAAATAAATAAATGACCATAAAATATATTTAAAGAGAATGAAAAAATATTCAGATGATGCAAATATGAATATAAAAGAAACTATTTAAGCATACATGTTTTAATGCAATACAACTATGCAATAAACATTCTGCTCCATCGATCACTTCCGAGCCTCTACCTCTTTTTCTTACTAGGTTCGACCCTCATCATTACCGTTAGGCCTGCTCCGCCCATTCGCTGCCACCCTCACCCTAATATAATCACTATCATCATTAATTTATTGCTTTCTCTATTTTCAGTGCGACAAGCAGCAGTTACCCACCCTACATATTATTCCCAGAAAACTTTTCTTTCTTTTTCTTTTTCCTTTTTCTTTTTTCTTTCCATCTCATAATTTTTCCCCGTTAACGGATGAGGCCGTATCACAGCCGCAGTCCCTTACTACTGTGATGGACAAACCAACTGGCCCAACCATTTATCAAAACATCGCTATCTTAGCTCCATCCGCATTATTCCGTCTTTTCCCTTGCCATGTCTTTTGGTCTGTCCTTAGTATCAAGTGCTGGTCCCATATCTCATCAGTCGAACTAAATAAATAAATAAAAAGTGTCATCCTGACTTCTTTCTTTTTTCTTTCTTTTCTTTCTTTTCCTATCTTTTTTAAAAAAATTTGTCATTTGGTCTTTCTTTATCTAACTTTTCTTTTTCTTTTTTTCATTTAGTTGTCTAGATTCCCCTTTAGTTTTTATCCGTTCTTAATAATCATTATAAAATGTTTTGCGTTATTTCATTGTTCTTTTACTTTTGAATTTTCGCTATATTTTTTTTAAAATCATTTCCTTATATTTTTAGCCTTCCACGTTAACGCCCGTTTTCTGTTTTTCTTTCGATGTGTTTTTTTTTATTGCTTCATATTGAATTTTTTATTCTTTTGTGGATTTTACCTTTCATTTTCATTCCTTACTTTCGTTCATATTTTTATTTTTCATTTATATTTTTTATTTTTTATTTTTATCTTTCTTTTAGTTCTATTATTATTATATTTTCATTTTTTAACTATCATATCTTCTTTCTCTAGTGTTTTTCTTTCTTTTACTTTTCATTCACTCCCTTCTTTAGTTTTTTCATTAGTTCTTTGTATTCCTTTTCTTATTTTCTTATTCTTTCTTTTTTTTGTATCTGTTCTTTGGATCTTTCATTCATTCGTTCATTCATTCATTCTTTCATTCTTTTTCTTTCTTTTTCGGCTATTTTCCGACGTGTTTTTCATGGTTTCTTTTTTATTTGGTTTTCTTTATCTTCTGTCGGTATTTCTTTTTCCAACCAACTCATTTATGTATCACTTTTCTTTTCTTCGATACACTTTTAAACATCTCTTTTTTCCAATTTTTCTTCTTTTTCTTTCCTCTGTCTTTCATTTGAGTCTTGTTCAGGCTCACTGTCAGTTTCTTTTCTTTCTTTTTTGTTCATAAATCCATTTCTTTTTGTCTTTCATCAGTTCTTTCTTTTTCATTTTATCCTTCATTCTATCCCTTTTGTTTTCTTCATTTTGTCTTTCCATCTCTCTCTCTCTCTCTCTCTCTCTCTCTCTCTCTCTCTCTCTCTCTCTTCTAAATTTCCTGTGCGTCATTCATTTACTTTTCTTTTCTCTTACTTTTTTCTTTTTCAAATTCTGTACAGCCCGTTTGCGATTCCTTATCCCCCAGCATTTTATATCCCTTAATTTCTTCTGCAAACATTTCCCCTACCCTCCCTTAAATATTCAGTCCGTTCAGATGGACCCAGATTCTACTCTCATCATGTCCAATTCAATCCCCAACAAAATCATTTACTTTCAATTTCACATGACGACACCCCGAGCCCTCACTGCTGTCGCCATTTCTTTTATATATTTATTTTTATTTTCTTATTTTTATTTTCTTATTTTTATTTTCTTATTCTTGGGGTATTTCCTAGCCTCGTGTGTCAAATGACGCAATAATCTACGATTCTCAATCTCAGTGAACGCCAGTCAGGACACAACTCCAATCTACACTTGACAGACATCGAGTTCATTCTCGGTAACTCCTCAACCCACGAATTATTCCATAAGCTGTCAACATTTTTTTCTTCTTTCTCTGGGTGCAAGCGTGCGTGAGGGCATGCAGACGTGTATATTCACGTACATGATCGCGAATGTAAAAAAAAGTGAATTTGACTATGCACGTATTTAATTATTTAGATATTGGCAGTAGTCTTTCTTTTATACATTGCTATTGAATGTAACACGGAAAATTTTACAAGATTATTCAGTTTTTCTAATGTTCTCATAGTTTTTCTAATATATATATATATATATATATATATATATATATATATATATATATATATATCACAACGGACCTCTTGAAAATGGTTAGTGAATTTGCCGAATGCGCTCGAGACAATATTCAGTACGGACAGTTTTTACACTCTTTTAGCACCCCCGGCCCGCCACCAGAAAAACTGTAAGAACAGTAGAAAAACGCAAGAAAAATTTTTAACTTTTTTCTTATGAGTCACATTCATTGAAACATACATACATGGATACATACGCGCGTATATACATACGTGTGTATTTTATTATTTACATGTTATTTTTAACGGATAACAATATTTGAGAAGATACTCCGTTTATTGATTAAACAGTATATTTATTTATTTTCGCCTACCGGTCTGAATACTCGAGAAATTTTATTAAAAACAAATATGAGAATAATTAATGAAAAATATCCTGCCGGTGAGCGCATTTTTTTTTTTTTAATAAGACTTCGCGAATATTCAGGCCGGTAGACGAAAACAAATAAATATATTGTTTAATATATAAACGGGTCGTCTACTCAGATATGGACATCCACTAAAAATAACGTATAAGTAATAAAATCTGTCGGATTACTAAATGAAAATCCATCGCTTCTTTTGAATATATATATATATATATATATATATATAATATAAAAGGCTCAAACACTAATATTCCGTGGTTATAATTTATTACATTGGAATCGTAATCACGATCCAATTCATCAAACCTACAAATTATCTACATATATATATATATATATATATATATATATATATATATATATATATATATATAGAGAGAGAGAGAGAGAGAGAGAGAGAGATAGATAGATAGATAGATAGATAGATAGATAGATAGATAGATAGATAGATAGATAGATAGATGCACGTGTGTGTGTGTGTGTGTGTGTGTGTGTGTGTGTGTGTGTGTGCCTGTGTGTATATGCCTGTGTCTTACGTGTGCTTGTCTTCTTCACAGAAATTCAGAACAAAGAAGAATTTTCAGACAAGATACGAATTTGCATCCTATTTCCAGAGAAGTTTTGTGTTTCTTCTGGTAACGCCTATATTATTTTGTTCATGAAATCTGCCAGCAAATTGATGACGTTTTAATCTCTGTGTACCTCTACGACTATATTTTTTTCATTTTAAATTGATTATACATACGCACACACAAACAAACATATAGATATACAGTGGGGAGAAACAAATATTCGTACACAAACAAATTTTTTATTTAGTGTATTTTCAACTAATGAATAAACATACTTTTCATATAATTAACTGTACACAGATGTAAATATGCATAGAAAACAGGAAAAAAATGATTTAATAGAAATAAATCCCATTTATCTATTTGAATGGGTGAAAAAAGTATTCGTAAGATACAAAAAAGAATACATAATCTTCATTTAATTAATACTTTCTAGAATAGCGATTATTCATTTCTATAGCATCCAACCTCTTCATGCAGTTCTCAATTAATGATTTGCAAATTTTAGTTGGTATTTTGTTTTTTATGGTCTTCAGATCCGGCATGTTTGTTGGAGCTGTCGATTGGATTTAAATTTTCAAATAACTCCACAGATTCTCTATTGGGTTTAAATCTGGAGACTGACTTGGCCATTTCAGGATATTAACATTATTTTTAGCAAGCCATTTCTTCGTAAATTTTGCAGTGTGCTTAGGATCATTATCTTGTTGGAAGATCCAGCCAGGAGGAAGTTCAAGATTTTCAACCGAAATCATTAAATTTGCTTCCAAAATATTTTTATATGATGCGGCATTCATTCTACCATCTATTACTGATATGTTGCCAGTATCTTTTGTAGAAAAACATCCCCAAACCATTATATTGACACCACCAAATTTCACTGTTGGAACTGTGTTCTTTTGTTTGAAGGCATCGCCATCTTTCCTCCATACATGATTTCTAGAATTACATTCAAACAACTCAATTTTGGTTTCGTCTGTCCATAATACTCTTTCCCAGTACGATTTTTCCTTATCATTACGAATGAATTTCAACCTGTCATCTCTGTGTCTTTTCAATAGCAGTGGAGTTTTCCGAAGGGAGCGTGACTTTAGATTGTTCCTATGAATTTCATTGCTTATTGTCCGTTTTGTGACACAGATTCTTGATGAAAGCAAATCATCCTGCAACTCTTGACGAGTAACCATTGGATTTTGTTTAATTTGACGCATTAATTTCCTCGAAGATCTTGCAGAAATCCTCCGTGGAGCACGTTTTCTTCTTTGGTTTTCAACAGTTTTCAGTTTTTTTATATTTTGCAATGAATGAACTAATGGTAGTAAATGGAATATTCGGGTTGTCTGAGATTTTCCTGTAACTTTTAGTTTCTTACCAGAGCTTAACAATCAGATCTTTTTGCAAATTTGTCAATTCTTCACCTCATGCCACGATGAAAATCTTCTTGAATGAATATCAATTACAGAATGTTGTTTGTATTTTTTAGGCTAAAAAATAGCTACTGATAACATTATTGAAATATTCTAGAATATTCCACTTTAATAATCTAGAGTATTAAAACAATTTAAAAGTTTAATGGATAAGTAGGATTTATTTCTATTAAATTATTTATTTCTGTTTTCTATGCATATTAGATATTATGCATCTGTGTACAGTTAATTATATGAAAAGTGTAAATTAAAAATTTGTATCTGTACGAATATTTGTTTCCACTCACTATATATATATATATATATATATATATATATATATATATATATATAAGTGAACATTGATGTCAACATTTAGAGGCGACAGGCTGTTTCATGCTAAACGCAATCGTCAGGCCACCAGTGTTGTTTTTTTTCTCGGTTATTTATATATATAGGTCAGTGGTGCATTGTGGGTTGTCTATTTTGGCGGTTATTTTACTTATATTTTTATTTATTCTTTTCGGTTCTCAATTTATAAGTAACGTAGTATTTTTTTATCGTTATATAACAGTTATAGCTCTGTTTTTCGTCAGATGTTTGGTTTGATTTTTATAGTCTAACTAATATTTTGGTCATAATGGTCTGTTAATTTGTTTATTATTTACTTATTTGGGTTCATTGATGTTGTTTTATATTTTTATTTATTCTATTTCGTCTATTCTAACGAGTGTGATTTGGTAATTTGTTTGGGTTAACTTATTTTACTTATTTTATTGTCATCTTGTTTGTTTATTTATTTTATTTTTATTTTATTTTTTTTTTCAGTTTCCGTTTTTTAAGTGAAAACAAATTTTTACTACGTTACTTAAAAATAGAAAACTGAAAAAAAATTTTTAAAATATATAAAACGAAAAGAGTAAATAAAAATATACAGTATAATAAATAAATAATAAAAACAAATAAATTAATCTAAATTAATCAAAATAAATAAACTAGCAAACCGATCTCGATAAATTAATCGTTAGAAAAAAACAAGTAAAGATAATCAATCCAAATAAATAAATGAAGTAATAAAAAAATTAAAAACTGCTCCTGCCAAAATAATAGAATAAACTACAGCAATCAACGCCAAAATTGAATAAATAGCTTTAACTATTAAATAAGCGATATAAACAATTTTTACTATGTTAATAAAACACCGATTAAAATTAAAATAAATAAATAAATATATAAGAAATAAAAATAAAAAATGAAAATAAAAAATAAAAATAAATAACAAGAAGCAAAATAATTCAACCCAAATAAATAAATAAACAAATAAACTACTTCCGGCAAAATAACCTCCAAAATAGACTACCCACAATACATCACTAACCCGTATATATAAATAGCCGAGAAAATAACAACACTCGTGGACTGACGATTGCGTCTAGCATGAAACACCCTGTCGCCTGTAAGTGTTGACTTCAATCTTTACTTTTATATTTACACACGCTCTACCTCTGATATTGAGCACTTTATCCCATGAATATAGCACACCTTAAGAGTATATTTCTTCATATATATATATATATATATATATATATATATATATATATATATATATATATATATATATATATATATAAGAATATATATATATATATATATATATATATATATAAGAATATAAGAATATATATATATATATATATATAAGAATATAAGAATATATATATATATATATATAAGAATATAAGAATATATATATATATATATATATATATATATATATATAAGAATATATATATATATATATATATATAAGAATATATATATATATATAAGAATATATATATATATATATATATATATATATATATATAAGAATATATATATATATATATATATATAAGAATATATATATATATAAGAATATATATATATATATATATATATATATATAAGAATATATATATATATATAAGAATATATATATATATATATATATATAAGAATATATATATATATATATATGTAAGAATATATATATATATATATATATATAAGAATATATATATATATATATATATGTAAGAATATATATATATATATATATATATAAGAATATATATATATATATATATATATATATATATATATATATATATATATAAGAATATATATATATATATATATATATATAAGAATATATGTATATATATATATATATATATATATATATATGTATATATATAAGAATATATATATATATATATATATATATATATATATATATATATATATATATATATATATATATATATATATATATATATATATATATATATATGTATATATAAATAAAAAGGAAAGAACAGTAAGATATAAAATCCGGTGTTCTTATAGATATTTTTATTTTTACACAATAGTGCTCTATGTAAATTTAAATTTACAGAGCATTAATATTATAAATTAATAGATTTAAAATATGGTTTTACCGCCATATTTTAAATCTATTAATTTATAATATATATATATATATATATATATATATATATATATATATATATATAAGAATATATATATATATATATATATCAGAATATATATATATATATATATATATAAGAATATATATATATATATATATATATATATATAAGAATATATATATATATATATATATATAAGAATATATATATATATATATATATATATATATATAAGAATATATATATATATATATATATATAAGAATATATATATATATATATAAGAATATATATATATATATATAAGAATATATATATATATATATATAAGAATATATATATATATAAGAATATATATATATATATATATATAAGAATATATATATATATATAAGAATATATATATATATATATATATATATAAGAATATATATATATATATATATATAAGAATATATATATATATATATATAAGAATATATATATATATATATATAAGAATATATATATATATATATATAAGAATATATATATATATATATATATATAAGAATATATATATATATAAGAATATATATATATATATATATAAGAATATATATATATATATATATATATATAAGAATATATATATATATATAAGAATATAAGAATATATATATATATATATATATAAGAATATATATATATATATATATATAAGAATATAAGAATATATATATATATATATATATAAGAATATATATATATATATATATAAGAATATATATATATATATATATAAGAATATATATATATATATATATAAGAATATATATATATATATATATATATATATATAAGAATATATATATATATAAGAATATATATATATATATATATATATATAAGAATATATATATATATATATATAAGAATATATATATATATATATATATATATAAGAATATATATATATATATATAAGAATATATATATATATATATATATATATAAGAATATATATATAAGAATATATATATATATATATATATATATATATCTAAGAATATATATATATATATATATATATATATCTAAGAATATATATATATATCTAAGAATATATATATATATATCTAAGAATATATATATATATATATATATATATATATATCTAAGAATATATATATATATCTAAGAATATATATATATATATCTAAGAATATATATATATATATATATATATATATATATATATATATCTAAGAATATATATATATATATATATATATATATATCTAAGAATATATATATATATATATATATATATATCTAAGAATATATATATATATATATATATATATATATATCTAAGAATATATATATATATATATATATATATATACATATATATATCTAAGAATATATATATATATATATATATATATATATCTAAGAATATATATATATATATATATATATATATATATATCTAAGAATATATATATATATATATATATATATATATATATATCTAAGAATATATATATATATATATATATATATATATCTAAGAATATATATATATATATATATATATATATATATATCTAAGAATATATATATATATATATATATATATATATATATATATCTAAGAATATATATATATATATATATATATATATATATCTAAGAATATATATATATATATATATATATATATATATATATATCTAAGAATATATATATATATATATATATATATATCTAAGAATATATATATATATATATATATATATCTAAGAATATATATATATATCTAAGAATATATATATATATATATATATATATCTAAGAATATATATATATATATATATATATATCTAAGAATATATATATATATATATATATATATATATATATATATATATCTAAGAATATATATATATATATATATATATATATATATATATATATCTAAGAATATATATATATATATATATATATATATATATCTAAGAATATATATATATATATATATATATATATATCTAAGAATATATATATATATATATATATATATATATATCTAAGAATATATATATATATATATATATATATATATATCTAAGAATATATATATATATATATATATATATATATATCTAAGAATATATATATATATATATATATATATATCTAAGAATATATATATATATATATATATATATCTAAGAATATATATATATATATATATATATATATATATATATATAAGAATATATATATATATATATATATATATATATATATATATCTAAGAATATATATATATATATATATATATATATATATATATATATATATATATATATATGAATGATAGAGTGAGGAGTGGAGAAAGAGAGATGGCTTCCATTAATGTTAAAGCAATATTTGAAGTATTCACGGTCCTCTGTCAGTTCTGAGTTCAAACGTTGGGACTGACAGTGCTGAAAATTAATACATTGTGTATCAGTAGATAACGGCGATAAGCAACGCAAATGTGAATAAGACTAGTGACTATTAAATTATATAAATTATCCCTGTATGGGAAGCAGCAAGAGAAAAATGTACCCGATAGATTGAATAAAGGGTTCGGTTAAAAATTCCAAGTGCGATGACAAAGATCTGAAGAAGGCCGAACGATGCAAGAGGAATACGAAACGTTGTGAGTATCACAATCAAGATGATCACGCTCGTTCGAATAATAAGGCATAGAATATGCAAGATGTTTTGTGTGTGTATATAATCTTGACTGGATTAATTTATCTTCGGGATAACTAGTTTTAAAAACTGGCTTCAATTGTTTTCATGACATGTATGCAAAAGATTGATCTCCGACATCTCCTCTCTCGGACCAATTCAGGTTTCGGCACAATTATCAGCATTTTATATGAAACAAAACGTTATTTTTTATATCTGTTTATTTACATTCAGTTCTTTCTTATTCATCACCTTACCTTCTCTTTCGCTATAGAATACCTAGGTACTATATATATATATATATATATATATATATATATATATTTCAAAAGAATATCAGCAGTGTATAGTCGACCTTAATATCTGTTCCTGTGCAACGAAGCTAGGCGTTAAAAAGCTATAGCCAAAGCAACAGTTAATAGAAACTTACGATCTTACATGAGAGTAAGTAATTGTAGTGCTATTCTAGGTGGGACCAAAGCCCCGTAAACATTTTATAAGACAAGTCGTTTAATATAATCAAAGACAATGTTATCAAACACTTATAGGTATCTAAAAAAATCCTCACAAGTAGGTTAGAAATTGTATTCATCCGCGAATAAGGATTGATATCTTTATTGTTAATTGGGTGTATTGTAGTACGTGAACACAAATTACACATCTCTCTCTCTCTCTCTCTCTCTCTCTCTATATATATATATATATATATATATATATATATATATATATATATATATATGAAGGATGAGTGCTCAGTATCGGAAATAGAGCCTTTGTAGATATAGACAATGTATACATATAAATGGACCTTGCATGGTGACAGTCAATTCTACTTGTCAAATGTTCTCATGCTTGATGCGGGTAAGAGTACAAAAATATATTATGGGATACCACAACCGACCAAGAACCGCACCCCACACAATTCTGATTTTGCGAAGTGAGCCGAGTGTGTTTCCTGTTCCTTCTAATGTCTTCCTATCCTTTTCATCCTCAGTGGTGCATCTTAGTGGCATTATCGCGTTGCTTGGGGTGAACTATATGTGTGTGTGTGCGTGTGTGTGTGTGTGTGTGTGTGTGTGTGTGTGTGTGGAGATAGGTACGTAACTCTGTGTCACTGCTATATTCGTCTTGTCGTACTTTTAATATCCACTAGTTATATACGTGGGGAAGGTTGTAATGAAATGTTATCGATGTGGATTGCCCAACACTTGTTTCGTTTATTCGATTGGCTCTGTAACAAAAAACCATTGCTTACTTAAACGACTTTGACTTACTAAATCGAGCATTACTGACCACACAACTTCCGACCATGTATACAACTAGGCCCTTAGCCTTACAGAAGAAGCGTGAGTTGCAGTGAGAGTAAGTTTCAATCAACTATCCAACATGAATACATGCAACTATATAATGTATGTTTTGACAATATAATCTTCATTTAAACAGTTTTTATTAAATACCCCAAACAAGGTTAATTTTTATATATTTCTTAATGGTTTCTTTGTGTATTTGTACCGCCTCCCTCCAAAAAGAAAAAAAAAACTATTAAATAAAACCAATGCCATTTATGAATTCTCTTGGCCATTAATAGATTGTATCTCCAGAGTTAATTAATAAAACAACATCTAACATGTACACACGACTTTAAAGTTATCCTGTCAAATAACATGTCATTTATCAGGGAAGAGAGCCATAAAAACTCATATTAATAACAGTACACAAGGCTATCATATTCCTGCCTATATCAGGCAGACACTTGGAGGAAAGTCAATAAATATTATTTTTTCAGTTTATCATGTAATAAACTACAAAAAAATATTCCCATACTTGTCACCATAATTATAATATATATATATACATATATATATACATATATATATATATATATATATATATATATATATATATATATATATATATATATATATATATATATATATATATTACATAGCTTTCAGCTTAGAAACTAATTTATTAAGAATATTCAATAATTAATAAACACACACCCAGTCAAGAAATAGTTTAAACGGCTTCACAATCATTCTAAATGATAAACACCATCACCATGTCAGAATATAATTTAAAATTGTAGCGTGTCAAATATTAAATCCTTGTCTGGAAAGGCTGTGGCCCTATATTCAATTGGAAGCTTACAAGATTAACATAAAATAAGCACCAAATGCAATGACAGGAAAAAGATGCATCAAAACCATTCGTTCTTGAAAATATCCAATGATGGCTGAAAGTGCTCGAAAATATAATATCATCTTGTAAGAAAGCAAGAGAAAATTGCTAAAATATTATTAAAAATAACCGTGTTTGCAGTGTGTAATTTTTTTATGTACCACGTCCTTTCAAGACGTGAGCAATGATGGCTCTCCACAACTTCTGTTCTGGTGCTTTTGGTACATTTCGATTCTTTTCCATCTCTCTTTGTCTTTGTTTGGCCACTGAAATTCGTTAAGTTGGTAACACGCCGTTTTACTCTTTAATAAAACCTGATTAAAACTCTGTGTGTTCACGAACACAGACCATATACTACTTACATGAATGTGTATACATTAGAAACAACTTTCATAAAAGTGTTCAGAGGGTGTCATTGAGTGCCCTAAATAGATTTGTTTATGTTTGCGTATTCTTGACGACAGTATTTACACTTTCTTTCTTTTCTTTTTTTTCAACGAAAATAAATTAAACTGAATGGTCACAAATTTCTATCACTGACGACTGATAGCGAACTGTTTTCAACATTTCTGCCAAAGGCATGAACCATAACACTGCCAGCAAGCGAGATCATTAGATAAAGGCGTGATTCAGCGAAGAAGAGCTAAAGAGTGAAGGCAATTCTAAAAAGTAATTCACTACTATATGCAAGTAATAATTCTCAAAATATGATTGCAAAAGGCATGAACTCCAAAATTTCGGCACTATAAGTAACAATGCAAAATTAATCCAGTTTTGCGACAAGCACGCGAGAATATAACTTAGGCAACAGATAGGAGAATGTGGTGCAACTATAAATATTTTGCGTCAATTCCAAAGAGTGAATTGGGATCATATATGCAAATTATTAACAATTGAAATACCCTATCATTTGTCTGGATGTGTGCTATTTTCTTCGTGGGAATATAGTTCCAAATACACTGCAGTCTATGGGTTCACAGTTAACGATGGTAATTACTGAAAAAATATTCTTAATGGAAATTATCGTAAAGTAAGCAATACAGCCTATCTATTTACCTAGTGTCTCGTAGCACATAAGGCTTATAGGTACCTCCATGAAATCGCTAAAAAAAAGAGGATAGCATGATGAAAAAGATGCCAAACTTGACGAAAACAAAATTTTATCGTCTAAATGTTTATGTTATTATGAAGACGAAAGACCACTGTTTTTTTAAAATTTTTTAAAAAATTTTCACTTCTTTTTAGAACATTCTAAATTTTGATTAAAAAAACCTTGTTTCTCTTTGTATCACCGGAACTACTAAAATAACGTATACAATTTTTAGCATGTTTTTTTTTGTATGACACATTAATTTGGAAAATCTTGAAAAAAATAAAAATAATTGTCGGAAGTTAATGAAACTTTCAGAAACTATTCATATATGATGGAAATTATTATAAATAAGTTTTTTTTTATTAAAGTCATGGCAGAAATATTTTTTTAAATTCATTACCCACCCTCAATAACTAATTTTATAAAAACTCTAGAAATTCGATCGCATCAGGTTTAGTGATTACAATAGTTAAAAGCACAAGGCTTTGAGGAATGCAAATCATGTTTTTTTTTTAATTGGACCCCCCCACCTGAAAATCAGCTCTGAATTTTAACATACAAAACTCAATAAAACAAAGATATTATTTAATTTCAAATGCTTTTATTTGCTTTTAGTTGTTTTTATGAATATGAACAATATTTTCTGAATGCAAAAAATTTTTTTCGATGAAAATTGAATTTTTAATACAATTATTTGTTATTTGTTTAATTATAATAGATTTTTACATTTAAGTTGTTAAAATATTATAAAATGTGTTAAAAGCCACATCAGGTTTCGTAAGTGTCCTTCTGAGATATTTTTTAGCGCGTTGTAAACTGTATCGTTTTGACTAATCAGAAGATCCGCAGTAATTAAGAAATGTAATTTTGTGTTTATAATCGGGCTGTAATTATAAAGTACGGAAGACCAACCAGAATACAATTAAGTTACCTTATTTGAGTTAAGCATTGTTCTCCGCTGTTAAGGCCTTTACTTTTGCGAAACACGTGTGGAGAAGTTTATTTGATTTTTCAATTTCAACTGAGAAGGGTACCTACAAGTATCATATATTATCTTATGAAATTTATATGATCTTATTTTATATTAATCTCAGTTATGACATTTTTCCATAAATGAAATATCAAAATTAATAATAAAATGAATGGAAATACAAATAACACAGTAAAATGTAGTAAATGTACATAAAATTATAGTATTTTATGTACACTTCTGATAAAATTTCATAAGAAAGGTACCTATAAATTAATTTAGATACCTTTCTTATGAAATTTAATCTTACTCTGAACAGTCTTATTTTAATTTCTTTATAATATATTTTCCATAAAGCATCGTAAACGTAAAGGTGAAAGTTAAGTACCAAAAAAATTAGAGCGCTGAAAGTTTTCCTAAAAAATAACGAGGTAAATAATTTGTTCACTTAAATCGAAATAACTTCACTTCTCTCCATCCGTAGAAAGAATTATCCTCACGTAAGCTATCAAAACGTCATGAAAATGTCTTTCGTCACCTGTCAAGTGACGCGAAAGGTTATGACCTGCTTTGATTTATTTTCAAATTACATCTTTTCGGCGCAGAATCTAAGTTAAGTTTGGTTCAAAATATTTTAAATAAACATTATAATTTCTGATTTTCTTAAAATAAGTTTTGAAAAAATGATAATTGATTTTTAAAAGAATTTCAAATTGATATATTCATTTTTTTATAAAATGGAAAAAAATAATTGAAAATGATTGATTATCTGCCAGTATTGATGACACCCCCCCCCCCAAAAAAACAAGATTTTTAACGAAAATTTCGTACGTGCTAGGAACGATTAAAAAATGTAAAAAAATACCCCGAAAATACTTTGATCTTTCTTCTTTAATAATAACATGAACATTTAGACGATAAAATTTTGTTTTCGTCAAGTTTGGCGTCTTTTTCATCATGCTATGCTCTTTTTTAGCGATCCCATGGAGGTACCTAGCTTCCACAAAACATATCCACACAGTCCTACCCGCAGCAGTCCCTCGTGCCGCACCCCAGAATCACCAGCTCATTGCCTCCATCTCCTCCATAGTACTTCACCGTTTCATTTTTAGACTTCCCCTTTTCTCTTTTCCCTCAGGGACCCACATAAGTGCCATGCTGCAGTCATTTTTTGGGTCACGCCTTGAAGTGTGGCTGATGAACCTCCATCTCCTTTGCTGTACCTAAACATTCTACGGAGACTCGCTAGAGCAGTCTCGCCGTCTTCACATGCACTTGCCATCTAATCTTGAGGATCCTTCTTAAGCCGTTGTTATGACATGTCAATAAGCTTATCATCATCCTGATTCATTTTCCCGACCCCGCAACAACAAAACTGGGACGATCAGGATCTTCTAAAACCTGATTGTTGTGCTTTTGCCTATCTTGATGGCATTCCACTCCTGTTTCAACCGACCAAAGCCGTCCTAGCCTTTGCCACCCTAGCCTTAATGCATTCTATGACATCACAAAACGAAAAATACATATACACTTATACCTCGGTACCACAGACCTCCTTTTAATGGATATTAGAAGCAATGGACAAAATCTGGAGCAGCCAACTCAGCTTGTAAGTAACGGAGTTGTGGCAACACTGGACACAAGCTGCTGTTTCGCAAGCTGACCGCTAGTTGGTAGGCCGTCACTTTGTTTACACCAGTGCAACCACACGTGTAGCTTATGAGTTTTCCCCTTTTTATATGCCAATGTGTTTGAGTGATTTTACATTCAGCGTTGTTATGATCACGTCCTCTTGGGGAAGAGCAGAAAAGCGGAAAAGGGTGAATTTAACAATAGCATAAAATAGTATATTTTGCAGAATCAGATTGGATAATGTGCTTGATTAAATGTACAGTACTATATTATTGCTTTCTCTTTCGTCGTGTAATTCTTGATATTAGCCCCTACAGACTTAGCGTCGGTAATTATGGACAATCGGCATTATCGGACCGATGTTTTTCCCCTTTTATCCGTTTAAACGAGGTATGAGTGGATACTTAAATAACGTAAGTGTTATAAAAAAAAGAATACCTTCTTAGACAGTATTAAATATTAAATGTTTTAAAAAAGATGTTTACAAAGATTTAACGCGTCTTTTTCATCAGTACACACTACAAAAAAGAAAACCCTACGATTATTATAACCGACGACAGAAATGTGACACAGGAAATCCGAAGACGCATTGGCAGGGCTGGTGCAAGGGTCACGTGTTACGCTACCCAATCTATGATACGGGGCACCCTGAATCTATGATACGGGACTCCTACTCTTCAACATCTCAATTTTAATGTAGTAGTATTCATATAAAATACAAATTTATTGTAACCTAATTGTTTACAATAATGCATCATATGCAATATAGGTGAACAATTCAACTAGAAAAATTGAAAATTAATACAATGTATTTAAATTAGAGACATGTCATAACAGATTATTCCTTCTTGAATAAAGCAACAATGTTTTGCAGCAAATTTTGACACATTCAATATATAGTGTTTTTTCGAGACTTAACATAAGAAAAACAAATTCAATGATTTGGACAACAAAAAAAAAGACCCCAGAATGACGTCAAAATCCGCGAAATTTATCATCCTCTAATAGTCAGTTGTGCTTAGTTCAATTTGTAATGTATATAAATGTAGGTAGAAAAAAAAAAAGAAAATGTTGATAAGATAGCGAGGGTCACAAAACACTGCCCGGGGCTCCAATATCGATTCGGGGGTAGTACGCACCGGTCTTGCACATTGGAATAGCGAAAGGCGTTTTCAAAAACGTAAACAAAATATTAATAGGAAAATGTCATTAGAAACAGAAAAAAAAGAAAGAGTGCTGAGCTGCTACGCAATTCCAATCCTCCTATATGTTAGTAAATACTGGACAATTTCCTCACAAATGAAGATGAGATTTGAACTCACGGAAATGTTCTTCTACGAAAGAATGCTGATAATACCATGGGCAGGACATATGGGCAATGAGGAAGTTTTAAGGAAACAAAATTTACTCTTATACTTAAGAATCAGAAAGAGACCAGTGAAATTTCTGAGGCAAACAATGAGGAAATGGCGCTTGGAGAATTTGATATTCACAGAATTATTGATGGCAAGAGGGGTAGGGGAAAACATTTAGTAACCTACCCAACGAGGTTGTGTAAATGGATAACAGAAGAGAGACTAGAAGGGATAGTAAGGGAGCAAAAATTGGTTAGAGCTACAAAGATGAGGAAGTGGTTGAGACCTATGATCATACACGTCCTGAAGGGACACGGCACGTAAAATAAGAAAAATAATCTTAACTCTGATAAGTGAGAAACAAAATAAATAAACTTATCAATTGACGCTGGTTAAGCAAATTCTTGGGAGGAAAATGAGAAAATCTCAAAATGTTATATTCTGTTTTATTTTTCTTATTTCAAACTTTTGACAACATTAGCCTCTTCTTCGTGTATAGCTACAACAATTTGATAGCATGACTGATCATAAAGATATAAAAAACTGGAAGTCAGCAAGAAAAAAAAATGAAACTTAATATTTTTTGCTTTTTAGGCTTCCATATTTTAAAATTATAGACGTTAGCTTTTGTTGGGAACGAACAAAAATGATCGAATTTAGCTTCAGATTTTACCTAAAATTAAACAAAAATGATTATTCACTTAATAATTTAATGAACGAAGTATGCCTATATTTGTGTGTGTATACACACACGAATATTCCGACTATAAGATACGGGTTCGAATCTTTTAATGATCGAATTGTCAAAGGAAGTGATTTCTTAATAATATCTATCTGGGAAGATCTTCCCAGCGTGCAGCTCCGCTAGGAAATGTCCGAGAAGCCATAGCCCGGATTAACCTAAGATTTGTGAGTGAAATTGCTTTGACGGAACTGTTGGGAGGTCGTCGTTAGTTGTACTAGCATGAAGTCACAAATCATCGTGACCGAGGGTTAGAGTGTACTGGCATAGATCAGTTACTGATCATGCCAGATTATGCATTCTTCCCCCATAAACTGTAATTAAGGTCAGCTCGGCATAGTTGCAGTATAATGCTCAATTTGGCTCTGTGGTTACTGAAGAAGCACAAAAGGTACCTGAGCAGGTATCTGCAACTAGCCACCCAAACAGACGGGCGTGTTCGTATTTTATTATTATTATGAGAAAGCAGTACGCCAACAAAGTGACGTTAGGGTACAAATATACGTAACCTAACATACCCATCATAATACTTGGTCTAATAAGGGTACACTAGCCACATGCATCACAGCTAAAAGCGTGCGATATTGTGACAGATTTTAATAAAAGCATCACATAAATTTGTAGATGAGACCCAATTAGAAATATCTTAATGTTGAGTAACCCAGTCCACGCAGGCGGTCTCCTATTGAGGGTGCTTCCAAGAGATGTGACTGACTGCTTCATCCTTCTCACGCTTCTTCACTACTTTCGCTCATGAACAGAGATGCACGGTGCGTCAGCCCAGCTGGTTATGGTCGAACAACTGACCAGAAAAGCTTTAATTCTGAACGAAGTATTTACTGTAGCCTATCGTAATTCATTAATACAAAACATATCCAAGTCAACATGTTCAATCAATTAAGATCAGACGCCATAATAGCTATAATGTAAGGCTGGTGTATTATTATTAATTATTATTATTATTATTACACACATAAAAACAAATACAGTTGTCCGTCGCCACTTCATGCTTCGACTTTCGCGGCTTCACTCTATCGCGGTTTTTTCAGATCTTTTCATTAAAAGATCAAACTGAGTACAGAACAAGTCAATAGTATTGGATTTAAATAAAGCCAAATTTTATTTTTGGCAACAAAACCAAAACTACATATAAAGATATTTATGCAAAGATGTGCTCAAAAAAGAAAACGTCAAATTATGCTTATTAGTCCTTCCAAGGTATAAAGAATGTTTATGCAAATGATTTAGAGGAGCAGTAACCTTTGTTGTGCAGTACATCTCTTCATCACTTCATCATTGAAAAAATTGCATTATTTTCCTAGGTCTGTGTGAATCTACGAAAATAATGCAACTTGTTCGATGATGAAGCGATGTACACGTAAGAACTTTGTGTGTGATTTTAATGGACAATAATAATATGATATTTGTAACGTCTAATATGTCTTACTTTCTCTTATTTTGTCTAATATATTGGGTAATATCAGTGTAAAGGTGACTACAGGAGGGTTAATTCATGTCATTGATTTTTCAATTTCAACTGAGAAGGGTACCTACAAGTATCAGTATCATCTTATGAAATTTATATGATCTTATTTTTATATTAATCTCAGTTATGACATTTTTCCATAAATGAAATATCAAAATTAATAATAAAATGAATGGAAATACAAATAACACAGTAAAATGTAATAAATGTACATAAAATTAGAGTATTTTATGTACACTTCTGATAAAATTTCATAAGAAAGGTACCTATAAATTAATTAGATACCTTTCTTATGAAATTTAATCTCACTCTGAACAGTCTTATTTTAATTTCTTTATAATATATTTCCATAAAGCATCGTAAACGTAAAGGTGAAAGCTAAGTACAAAAACAAATTAGAGCGCTGAAAGTTTTCCTTAAAAATAACGAGGTAAATAATTTGATCACTTAAATCTAAATAACTTCACTTCTCTCCATCCGTAGAAAGAATTATCCTCACGTAAGCTATCTAAACGTCATGAAAATGTCTTTCGTCACCTGTCAAGTGACGCGAAAAGTTATGACCTGCTCTGATTTATTTTCAAATTACATCTTTTCGGCGCAGAATCTAAGTTAAGCTTGGTTCAAAATATTTTAAATAAACATTATAATTTCTAATTTTCTTAAAATAAGTTTTGAAAAAATGATAATTAATTTTTAAAAGAATTTCAAATTGAGATATTCATTTTTTTATAAAATGGAAAAAAAATGATTGAAAATGATCGATTATCTGCCAGTATTGATGACAACCCCCCTCCCAAAAAAAACAAGATTTTTAACGAAAATTTCGTACGTGCTAGGAACGATTAAAAAATGTAAAAAAAATACCCAAAAAATATTTTGATCTTTCCTCTTTAATAATAACATGAACATTTAGACGATAAAATTTTGTTTTCGTCAAGTTTGGCGTCTTTTTCATCATGCTATGCTCTTTTTTAGCGATCTCATGGAGGTATATATACTTTAGTTAGAAAGTGTATCTATTTAGGTGTCTATGTATAATATATTAATCCTTCTTCTATTGTATGCGTACGTCATGTGTTTGTGTGTTTATGTTTATGTTTGTTTTGGTTTGTTTTTTGTTTTTTTAATATTTTCTTTTTATATCAATCCCAAACTCGAGCAAGTTTCCTCCGACGGGATGTGCCGCGCGTCATCCTTTCACAGCTGACTCGATCTCGGCGTAACGACATGCAGGAGTCCTGCCGCCCAACCAAGTCGACGTTGCTTTTTCAACGGCCTCTCCGGGACAATCATGCTAATCGACACACCCACGTCTGTGTGTGTATGTGTGTATGTGTGTATACACACTCACAGACATAAACAATACATACACAGACCTGATTTTTGTCTTTCATCTCTCTCTCTCTCTCCTTCTCTCTCTCGCACGCACACACACACACACACACACGCACACACACACACACACAGAAACATGTCCGAAGCAAAAAAGACAATTTTTTAAGTACTCTTATCCCGCCTAGAGCTTCCTTGTCCACCATATTTATTTATTTATTGCTTTTAACTTTCTCACTTCAAAAATAAACAAACGAAATCAAGTATAAATTTAAAATAAATAGGCAACATATTCTGGTTGCCTCTTCGTGGTGTAACGGTTAGCAAACTGGCCTCGCAAATCATGACTGAGTGTAATGCTCACTGGGAGCCCCATACTTGTGGCCTTATTCCAAAAAGACTATATATTTACTTTTATAATTTGCATTTAGTAGATAATGAAATACTAATGTCACATAGTAGGCTCTCTCTCAATTGCTACCTACTTCACCTCAAGACTAATCATAGATAGTCTGAAATAGATTAAGAGAGATATCAATAGACAGATTATTCACTAGCTAGCTACACTAATAGACGGGTTCCTCGTCTTCCCTGGCGCATACCATAGCGCGATGATTAGCGTTGTGAATTTGATCCTCACAGATACAGCAACTAATGGTCTGCTTGGTAATAGTTATCTATCATATATATATATGATAAAATATAGATAAAATATAATAAATAATAAAAATATAGTTTTAAGGTATGTTATATTCATGGGTTAAAGTGCTCAATATCAGGGATAGAGCGTATGTAAATATAAAAGTCGACATTGAAGTCAACAACCAGCAGCGACACGCTGTTTCATGCTTAAACGCAGGCGATTGCGTATAAGGATGAAACAAATTGTCTAAATGTTGACTTCAATGTCCACTATATATAAACATATATAATATATATATATATATATATATATATATATATATATATATATATACATAATGTCTTTCTGTGATTGTATCATTGTCGAGTACGAGCATAACAATATATCATTGTAAGACTTAGGTGTACTTTAAAGGAATAGGGATCTCTCTCTCTCTCTCTCTCTCTCTCTCTATATATATATATATATATATATATATATATATGTAACGTAAATCATTCAAACGAAAAACAAATACTGAAGCTAGTTATATGGCGAGAAGCACTCTCACAAACAACATTTAATAATAAATTACAACCAACTTCGAATCTGTTAATGAATGGTGTGATCCTTGTTCATAAATTCCGGGTTTATCTGGTCTTATTTTTTTGTACGAGCCGGCTTTCAGTCGCTTCGAACGACCATCCTCAGGTAGACATATTAGTGTGTTTTTGTTAAACTCCGAATAGTAATGCGACATCGAAAGATATTGTGGTCCGAAAGAGTGCTTTTTTAGTAATGAGATATTGTTAAATGTAAGAATAATTTTGGAGCGCTGCAGACACAACGCTGAGGTTGAATTTTTTTAAATTTGAAAAATGTGCGTTCTTGTACTGGAGAAAAGTGGCATGAACTAAATTGTTCAATAATAATAGTATTGTCACAATTATTATCAGGAATTTCGCACTTAGGATCAGGTTATTTAATATCGGTTTTGTCGGAGTTTAACAAAAACACACTAATATGTCTACCTGAGGATGGTCGTTCGAAACGACTGAAAGCCGGCTCGTACAAAAAAATAAGACCAGATAAACCCGGAATTTATGAACAAGGATCACACCATTCATTAACAGATTCGAAGTTGGTTGTAATTTATTATTAAATATTGTTTGTGAGAGTGATTCTCGCCATATAACTAGCTTCAGTATTTGTTTTTCGTTTGAATGATTTACGTTACATAAATTGAATACGCACTACAAAACCGATATATATATATATATATATATATATATATATATATATATATATATATATATATATATATATTATTCTTGTCTACCATATATGTACCAGAGGTTTTAAGGTTCTGTCCGGTTTAAAGATCCATATTCGTACAATTAAGTCTTACAATTATATCTTGTGATGGTCATACTCGACAACGATACCATCATGCACACACACACACACACATACATACACACACACACACACACATGCATGGATAAACGTCTCATCCAATATCTTGCATTATTTATCATAAAGCATTTTTGTTTTTCGCTCTTTGTTCGTATCCCTTTCGAACCCCCCCCTCTCTCTCTCTAACACACACACACAAAAAAGAAAATCACAGAGAAAAGAATAAAGATAAATCCATATTTCGACCTCGTCATTATGCATCCTCTCGTCAGCCAAATCTATGACGTTATATATTAGTAAAAATATAAAAAAATTTACAAAATAAATAAATGTGCACACTGTGAATATATCATCATAACAGAATAATTTATAATCAAAGAATGAGAGAATAAAAGACAACATGGGACGGTTTTAAATAATCATTGAAACTGTGTTATACATTTAATCAACATTAATCTTGGTATTAAAAAACACTCAACGATAAATCAATCAATACTTAAAATTGATGTTTTTATTTCTGTTTTTCCGCATGCAAAATAATGGCTGAGTAAAAAAGAAAGAAAATAATTATTTAAAATTTTTTAAATGCTCAAAACTTTTTTTATTTTATAAAATATTAACAAAAAATAAACTAGCGCCACACATGTCTCTGCTTCTCGTCACTTGTAATAAAGAAAAATAAACCATATACAAAGAATGAATCAATAAGTGATACAATTATTAGCTGAATTTTGATCTGAAATTTTCACTGTAATCTTCGATGGAGCAGCGTTCTTGTAGGTGCATTGACAAGGAAGGAGATTATATTGAAAGATATTCTTGTGTAAAAATGAATGGTCTGTAGTTTGTAAACGATGAATATGCAGACACGGAAACTCTTCCCAACTCGCACACATACACACACAGCTATACAATATACACGCCCCTCCTAAAGACGCACGCTATTGGGACTGTCGCTGGGATGGTTCGTGTAATTATGTGCGTGTGTGTGTTTTCTGCGTATCTTTTATGCTCCTATCAAGATGCGTTTATTATTTGCGTGCATGTTTCTAAATAAATATACAGATGTATACATAAATGATTAAATATGTGTGTTACATCATGTGCGTAAGTCAGGGTGTGTAAGACTCAAGAGGGAGTATATGTCACGCACACAGAGTTTATATAGCGATTTTGTTTGTGATCGTGATACCTAAGAATAAATAGTTAATTTAACTATGAATGTTTAATAAGCAATAGATAGATAGATAGATAGATAGATAGATAGATAGATAGATAGATAGATAGATAGATAGAGTTGCGCCCGTTTACAATTTTAGTCGGCATAACACATTTTATCTACGAGCTCGAAGAGACAAACAGAGACAGAAAATAATTCGCACACACGTCTCTTCTCTCTTCTAGATATGTAAACCGCGATATGACGGCAAGGATCTGTAAATAAATCTAATGATTATATTTTTTAAAAATCACACAGCAAATTCTGTCGGTAGACGAAAAAAGAAAATAATCAAAATTCGTCGGCGTATACATAGATAAAGTTTACAAATTTTCCTTATCGCTGCCCACTGACTTTATCAATACTCTACCGCTTCCCAACATGGTTTTAAATAATTTGCTACACTAAAAATAATAAATACGTCTGGCGGTGGGAAACAATTTTTATGATTTTTTTTCAAAAGTTGCGTTATCCAGTCTGTATGTTATACATTAAAATAAAATAAAAATAAAAATGGGTATTTTGAGTGGGCAGGAACTGAGATGTGTTACTGACAGAACAAGGCTGAAAAGCACACATACACATACAGACACATAAAAGATTAAAGATTCAATTTCAAAATAGTTTTTAAAATGAATATTTGAGTAGCATCCTTTCTTTTAAATATGTTTCGTCGAATATGACAGACAAGTAAAATTTCATAAATTTTTCATTTAGTTTTTCCAAAATTCTTACATTTTTTCCCATTTGGTGGGAGTAAGGGAGTGCAAAATTCGTCCGTATTGTCCCAAGCGCTTTCGGGCACATCTTTAAATATTTTCAAGGTGGATGGGGGTATAGGTGCTGTTAATTTCTCTTCACGAACTGTTCAAGATGTATTTTTGTGTTGTTTTAAATACGAGTAGGAGCGTAAACATATATATATATATATATATATATATATATATATATATATATATATATATATATATATATATGGGGGGGTAAAAAAACAATAAATAAAAGACAAAAGGAAAACTTTTCTTTACCGACGCGTTTCGTCCCCTGAGGGACTTTATCAAAGTAAAAGTGGTGATTTTATTTTGCAATTTGTGTTTGTAAACAGATGTGTGGTAAGAAGAAATCAAATTTTAAATATAAGAACGCTCTAAAATATTCTATAAGCGTTAAGAATAGTCTAGCGTTCTTAAATTTAAAATCCGAAAGCTTAACGATGTTTTCTTCTACTTTAATTCTGTTTGCAAGTACAAGTTGCAAAATAAATTTTCACTTTTTTTCTCTTATCTTAAATATATATATTTCCTAGTTTCCGATGAAAATTTAAATATAAATTGACCATTGTTTGAGTAATTTCAATTTTTATTATCAAAGCGATTCTGTTTTGTGCTGCGTCAGTTTCATCTTTTTTCAAATCTCGCGTCTTCACACATCATGTCTTTACGAAATCCAAAAGTAATCAAATATTGGATAATTTATATTTAAATTTTCAGCAAGAGAATGGTCTGAAATCTAGAAAAAAATTAACGAAAACAAAAATATTAACGAAGAATTTTCGTTGGTCGTTAATCAAACTGATAGATAGATAGATAGATAGATATAGATAGATAGATAGATAGATAGATAGATAGATAGATAGATAGATAGATTTTTTTTCTTGACCATCCACTTCAATACACGCACGAAGTTGAGCGCTGTTAAATAAATAAAATTCATGCATATCAGAATCTAAGATAAAATAATTACGCACGCGTACATTTATTAACGACACACATAAACTAGCACATCAAGGTGGCGCAGTGATGCAATGTGTGCATACACACGCGCGAATACATTATTAATTACGATGCATTTCGTAAACTTATCATTTTCGCCTTTTCCTCTGTCTTTTTCACGTCTCATTTTTACTTAACTGGAACATTAATTCCTATATTGTAAAAACAATTTACTCGATTTGGATTGCGAGTCGTACAGTCTTACTGGGTGAAATAAGTTTAGCAATGAAAAAGTTTGCATAAATAAAAAAAATTATTGCCTTTTTTTTAATCAGAAAATAGTTTTTTTAAAAAAAAACAAAAACATTTTTATTTAGTTCTTACTTTGACAAAATTCTTCGCAAAAGAACAAAGACGCGCTTACGTCCGTCATTTGAATTTTCTTATTTTTCAACAAACGCAATTATTATTCTTCGTCTCCTCAAATATTTTTATGCTTCATAACATAACGAAGATCAGTAGGCTAAGAGAAAATAAATAAAGGGTAGCTGTTTTCAATTTTGAGATTTTACGTCATTAAAATAAATATTTTTATATAGACTCATATTAGGAATTTTTCGTTTCCAAGATATACTTCGACGCCCTGAATTTCTTTTTTTATTATTTTATTTTACTGAAAAGTGTCGATAACTTCTCACCCAACCAGGAAACCTTGCCCCTCCCCAAATAATGTGATATTTGGTCATTTTGTTACATTTTTGAAAGTCTGTCGGATCGAGAAATTTTCAGCACCTTCTCGTGTAGTTAAGTAGAAAATAACTTTTCCCCCATACGAATGAATTATTTCTTTGTTTACTCTAATAAAAATGAATGTGTATGTTTTTTTCAACAATGCAAAAAAAAAAAACGTATTTGAAGATAGATAGATAGATAGATAGATAAATAGATAGATAGATAGATAGATAGATAGATAGATAGATAGATAGATAGATGACGGAGAGATATGGATCAGTAAGTTCGTTGTAGATCAGTTATTAGCTGAATTTTGAGATAAAAGTTTCACTGTGTAGTATTCGAGCCATGTGATTACTATTATTCAGTATGGAATTAAGTGCATTGACAAGAAAAAAGAGGATCGAAAAGAATAAGTATTGTCTAAAATAAATATTTTTATCATTACGCTTTATGAACTTTTACTTGCATAGTCTCAGATCCACATTTTACCAAGTGGCGAAAAAAAATCAAACTGGATGAAATGTACAATACTGGCGCTAAACAGCTTTCCGTTTTTCTTTCGTACTTGTAAAATGTACAAAAGATGAGATTATGTGAGGAAATGAGAATATATATCGATTGAAACGGAATCGACTCAACAGGTGTTGTCTTTCTTTTTACAATGTTTGCCGCGTCGACGGTCAAACCTAAATAAAAACTTTAAATTTCTCTTTTTTTCTTTTCATTTTTTTTTTTTTTGTTGATCTCCACCGAGGATCATCACTCACTTGAAAAACTCAGAAAAATTGAATAAATAATTTACGTTTACGACGTCAAACATCAATTGTAGCCATAAATCGAAATCCACATGTTTTTGCGAGTCAGAGTTATGCCCAAGGATTTTTCAAAATTGTTGTTAGAATCGTTATATCTATTTTCATACATACGTACATCAGTCTAATTATGAGCAATATTTATTTTTCAACATAGTCTCCTCCATTGTCAATGGCCTTCGTCCAGCACGTCTCCATTAATCTGACAGGTAGGACATTATACAGTGAAAATTTCAGATCAAAATTCAGATAATAATTGTATCATAATACGGATTTATTTATACACCCGCTTAGACAAGACAAGAAAACATCAATGAAATGACAATTTTTTACACAATTTCACGTTTCAAAGAGGTTTTGTCTAAATGGGAAGTTATTAATATTTTTTTTTGTAAATTTCTTAGAAAAGTACAAATCTATCGTCTTTATCATCGAAAATCCTAAACTCAATATGAGTATCAAATTTTACAAATGTCAACGAGAAAATTGGGACAAGAAAAATTCATTGTATTCGATATTTAATATCTGAGGTCATTTTTGTTCTCTTTTCTTTAGGGTGTGGTTAAGAAGAGTAACCCATAACCATTCCTACACCCAAACAAAAACAAACACAACGTCTTAGGACGTATAGCTTGGTGGTTTAAAAACTAAACCAAAGGCTACGAGCTTTGTTCAATTCCCACAATTGGGTTGATTGAGTATAAACACGAAAATTAATATTTTTGAAAAACTATAACAACGTTTAACGCGTCTTAACGTCAATGTCTCTCTTAAAAATAAAAATTTCATGGTAAAAATATTCACTACAAAACTTAAGGCTAATGTCTCTTATTTAGATTTAATAATAAAAACAAAAAAAACTGTAATTTATAAACTTTGATTTTACTTTCTCTAGTCTAATTGTTTCACAAATGGTCAAATATTTGTTTCTTTTTGTTTGTTTGACCAACTTATTTAACCACGGTTTCAATAGGTTTATTTTAAAACTGAAAGCTATATTGTTAAATGTTAATAATAAATAAAATCGAAGAGGTGCTGAAAAGTTATCGGCCCAACTCACTTCTTTCAAATGACCAAACTTTTTAAAATCTCTTCTTATTGGGCTGAGAACTTTTCAGTATTCTCTCGAAATGTATTCATTATTTAAGATAATCAAATTCCCTCTCCCCTCCCGACATTTTTGTAACAATAAATTCAAACAGAATTTTTAAAAAAACGTCCCATTACACAAGATGATGTAAAGATGCTTTGTTTTGTTGATGAATTTTTTCAAATGGCAGATAAAGAAAAACTGAATTGTGCATTATTTTTTATTCAGATTAAAACATGTATATTTGAAAAGATTGATTTGAATGTAGGCGTGCATGCGTAACTGTAAAGTGTAATTTCTATAGTTTAAACTACTTCAAGCGTACTCAAATGTTTTTAATTTCCACTCGGCATAAACAAACATTCTTAAAAAGGTTACAACGTTAAAAAATGTCACCCTCTCTCTCTCTCTCTCTCTCTCTCTCTCTCTCTCTCTCTCTCACACACACACACACACACACTTTTTATTTCGTTTTGTTTTCAGTCTTTTGTTGTCAGCGTTTGTGGTTCGAATCTCAACGTTAATATTTGATTAAAAATTAAACTCAACGTTTTAACGCTTCAACGTTGACCCTAGCCAATCATAATGTGTGTGCATAATCACTTTTCTTTATGGATACTAAATAAAAAAATATAAATAAAGGACTTGCTTATTAATACTGTCCCTACCCACGCACGATGTGTATACACATGCTACACATACGCTTCAGTTTTTATACGTCTATGACATGTCTTCCTGTGTGCAGACATAATCCAACCATTGTGTGTGTATACGCACACACATTGATATGTGTGTGTAAACAATGCACTGCACAAAACAGCCACATAAACATTTTTAAAAGTATATAAACACACGCATATATGAAAAATAATGCATAAATAAAAATAAAATGATAAATGAAAAATATGGTTTCTTTTTTGTTCATCGATCTTATGGAATCTTTTCAGGTTACTAAATTGGCAGAATGCAAAAATGATAACAAAACTACTCTAGTAAGAAAATAATAAAAGAGGCGAAAGAAATAAAATTAAGAAAAACTTTTCTCTAGAATCATTTATAAATGAAAAAATGCCAGACAAAACAAAACGAATTTTTTAAAAATCGAAGCTAAATAAAAATTGTTTCAACGATAAAATAAAAAAAAAAACATGAAAGAAAGAAAGTAAAATGTGTAGACGCTTAAAAAAAATAGGATCTAAAAAGCGCTGTTCTTCGAAAGTGAAACTACCCTTTATTTCGAAGGCAGGGGAAGAAGAAACGGCTTGAAGAATTAAATGCGTAGGGATACAACTCCATTCGCACCGCACCCCAACCTGCAAGCACTTGCTCAAGTCATGTGACTGTCGACCGAACCACTGGCTTAAGTGAGCGTTAGTGAGTGTGGGACAAATCAGCTTTACATAAAACTAACTAGTTCTTTTTTTTCCTTCCCTGTCTCCCCTTTATACTCATGCTAGGAGAAATAGATAGACGAATGGTAAAAAGAAAGCGATTTAAAATTATTATTAAAAACTTCCTGGAATTTGTTCTTTAACATTCGAGAGCAAACCAGGAAGAAAACAAAGAGTTTTTTTAATCAGCAAAAAAACTAACAAAAAACTAAGTTTTATTTAATCAAATTTTAAAAAAAAATTATAATATAACTTTAGTTTATAATTTTTTTAAAATTAGAATGTAAAAGGAAAGATGTGATTGTTTTTTTTTTTAAACGGTTGTACAAAAAAAAAACTGAAACTTATTTTAAACGCGGAAAGGATTTCAAAGTTTTACTTTTCTTCAATCTCGACACCGTTCTTTTTCTTGGAGTGTTGTTATCGTCGTGTGATCTCTGAAATTTGGAGTTTCGTTTATCAGTGTCCTTTATTCTCCACAACCAGGTGAGATATTGCTCACCTGTGCGTTATTACCCGTTCGGCCAGCATGGGTAATGACTACTTCAAAAGCGACCGACACAAATATTATTGGATTTTAGTATTATTGGTTGTAAATCAAGGTAAGTATTTTTTAAAAATATTTTTAAATACTGTTTTTGATGTTTAATGAATTTATTATTTGTAAATTAAAACTAGTAAACAGTAAAATAACACTAAGCTTTTCTTTCTCTTCGTTCTGTATGTTTTTTTTTTAATCAAATACGCGTATGTTTTGTTTGCGAGCAAAAAGAAAAATGTGTTTACGATCGGTTCATATATTTTATTTTCATTAAATTGGCTCATCTAGTAAAGACGTTTTGGTTAAATGATCTAAACCCGATAAAAAGATCTTTTAATCTTTTTTCTTACTCGTTTACTTCAAAAAGTATATTTAAAGGAAATATGTTTGAGCATGCTTTTTTAAAACTTTTCGTTTTTAATCCATGCTACAAAAAAAAAAAAAAATCGATGCTTGCTTAAAGTCAGTACAAAAGTTTAATAAACTAACAGGTCATCTTAGTCCAGACTTGTCTAAATAAACGAAGATTCTAGTATTTTTTTTAAATAATATATTTTGTACGTGTGTATCTGTGTTTACACATGAAAACCCACTGACCTGTACCGGGGCGATCAAGCAGACCTAGAAAAATGTGTAGTACACAATGTGGCGATATTTACCTGTCTTACTTTTGTCCCGCTTAATTTACCTAGAGAGCAGGATGTCATTTGAGTCGAAAAAGTGTGTCTCCCACTGACATGACATAGTCTCTCCTTATTATTTTCTTCTTACCTGTAAACATTTTTATCCCATTTCCACCGTCTTGCCTGACTGACTCAAGATGAGGGATGGGGGTTTGCTAATGAATGACAAGAGATTAATAATAGTTTAAATACGGGCGAAAGAAGGAAAATGTCGTACGGAGAGTTGAAATGGACAGGTATGCTTAGCTTCTGTTTTTGTGCAACGTTCACTTCCTGTTCAGTTAGCAACCACTTATTTTTTTTTTTTTTTTCTTTTCGTGGACCTTCGAATTAAAGTTAATTTGAAATTAATAAATGAAATAATATATTTGTTTTGAATCAAAATACTTTATTATTCTCCGCCTCCTTTTTTTATTTATGAAAAGTTAGAAATTAATTAAAAATCTAGAAAACTAAAACAGTTTTTAAAATTAAAATTACTAAATATTTTTAAAGAAAACTAAAAGTAAGCGATCTGTAACCATCACTGAAGGAAATATAGTTTGTTCCTAGCATGTTTACTGTTCCGTTATTAAAATCGAGCGTTATTTTTAAAATTGTGGAAATTAAGACCATTTTTAGTTAAATTTTGAATCATCTATAAAAAGTAAAAACTGAGTACGAATGTGAGATGAAAGTACGAGTTAAAAAAATAAAAAATAAAAAGTAATGTTTGATTTGTTAAATCTTTGTTTACATTTCAAATAATTCACTTATGGTTACTGAAAATGTAAAAAGGTGGTAAGTGGAAAAAAAATCTCTGACTGAGGATAATCGAAAATATAAAATATTTAGAAACAAAACAAAAACTGTTCTTTACTACTTGTAAGTTGTAAATGTCATTTACCTTAAAATGCAACGTTAAAAATAAAATCAGCCAATTTGAATTACATATTACTAATTTTTTACAACTTACGTAATATAAAGTGTTCATGAATCGAACTTATTAAAAAAATAAAATAAAAGCTTTTTTTTTCTTAATTTTTTGTCATAGTGCGTGCGACTGGAGCGTTTTTCGGTTAAATTACGGATCTTCCTTCAGCAAAAAAATTCATCGTAAAACCTCTTTTCTATCAAAATCAATAATCGCTATTTATTTCCACTAAAAACGTTTGTAATTATGCGCATGGCTTATTTCTGAGACAGGTGTTGTTGGGTGCTAAATAGTCAGATTAAGATTGCTTTAAAAGCTTTGACGAATAATTCGAATGAGACTTTTATCGTCCTGATTTATAATTTTCCGAACAATTGAGCTTTCTACTTTATCTTATCTCTTTTTTTTTTTTCCATCTCCTCCTTTGTTAATGTTTAAAAAAATATGAACGAACTTTTTCAAACTTCATTATCAATAATAAAAATAATTTTATTTTTCAAGTATCGAACATAAACACACTACATTAAAAAACTTAAAAAGGATATATTTTAATGTTGGGAAATTAACTTTTCTAAATGGTTTGAAAAGTAAACCTTATTTCATTTTAGTTTCTTAAGTTTCTTTTTTGAAGTGGGCGGTTTTGGTTGTTTATTAAAACTGTTTAGAAAAAATTAGAATATAAGGTTCTTAAAGTAAAAAACAAAATTATGAATAAAATATTCGACAGATCCGTTTTTGTCTTTTTGTTTATTTACTAGTTGTTTCTTATTTGCTTTTAAAAATCGTTACTGCAAGCTGTTTGTTGTAGTGCAGAAAAAGCTTTCGGTTCGAGCAAGAAGCAAGAAACTCTTCCAAACAAGAATTTAAAAACAAAAAAAAGTTATTTGGTTATGTTGGAAAGTTGGCCGGGTCGAGAACATTTCATAATACCACCTTGTAAAGCAAATGTTATTTCTTTTTAAAACATAACATTGTGGATTAAAAAAAAACAAACAAAAAAACATTGACTCCCTTGTTTTTATCGTTGAAGTTTTCAGTGTCTCAAATGATTGACTTTATTTTTAATCTAAAAACTTAAATATAGTGTTCTCGAAAAGAACAGCATTCAACATTTTTCTACTCTGGGTGTGAAATTATTAAGCTAAACATTTTTTTTTTCTCAAATTAAAAAAAAAAAACTAGCCTAAAATATCTGACTTCAAAACTTTGAGTTTTTTTTGTTTTTTTTTTAAATTAAAGTTTTTAACTTTCTCACGTTACTATTTTTATTTTCTCATAAAAATGGTCATTATTAAAAAAAATTTTCTTTACTGTGTCGCGTGAAAGGATATTTTATAAATATATGACCAGCTTCTTCTCGAAGACACGCAAGAAAACGGCATGAAAATTAATAATTTGCTTCTTTTTTTTATTTTTTTTTTTATTCAGGTTTCTGGAATAAAAAAATTAAAGAATACTAAGGAATAAATAGGAGACACGAATTTGGAAAAATGTTTGGGGGTTTAAGTTGCCAACAAAATTTTAACAGTTTTGCATTTGCTGCACTTTAAACAGAAACTTATCTCCATCCTATACAACGCGTTATATACACGAGATCTAGAAAGTTTTTAATGAATTTCGTATAAGCAGTCGTTGACCCCTTTAAGGAATAGTCGTCAGGACAACGCAACTCGCTGTTAGATAAATAAAATAAATAAATCAGTTGTTTTCCTTCATAAAGTAAACGTTAAAAACTAAATAACTAATGATAATCGACATTTTTTTATTATTTTTTTTAATGTAACAACTGAGGTAAAAACAAAAATGATAAAAAGTACAACGAAAGATTATAAAAATATTCAGTTTTTGCGACATAAATTTGCTTAGGTCACAAACTTTTACAATACAAAGTAAAGGAAAGAACCAATAAGTTTTGACGGTTGTCAACTGCTGCTTACAGAATTAAACATTCATATCCCTCCTGCGATATGTGAAGGATAGGGAAATCCTTCCAGACACACCAATGTAAACGCACATGAAAAATATGCAGTGTAATTTTAATTTATCCAATGCACGGAAGCAATAACTTAGGACACTTTTAAAAAGTGTTGACAACTCAAGTAAACTTACACTAGACTTAAAAAAACAAACCCAAAACAACTGTCTACATAATAATATACAGGCCGTAAAAACCTTATCACTGCAATGGGTATATTAGCTGAGCAGTAGACCTGAAACATGGTAAATGGTTTGTAAGTTCGTTAATTTTATTCAAGTCAGTTATGATAGTTTTATATACATTTTTAATCCCATTTTCAATTTACTCACGGCGCTATCGGGAATTTCAGCCCCATAATATTTGCTTAAAGTAAAGGAAACTAAGCAGAATTTGACTTCTTGGCCGCAACCTATGATAATGGATAACACAACAGTAACACTGGTGTTGAATCATTCTTTTTTTTTAAATCATTACTGGCATTAATTTTCAAAATGAAAAATAAAAAAAAAAATTTGTAACATTAACCAAGTGTACTTGAACCACGGTCACACACCTTAAATTATTTGTAAGGAATTAAATGGATTTTATTTTTTTATTACTTCAATGTTTTAAAAGTTATTTTTAGTGGATACTCGTATTTGAGTAGACGCTCCGTTTTTATTTGAAACAATATTTATTTCGTTTACCAGTCTGCACACTCTTAAAGCATGCTGGATCAGATGGTGGTTTCTCCTGCAAATGAGAATTCAGGTTCGAATCCTGTATCGGGGGTGGGGGACATATTTTCTTAAAGTTTTCTCGAGTGTGCAGGCCGATAGACAAAATGTTTTTTTTTTCTTTAATAAAAACGGAGTGTCTTATTCAAATGCGGTTATATCCACTAAAAATAGCGTTTGATTTGATGTAATAAAAATATACATAAATAAAATTAGCTTCTAAGATTTTTATGTAAGTCTTATATACGTGATAAGTATCATTCCAGAAAAATAAGTACCAGCGAAAAGGAAAAAAATATAGGGATCAAAACAAAATAATTTGAACTAGGATAACAGATTTAAAACTATATTCACTTTATGCGAGGATCAGAGGGAAAAATATAGAATCAGGAATCTTTAAAACATATCTTATTTAGCCCCCCTCCCCTTATTTTGTGAAGCTCTGCTTGCACTAAACATTTAAACAATAGTGGTTACTCAGTAAGTTTAAATACACACACACACACACACACACACTTTAAAGTTGTAGTGTGTGAGTAATGCTCCATTTGTAAGTGTAGATATTTGAAACTTCATTCTGTATACACTTGTACACTACACAAACAAGGACAAAGTTTATCTGAACTTATTGAACCACGTTATTAAATGCACTTTCGTATAATGTAAAACTGCTAATATTTTATGTTCAGATTTTATGAGAAACAAGTAACATTCTTTTCGCATTTAAATTATTAATTTCTTCTGCAGATTCCAGAGCCCTGAATAAATATTATCAAACTAAATTATATTTAAAAATATATTTAAATATTGTATGAAATCTTGCCTAATGTATTTTTGTAGATGGCCGCGCACACATGGACATTTTAAAAAAAAAATCTTTGTTTCATAGATAAATCGGTCGGATATGAAATTATCCAGCATTTTGGGAAACTAATCAGCTTTTAATATATTGAACGCTGCCATTGTTTTCGACATATAAGGTCACAGTAACTCGGAATCCAAACGGCCAAGACTACCCGAACAAATGATTTGATCATCGTGGTGAAGACTTGTGCAAGACCAACGACACTCTTTTTGGAAGGGTCGAATACAGAATACTGGTGAACATAGTTTACCACGAGGTCCATAAACAACTTTCTTCAGGTCTAGAATTCAGGGTTGCCCTTCTCCTAGACAGGTTACCACCCAAAGCTATAGGACCTAGTCTGTTCTGTTATTTTCCCATAAATGGGAGAAGAAAGATTCATACCTTTCCCAAGTAAGATATATATATATATAATCACTGGCTACCCGAAGACCTATTCTTTCACGAAACTGTTGCTGGGAAAACGCGTTGTTCTTTACCAGCGAGTGTAGATTACACACTCTTTAAATATAAAATTGATCAGAACTTTTGAATTGGTAAGTGATGTTCCATTGTAATCGTGACATTCGTTTTTGGTACCTTTCTTCTGAGATACAATACAATTACAGACTAATAAGATACATATTTAACAAAGAGATTTTTTTTCAACGTAACCCATCACGTAACCACTCATGCTTTCAACAATGTTGGGTTTTCTATCCATAATACCAGCGCATTGGATTCAGTATGTAATAATGTGTTAACTTTTGAGTGTTATCAAACTTAGAAGCGCGTAAAACTACTAATATTAATGTCAATTATTTATTATATGGGAAAACGATATAGAAATTTTTATTTACCAAGAACAATTTTACGGGAAAATATAAACTGGACAAAGTTTTTGAATTATGTTTTTCGTCACTTTTTAAGACTTCATCGAACTAAAGGAATGTTTACATTCATGCGACTGCACACATTCCAAATGTTCCCTATATATATATATATATATATATATATATATATATAGTGTAACCCGGATATAAGAGAGTTGTCGGGACCGGAGAAGTATCTTATACCCGGGTTTCTCTTATATCCGGGTTTGGTGTATTATATATACATTAACACAGGCTCTAATTTGGGACCAGAGAAAATCTATCTTATATCCGGGTTACACTGTATAATGTGTGTGTCTGAATATGGGAAAACATCGTTTGATCCGGCGTGCATTAGTATTGAGAGAGCGCCACAATGCTTGTTCTGTTTATCCTTTTTAAGGTATGCACACGTTTGTTTTTCTCGGAAGCCCATATACCCGCTGTTTCGTATCCGAAACATAAATAAAGCAGTTCCTAAAGAATTAATGGATTTATTTTTAATTTGTCATTTTATTACTTTAACTTTCGGAAATTAAACTGAACAGATATGGTCTTTCGTGAATAACTGAACAAGGAAGTACGCCGTCCTTAAAAGGGGTCGTAAATAGAACTATACTGGGCTGTGGCCGAGCCACATATATATTCTGGCTGGCTACTCGTTTTCCGGGTTTGCTAGGAAGGTCAGCCAAATCCTGTTGCTCAACCACATTTGCGTTATACTGCAACTATGCTGAAGGGGGCTTATTTACATTTTCTGGGCGATTGCACATAATCTGACGTTATCAACAACCTTCGATTACGATGATTTGTGTTAGCACAAACATTGACGGTTTCAGAACAATTTACAGACTGATGATGTGGTTTTAAACACTTACCACTAATGCCACACACTGGACCGTCTCCACGAGCCTATAACAAATCCTTTATGGAAACATTTGAATCTGTCATGCGCATATATCTATATGTGTGTGTGTGTGTGTGTGCACACACTAGACCTCCATAGGATGCTTGAAACTGCGGATACATACATATACGAGAACAATAAATTTAGAAGTAACTACTGGTCTTTGACTCCCCACCCAGAAAAGAACAATGATAAAGCTAAATTACTACAATTAAGTTTTACAAGTAGCAACGGCTAATCAATTTTGACGTATCCCAAAGAAATTAGAGAACGCACGAAAAACTTGTTTTTGCTCAAAACATTTTATTTTTAATTAATGACATATTTTAGAAGTTTAAGATTTAAGGAATGAAATAAGGCGATTGATTTTTGTATAAATCAATGATTAATTGATTTGACAGCTTAGTATAGTAAACAGTACAAGTGTGCTAAGTTTTGGAATACTCAGCATCAGTTTTTTTTTTAAATAGTCTGTGTGATCTACAAGATCGGCACACTTTAAATTCAGATGAGCAATGTACAGCAAAGCTACGCAGTTCTGTTGACTATAAAATAATTGTTGTTCTCTGTTTCGGCTTTGTTTTATATTTTCATGTCATTTTAAGGAACATTTTTCTTTTCTAACCTCCAACAACCATTTGAATCATATTTTTAAAACCACCCATCACCCCGCTTTTGTTCTGTTACAGAACTTTAACTGCCAAAGCGTGTTCATTAAGAAAATGTTACTGAACTAAAATATGCTAATATTAGAAAAAAAACATAATATATAAACATTAAATAATATTTGATTAGAAAAGATGTATTCTTCTATAAATATAGAATTCTAGTCTGTTGTATTCACTTCGCACTAATGCCTTTGGTAAAGGTATGAATCCATTTCTTCGCTCCTCTCAGCTCTGCATAGCATAACAGACTATATTGGACTCTTTAGCCTTGGATGGCAGCTAATCTAGGAGAGCTACTTTGAATTCCAACACCGTGGAGAAGGCAACGAGAAAACCCTACCATATATTTCACAAGATGTTATGGCAATTTTCAGATAATAAAGAAAAGGAATCTGTAAAGAACCATGACCGCCTTCATCCATTAAGGACAGATCATTAAAAAATCCCCTTGTCTTGTGGTGGTGGTGAGTGGCATTATCTAAAGCCACCAGCGAGTATCTGAAACCACAGATTGTATTCAATTTTCTCATAGATACAAGTCTCCCCCCGCCCCGATAACTTTAAAGGTTTAATTTATAATGATTAACAAATTAAAACAGAACGATAAAAAAAAAGTTGTTCTTTACTAGGCATACGATTTTTTTTTTCACCTTTTCACTTAAGGGAGACACTTTACAGCGTCCCTTTGGCATATCTGAATTGCTAACCCCACTACAGTTAAAACTTATGAACGTGTTGACCGCGGATAAAAGAAAACCAATACGTGGTGAAATTTTCTTGGCTTTGTCTTGTGTTGATTTACTGAATTTTCCCGCAATCGCAGGTTAATATTTTTCACTGCTTTTTAATGTTGTCCACAAAGCATTTCAGGTATTTACTTGACCCTCCTCTGAGTCAGGTTGTGACACAAGGTCGGTTTTTAACGTGGGGACCCGAGTGTTTTCACCCGGGCCGCTGGTCTTGGCTGGTCCAAGCTAGTCATAGCTGGTCTTAGCTTGCCCAAGCTGGTCATAGCTGGTCCAGGCCGGAGCCGGTCCAAGCTAGTCGTAGCCATGATACCACCAGCGCAGGGACGAATCCCTACACCAGGCAAGTATCGAGTGAAGCTCTCGGCCAGAAGGCCGACCAAGCGAGCGATCTACGAACAGATACTACTCTCTGATCCTGGCCTGCAGGCCGAGCAGCTCCCCACAAAGCATTTCATATGGAAAAGAATTGTTACTTGACTGCATAAAACAGATTGCCCAGAAGGGCTTGGACGCCTCATATATGAAAGGAGAGAAAAAGAAAGTTTCTAGAGCATCTGAGAAAGCAGATAATATCGACCTAACAAATATCTTATTACCTATCCGTCAGGTCGGTGTTCGAACCTAGATAAAAGCTATAATTTTGAATGTTGATTTTTTATTTTCAGGATGCAGGCTCGGTTCACTTTTTTTTAAATACTATGGGTCACCCAGTACAAGACTCGGGAGCCACTCATTGTAGATAGTTACTGAATGAAAGAGGGGGTAGGCGGAAATAGAAGAAATTGAAGATGGAGATAGGGAGGATATATAGCGATTGACCTTTGACTTGATGATGTTAAAATTGTAGCATTCAATGAACCATCCATACAAGAGTTTGATCCACAAAGTAGCAGTTCTCTGCGGAAAAGTCTGTCAGAGCGGAACTTCCTCCCTACAAATGGAATACGGGGGAAATGTGGATGATTAGATTCTGTGGACTTAGAATGGCGAGTCCTAGCTGTAAATGTCTGAACTGAAAATAAAGTGGACCGCTCATCCGAACATTGCCATGGAAACAGCGATTAAACTAGTAGCGATAAGGCTTGCAACGTTGCGTCTGTGGGGAAAGAGGCTGTAGAGTGAGGAATAAATTATCCTACTTACCTACTATATTGTGCTACGCCAGTCCTCTTGCTCCATTTATTCTGACCATGTCATACTAAACTTAATAACACCAATTATTATCACCTTTGTTATCGGGACAGTTATAAAAAAAAAAATACTAAAATTACTTGGGGGGTCATCGAGCAGTTCGAAAAACTTCTAAAATTACTTTCATCGTGTTATTTATGCCAGTAATTCTTGGAAAAGTAAAATTCGAGAAATCGATTAAAAAATACGATTTAACTCTTTCCTACTCGTATCACGTGTTTATTCTCAGGTTAGAAAGATTTATTTTAAATACGGTTCGGCTTTTGTTTAACAACTGAAGACCCTTAACCATCTGCTCTTGTGCCTTGCATTCAGCACTTAGCATTTATCGAACACCTTATAAATAGGAATAAGATTTTTTTGCTTTTTTAATTTTTGGCTTTATTTTTAATTTTAATTTCTTTCTATGCTATTTCTTTTTTATTTACTTGTAAAATGATTTTATTAGTAATCCTAGAGAATATAGAATAGAATCAAAGAATAGATTGCTAATTTCATTTCCTTGTCCAAAAGGAATCTATAGACGGTATTCATTGCTCTAAATTTTCTTCAATTAAGCCAAACATTTTTATGCTTCTGATGGTTTCTTAAAACCGTTTTCAAATCATATCAACTTTATCGGATTATTAACGATAATTTTTGTACGAGGATTTTAGTCTTTTTAATGTGTTTGCATGTAACCGATATATTTTTTTCAGTTCCTAACTAACTTCCCCCCCACACTCTGCCACTCCAAAAAAAGTATCTCTTATGAAAATGAATTTAAAAAAAAAAAAAGTTTAACAAAAACCAATTTTTTAATTTATTTCTATTTTATACATTTAAGCATCTAAAAAAAAATAAATTACAAGTCTCATTGCATTAGCGAAGAACGTTACTGTTTGTCGCATGTACAAGTCGTACATTAATAATACCATTGAAGCAGTTTTAGATGAAGGTTCACCGAATACAACTTTCAAGAGCTACCCATGGTAGGTTATTAAACGTAAGAGGAGTGTGAAGATTATGAGGATAGTGGTTGACCCTTGACTTGAAGAGGTTAAGATTGCAGTGCTCAGGGAAGCATCCACGCGGGAGTCTGTTCTAGAATAGCAGTTTTCGAATGAAATACGGAGAAAATGTGAATGATTAGATTCTGTGGACATAGAATGGCAAGTCCTAGCTGTAACAAGTCTCAACTGATATAACTAGGTATCTACTTGACCTCCCACAGGGCCAGGTTGTGACACAAGGTCGGTTTTTAATGTGGGAAGGGAGGGGGAGTGGACCCGAGTTTTCACCCGGGCCGCAGTACTTTGGCCTTAGCTGGTCATAGCTAGTCTTAGCTTGTCAAAGCTGGTCATAGCTAGACGTAGCTGCGATACTACCAGCGCAGGGACGAATCCCTGCGACCGGCCTGTATCAGAGATCGAATCTCAGCCCCATAGGCGATCGTCCAACGAGTAATCTGAGAACAGATACTAGGTATCTACTTGACCTCCCACAGGGCCAGGTTGTGACACAAGGTCGGTTTTTAATGTGGAAAGGGAGGGGGAATGGACCCGAGTTTTCACCCGGGCCGCAGTACTTTGGCTTTAGCTGGTCTTAGCTTGTCCAAGCTGGTCTTTAGCTGGTCTTAGCTGGTCATAGCTAGACGTAGCTGCGATACTACCAGCGCAGGGACGAATCCCTGCAACCGGCCTGTATCAGAGATCGAATCTCAGCCCCATAGGCGATCATCCAGCGAGTAATCTGAGAACAGATACTACACCGTGATCTTAGCCTTTGGATTTACTTGACCTCCCACAGGGCCAGGTTGTGACACAAGGTCGGGGTTTAACGTGGGAAGGGAGGGGGAATGGACCCGAGTTTTCACCCGGGCCGCAGTACTTTGGCTGGTCTTAGCTTGTCCAAGCTGGTCTTTAGCTGGTCATAGCTAATCATAGCTGGTCATAGCTAGACGTAGCTGCGATACTACCAGCGCAGGGACGAATCCCTGCGACCGGCCTGTATCAGAGATCGAATCTCAGCCCCATAGGCGATCGTCCAGCGAGTAATCTGAGAACAGATACTACACCGTGATCGGGATTTACTTGACCTCCCACAGGGTCAGGTTGTGACACAAGGTCAGGGTTTAATGTGGGATGGGAGGGGGAATGGACCCCAGTTTTCACCCGGGCCGCAGTGCTTTGGCTTTAGCTGGTCTTAGCTTGTCCAAGCTGGTCTTTAGCTGGCCATAGCTAGTCTTAGCTGGTCTTTGCTAGACGTAGCTGCGATACTACCAGCGCAGGGACGAATCCCTGCAACCGGCCTGTATCAGAGATCGAATCTCACTCCATAGGCGATCGTCCAGAGAGTAATCTGAGAACAGATACTGCACCGTGATCTTAGCCCTGAAGCTGAGACGCGACCGGCCAGCACCGACGAAGCCGAGAAACGAACGATCGGCACCGACCCTCAACTGGTAGAACTAAAGAGCGGAGCAGGAGCTCATCAGAACACTAGCGATTGACTATTAACAATTACAAAACTAAAAGTAATGTAATTAACAAAAGGTTAACTCTTACGATCTTACAAGTAGCGTTGCTTCTCTTTAGTTCAAACCCGGTCCTATAATTTTATTGTAAAATAACGTCCGTAAAGGGTGTTTGCCTCTTTATCAGATCGACAACGACAAAGGAGCTTTGAAATAAGATTTTTTTTGACAGAAAAGAAAAACCGGGGCGGGGAGGTAGAGATTTGTCTCTCGTGTGATTTTTTTTTTTTTTTTTTTTTTTTTTGTTTCGCTGTAACCAACTAGTTGAGCGAAGTAAAACTTAGTTTAGAGCCTGTATAAATAAACTGATAGGAAACGTACATCTTTTAGAATTGTTATCTACTATACATGCGTACAGCATAAATGTTACTCGTGTCATGTGTAAAACACATTTAGCCAAGACACAGGAACATTCTTTCAAAACTTTTAAATAAGTCATTCTCTGTGCTGTACACATTCTCATTGAAAATCGTTTTTAATAATGACAATATAATTAATAATTTCTTTGTATCCATTAAATTTCGCTTAACGCTTATCTTTCACAAATGTGCCCAAATATTGCCACACCACGTTTATCAATGATACATTCTCTCAGTCTCTGGCTTTGCGTCCTCGTCGGTCTCTGCGCGGCTGTGTGCCCAGATCGGTTTGCACCCGAGTCTTGACAACTATCTACCTTTTACATTTCTGTATATGTCTGTCTCTCTCAGGAACGTGAAAAACTAAGTATGCATATGTATCTTTGTGTAAATGGTGCTCTTGCGCTTCCTCTCTTGTCAAATTCTCTGCCTCTGGAAGAAGAGGAACCCAGTCGAGGTTATGCCGAAGGGCAGTGTCTCGTTTGGGGAGGTAGACAAACCCGACCTCGTGTATACGGGGTCTACGGGCAATTTTTGCCCGAGCCTACGAGCTCGGAACGCCCCACGTTAAAAAAAAACTGGCCTTGTGCCACATCTTGCCTTGTGGGGAGGTTGGTAAATACAAAGGAACGTATAGATGCGACTTCAATCAAAATTACAAAGTTGAGCATTAAAGTCTTGTATAATGTGGAAATCGTTTCTCATGGTACATTTAAGCTGTTATTTATTGCTAGAAAAGCAAAATATTTTTTATTGTATTAAATAGCAAATCATTAGTCTGGACTGACTAAGCAGCCTTCAAAATAATTGAATATATTTTTGTATGCCTTGACTATTTATTTTCTTACAAAAATTGAATGCGTACATAGTTCTGTGTGTGTATTTCAAGGATTATTATAGTGAATACACGTATGTGACATAGATACTACTTTTTATTTTTACTTTAAACGGTGTGTACTACATCTATTGGCCTGTGTATTGAGGAAATCTAAAAGAAAATGTATCCTCCGACAGAAATCAAAGCAGTATGTTCCATACTGCTTTGATTTCTGTCGGAGGATACATTTTCTGAAAGAAACCATCGTTTGATCCGATGTGATTTGCCACTCGGATACAAAGCGTATCAGAGTTCAGTAAGGCTCTATTTTCCCCTTTAAGGAAAGCACACTTCCTCACTAAAATAACCCATATCTGCTCAGTTTCCATTCCGACACGTAAACAGGCATTTCTAAAGAATTAATGGATTTATTTTTAATCTGACAGTTTTACTACTATGAACATTGACGTACTAAAACAGTTCTGATTAAAAATAAATCAATTCTTTAGAAATACACACACACCCAAGGTGCGATGGGTAAATTGCCGCCATTTTATATTTTTAATTTCGCACATGCGTATTGTTTGTTTTTGATTTTGTCAACTGCACAATATAGTAGGGTCAGTTGAGCACCGTCTGTGAGAAAAAAAAAACATCATTACGCAATTCACTCTGCCAGAAATTTGGAAACGGTATGCTGTACTACTTGGCATTTGTGCTGGAAGCTCCAATACAAATATTTTAGTGCCCAAGGACAGTTCAGAGGATTCAGAAAGAGTTGGAGGAATCTAAAGGGTCTTACGAAGGTATGGCAGCTCGGAAAACTCACTCTGATCATTCTGATAAGAAAAGAACTTCCGAATGTGTTGGACTCAACACAGAGGCCTACATCAAGTGCCTTGAAGAGGTAGTGCTGCCCTGGGTCAAGAGGATGGCTGATGGAAGTCTCTGTCTAGCAACAGGACTCTGCGCCATGTCACATAAGTAGGAGAACCCAGTCATTGCTATCAGAAAATTTCTACGACCACATCACCACTTATATCTGACCACCTAACTCCCCAGACTACAATCTCTTTAGTTATTAAGTGTGCGTGCAATTGAGCAAGAGACCAACAAAACTCCTTGTAATATCAAAGATGAACGGAAGGCAAAGATTATGGCAGTATTCATCACCTTAAGCCTGGAGACTGTACAGAAGAGTTGCAGGAGATTCCAAAGTCGTCTGGAGGTCGTGGTTGAAGCCAATGGTGATTTCTATTGAGTAATTTTACTCTAGTTTTTGAAGATATTTTTGTGTAATTTTGGTAAATGTATCGGAGTAATGGATAGTGGCTCGGATTGAGGAATCGGAGAGCGGAGTTTGAATTCCAGTCAAATCCATTCCATTCACTTACCTGCTAATATCCTTGGGAAAGGTATGAATCCTCTTCTTCGCCCAGCTATGGGTAAATAGCAGGACAGACCAGGTTCCATAGCCTTGGATGGCAACTGGTCTACCACAGAAAGAAATGGCAACCTGCCGAAGGAAAAAATCTGCCTCGTCAGTCATGTATCGAAAGATACATGATCACCTAAGTGTGTATCACACATGGCACATAACTGACTGACTGTATCTGTGAAAATGAGATGTCAGTGTTATTTTCATTTTTGCGTAATTTAAATGACAATTTATCCATCGCAGTCTCTACAGTCCTTATTTCATCATGAGAGTTGAAAGTTTCTTTAATTTGGGGTTTATTATGAGACTTTTTTTCTAGCATTCTTTCTTAATCACACTTCCATTTATCTACTTACTACCTTCATCAGGTGTATGTTATTTTTGCTATCCTTCAAGAAGTTTTGAATTTCTATTGTTTAGACAGATGTACTGTTTATATCTCTTCCTTTTTGTTACATTTTTTCCTCCTCCAATGGTCTTGAACTAGCAACTTTTCTCTGCAGATAAGCCTTCATTATGACATAGCTTTCAAGCCAATTTACTGCTCTAGTGTCCAACAAAAGAATTGATCTAACAATGAAAGATGAAAGGATAGAAGATTAATTGGAATTTGGAGAAATTATTATGCTTGTAAGAATTATTCAGACAATTGAACTTAGTATTTTAGCTACCAATTTCTATTTGTCATCTACTTATATAAAATGAAAAAAAATAAAAAGTAAAAAATAAAGAGCTACCCTTGCAGATTTGCACATATAAGGAAAGCTGTAGAATGGATTGGTCAAAACGTGGTAATGTGTTCAGTTGTCTGATCGACTCTTGGAGAGATAAGCTTAGCGACAGGAATTAGCATCTTTATCCAGTAAATTCTTCTTTGAAAAAATTTGCATTTTAATAGTATCTCATTTCATGAATCAAGATTGGATTTGTTAATTTGAGAAAAATAAATTGACCTTCAAGAAAATGAAAGCAAAATCATGATTTTTCAAATAAATATACACTTTTAGATTCTTTTTTTTAATGAAAATTGCAAACTTCTTAATCGGCCAATTCTTTAATTAGTATATTTCTCTAATTGTATCTAATATACTCACTCTTCACTTAACGGTTTACCTGTTTATCAACCCCCTAGACATTTGACCAGTTATAAAATCTCATTTAAAAAAAACAAAAAAACAGAACCAGCTGGTATTGTGCTTTGTATAAAAACTGGTTTTAATTTGCTCTTCCTTCAAAATAAGGTAAAAAATAATTACCTGTACTTTACTTATAGTATGTAAACTGAAATAATGTACAGAATATATAAAGCTGATTTCCAAATTTGTTTATTGCATTTACTGTTCAGTACATTATTGTTTTGTAAAAAAAATTAAACAAATTAGAAATGTTACAAATAGTGCAAAGGTGACATTAAAGCTAGATGGTTCATACAAACCCATTACATGTATAGAATGCCTGAAATAGCAGTCAGATACAACTTCTCATTTAGCAGTCAGTTGATCAGCTCTGTTTAGGGACAATGTTGGTGGAACAAAACTTGGTTGTTAAGTGAGGACTGGCTATAGTTAGTTGAATAAAGGTTGTCTTCTCAAAGTGTATCTAATAAGTCTAATAGAGTCAATGTGTGTATTTTCAAAGAACTGTTTTCAGAATGGTCTAAGGAATATTTTCTTATAAGTCTTGCAAGATAATCAAAACTGAAAGTATTTTTGAAAATTTAATCTAATTATTATATTGTAAAAGTTTTTAATGCAAGTAGTTTTGAATTTTTTACATGAAGGGATTTAAAAGCATATCCATATGTCATATACAAAATTATCAGGACTTAAGCTTATGGCCATTTCTCAATATAATAGAAAATTTGTTTGCCAGTGTGTTACAGCCATTCAAAACATTGAAACGAAGAAACTCATATCCATGACACTACCAATAACAAGCACCTCATCAGCTATTGTTTCAATTATCAAAAGTTGACCCAATCAGCAAAACTTGTGTTCAAGACTTTATTAAACTAATCCTACTTTGCAAAATATATTTCAAGAGTAAAATATGGACAAAAATAGGTATAGATATTACATATGTTTTTAATTTTTTATATTTTCAAAATATTAATCAATTTGAATGTTTGCTAAAGCCCTCGACGTCTGTGTCAAGAAATCCTGAGAAAAAAATGAAAGAAAAAGCTTCTCATTGACTACTGAAATGTTTTTGAAAAGTTTAGTCTACAAAGTTGTTTTTATATTATTTTTCAAGGGAAAAAACAAACAGGCATGTGGCCAAGTTGTTAGAGTGTTAATGTATTGACGATAAGACTCTGGTTCAAATCTCGCTATGGTCACTTTGTGAAGGTTATTTCTTGATAAGATAATATTGGCTTTGGGGAAGATGATCCCAGTATGCATCACCATTTGGAAATGTCTGAAAACCATACCATGTGTTCAGCCAAGCCTTGGGAGTGAAATTGGGTTAACAAAACTGTTTGGAAGCCATTGTACTATCACAAAATCAAGTTCTCATGTCATAGGCAGATATAACCTCTTTTGCTTTGGTTGGCAATCTATCTAAAGATGGTGTCTCAATAAAACAACCTATTCCCAAGCAACCTGGCCACTTGCAGAGTTGTATAGAGGGAGATTTAATTCATGTGAGTTTGCAATCTGCTGCAGATAGAAATAGTGCAACATAACATTTCTGCTAATTTTAATTATGCAGAGTTAGCGTTAACAGGAGGTGGCTGTTACCTTTTTAAATTCAAAGTATATTAAAAAATTTAATTATGAGAAATTAAGCTTTTTCATATTAACTATTCTTTCATATTTAATGTCTACTTAATCTTTAGTTACTTTGAATGAGGAAATCACAGTATGGCTGATCTACAGATAACAAAACACCAAATTGAATATAAACCAACAGGGAAACTTTTTATTTGAATAACTTTCCTTCTATGAGTTGTTTTTATAGTCATCATTCTTATCCCCAACTGATAGTTTCCAAGATCCCAGTGGGTGTCTGAAACTGTGAATAGTACTGAACCCTATATTTAATATAATGGTTGGCTACTCATTTCCCTCAGCAGGTTGGTGAGCTAATCTCTGCTCTAGACACCGGCTCAGACAATTTGTGTTTATTCAATACCTGCAGAGCCAACCTGTGACTAATAGTGAAGCTATGTCAATCAAACCTTAGTTACAGTTTCTGGGAGAGAGAGCACACAATCTGGCATGATCTATAATTGAGCAAGGTCAGTACACTGAAACTCTGTCATTATCATATATGTGTCTGTGTGTGCACAATAAAGTTTAATTTCTAAACGATGCACAATAAGAGATTAAAAACAATAGCTAATAATGAAGTCAAAAAAACTTTCACATTTTCATTTAAAGGAAATTATTTTACAACTTTCCTTTGGCATATCCAAATTGCCAGCATCACTACTTTTGCCACTTATGACTATGGAGTTGGTTAACCACAAGTAACTAAAACGACCAAGAGCAAAAATATAGATGGGGGCACTGTTATTATAATTTCATCAAGTGATTAGTATATTATCAAAATTATATAATCATGGGTAGTGTAATGGATAGCAGCTCAGAATGAGAAATCAGAGAGCCAAGTTCAAATCCCAGTTGGGTTCATTATATTCACTTATATGCAAATATCCTTGGAAAAGTAATAAATCCATCTCTTCTCTTCCCTGCTATGGGTTACATAAAATAGACTGGGTTCTATAGCCTTGGTTCTATGGTGATGGTTCTGAGACGGTAACTCTATAAAAGCATCCATCTCTCAGCAGCCAGTTCCACTTATGGGGATGTATTTGCCCATAAAAGTGCAATGACTGAAATTCTTCAGTCATGTGAGTTGCACATTCTACTACAGACAGAAAAGCATTTCTCATCACCTGATTTACAGTGCAAGTTTAAATATAATAACAGAGTAGTACTAAAAAAAAAAAATGAATAAAACAAGATATTATGGACCGAGGAACATGAACAATCTATTTCCAAAGATTAAACAAAGGGTCTAGTTTGAAATTCTCTAAAGGTTACCTGGATCAAGAAATGCCTGAAGAAGGCTGGAGAGTAAAACAGTTGAAATGTTGTGATAATAGCAAAAGTAAAGATTGAATTTGAATGTAAATAATCCATTTATTCATGTAGAAACAATTTTTATTTTGATAAAAAATATTTAGCAATTATGAGTATCTAGCAATATGGAAATAATTAAATATACATTTTTTAAAAATCCCTTTAGATTTAACAGAATTTATATTAACCAGTTTGAGACTTTATTGAAAATAATTAATTCCAAACATTTCACTATTCAAATAAATGCTGCTTATTTTAACGAAAGCTTTCAAAATTTTCTTTCTTAAATTTAACAGTGTAAGCCATTTATACAAGATTGCTTGTAGCTCTGTAAAAATCTTAATACAAACTTGGATATTTTGGTGATATAAATACTTAGAAATCAGTCAAATGAATTAATTAATGATGTGTTATTTTCAAGAAAGGTTAATTAAGGCCATCTGTCCAATTTAAAGTTAATGTTGCAAATAGTTAAACATTTAGCTTAGGATTTTTTTCCTTCTTTTTTTACCAAAAAGAACCTTTACTTTTTAAGTGTGGACTTTTCTTTTTCTATTTTTTTTAATGTTACCCTTTTAATAGTCAAAATCCTCTTTTGTAGGACTTAACTTTGAGTATGTTAGAATACAAACACCTGTATGAGTGTACACTTTTAATGATGCTTGTGTGTAATCCTAACATGTATGCAACTTTATGTATAAGGTATTGCCCTCTGTGATACAGAATCTAGGACAATACCATACACATGCATTACAGACAATAATGTACATACTATTACTACTACTGCTACTAAATAATATTACTGCTGTTTATTTTGATATATTGTAAATTTCAACAGTCACCAACAGTTGAAATAATTTTATTTTTTAATATTAATTACACAAAACAGATTTTATTACACTAATATTTATAAATATTAACGTTTTTAAAAAAAATTATTTTTACAGAATTTTAAAATTGCTTTAAACCTTTAGCACTATAAGCAACCTGGATCTCCGAGCAGAAGGTTTGTCCTTTCACTGCACACAACTCTGATCAACAGTGATTGTGCATTTCAGTTTTGTGGTTGTATTGTCATATCCTACTTTGACAGCAGCAAAAAAAAACTTTATTGAAACAGAACAAGGCTACTGCAGTTAAAGAGCAGGGGAAGTAATGCATAAAAATGATTTAGTGTTAAAGATTAATTCTATCTCTTTGTAACTGTATTTTTTTCTATAGCTATGGAGCTGCACGTGTCACATTGATATTTATTAAACATAGATTTGTGCGGCTCAAGGTCAAAAGTGTGAAGTACATTGTTAGAATGGTGAGAATACCATAGACAGAGCATGTGAGAAATAAGGAGGTTTTAAGGAAAATGGAAACTAAAAGAACAATTATTCTTACAATCAGAAAAAACAGTTGAAATTTCTGGAATACATAACGAGGAAGGAGGGCTTGGAGGATTTGACACTCACAGGACATACTGAAGGCAACAGTTAAGCCGTGAGTGACCTAATTAATGACTGTGTGAATGGATGACAGAGCAAGGATAGAAGGGATGGTAACAATACAAACATTGCTAAGAGCTATGAAGGATAGGAGGTTGTGGAGAGCCATGATCGCCCACGTCATGAAGGGATGTGGCACATAAAAGAAGAATGGTTGGTGAGATTAACTTTTTAACATGGAGTAATGGTAACCTTAATCCATAAACTTCAGTAGAAATTTCCGTCATTCACAGTTGAGCTATGGAACTCCAATAACTGACATTTCCATCATAAATATTAATGGGTTAACATTTACAAATTTTAGCTTTTTCTAGCATGCTCAAATTTTTAGGGCACCTAGTGAGGATAAAACCCACTAAACCTCTCCATACTGTAGGAACAGAGATGGTATTAATTTCTAGTGTTCGTTCCATTTTTAGAAGACCAAATTATTATATACTTTTTTTTTCAGCCAGATTTTATTTAATAACATTTCAGATTCTGTCTGCAGACCTAAGCCCCGCACCTATGCCAAATGCTATTATTATTTTTTTCTAATTCAATTTTAATAAAGTATGAAAAATCTCACAACTGCACTTCTGATACTGGTGGCAAATTTTGGTTTGTTTGTGTAATTAATTTCAAAGTCACAAGTGGTCCCTTGAGAAATTTTGCCTATGCATTAATAATTTCATCTGTGCATGTATAACACATTACACTCGCTCACTCTTTCTCTCTCATAAAAATAGATTTTTATTAAATCGCATTATCTGTGAATTGCCATGCATTCTTGGGAAAGGTAGCTAAATGATTTCCTGCTGCCTTCTCTACCGTTTGGAACTCAGTTTTCCTTATCTTAGGCTGGTTGCCACCCAAGTTAAGAGAGCCCACTCTCACCAGTGCTTTAACCTATATTGTGGTGGGGCAAGAAGAGATGAATTCATATCTTTCCCAAGAGTATTGGTGAGAAAGTGAATACAACTGACTATTCCAGAATTTGAACTCTGCTTGCCAATTCATCTTTACTTCCTGATATTTGTTACATTTCAAGACCTGGGTGATCATGGCTCTCTAATGTTTACTGACTTTTTTGCACTAAGTAACTTTTGGCCTCTTACTACCCCTCTTAGTCCCTGTTCTGCCATTATTTCACTCAAATACATTAAGAAGGGTATTTGGTGTTTCCCTCTGCTTCTCTTGCCTTCAGTATTTCCTGTGATTGTTAAATTCTCGAGGCTTTCTTTCTTCATTACGTGACTAAAATGTTTCAACTGTTTCTTTCTGATTTTAAATATAAGTTTCTTCTACTCCCTATTTTCCTTAAAACTTCCTTATCAGGAAATATATTTTTAAAATAATTTTTCTTGAAATTATGAAGGAAACAATTGAAGAAAATAATTTAATGTTCTAGGTTTAAATTCCTTTTGATGTTTTGTGCTTGTCATTTCGGACTAGTCTTGAAGAGACCCAGAGATAGAGGTAAATGTAAGTAAATCAAATAAAGAATTAGTTCTTTCACAGTGAGATTGTTACCATTAATCTAGAACTTCATGTCAGCCACTCAAGCTTCTCTTGTATATCTTTGTACTTCTATTCTAGAATATTTTGTTGTAAATTGATCAAAATGATGGTTTTGCATATAACCTGAACAGTAAACTAATATTATTGGATAGTCTTGGTTAAAAATTGAGCAAATTACCTATCTCTTTGTAGTGGATTTTTTTGGTGACAGTCACCCATCTTTATACTATGATGACATTATAGAAATTTACTTTTATTTCAAACTTGATAATTAAACCTTTATAATTATTCAATGGTAAATATAAAGTTATTTTACCATTCTAGAATTATTGAATAAAAACGTAAAATGCAGACTAATGTAAAGTTATAAATATAAGGGACGAATGCCCCTGGGAAAGGCATGAATTTGTCTCCTCTTCCCCAGCTATGGGTTAAATAGCAGAATAGACTGGGCTCTCTAGCTTTGGGTAATAACTAGTTTAAGACAAGTAAAATTCTGAATTTGAAACTGGAGAAGGCAACAGGAAACCACTCAAATACCTTTTTAAGAATGTATTACAATTTACAGATATTAAAACAAAATATCTCTAGAGAGTCATGACTGTCTATGCACTGAAAATACATAGCACTTAAAAAGAAAAAGAAGCAATTACAAAGTTAATTAAATAGTGTGGCCATTTGTTTTCTTAACCATATGGATAATCTAGTGCTATAATTATTTTCCGTGCATTTAAATTTGATAGTTCTTGTATGTGTCAAATCCTTCCTGGATGTGGACGATGATGAATCTCCACAGCTTCCTGGTCTTCTGTTCTAAATAACTTTTGACTCTTTACCATCCCTCTTGGTCCCCGTTATGCTATCCATCCATATAAACTCATTAAGCAGGTTACTTGCTATTCCCCTCCCTGCTTCTGCTGCTTTCAGTAAGTTCTGTGAGTATTGAATTCTCTTGACCTCTTTCCTCATATGTCACAAAAATTTCAACCATTGATTGTAAGTTTCGTTGCAGTTTCTATTTTCATTAAACTTCCTCGTTGCTCACATATGTTCATGGTATTCTCGGTATCAGTGAGAAGAACCACATTTCTGCTGATTCAAACCTTTTCTTTATCTGATATTCACTGTCATATAGAAGATATCATTACATAACAATTCAACACTTTTCTTTGTTTCTAATGAAATTTTCTTAATACTTGTTCTAATGAGCTTTCCTTCTTGGTACCTAAACCTCATGATTTTAAGCACACTAACAGATTAACAACTAGGTTTCCTCGTTTTACTGTTAAAATAGATAAATGTAACCATAAGTTATATTCTAATAGTTTCTTTTCTCACACTTCTCACTTATGGAACACTCTTCTGGTTTCTTATCTCCTGCCACCTAAGATCTTCAAAAAATTGAAATGCAATTGCCATCTATCTTTCGAAATACTTTTCTTTTACTGACCTTTCTACCCACTAACGTCTTATTTTCTTTCATTCTCAGTAACCCATTGTCTCTTAATAGCGTTATAGCATTGCTTGGGGCAAAATGATTTAAAAAACATTTTTCCTGAGTTTCTGGCAGACATGTTTCACTATTTTTATGTGCCTTTGGATTTCTATATTGTATTTTCTATTGTCTGTTGCTACAATTCCCAGTTAAATTTTAGTTAAATTTCTGTACCTACTTTGATATTGATGTCCCCAATACATAGCTCACACCTTTTATCTTTTTCTTTTTTTTTTAATTTCATTATAAATAGCATAACTTGATCCTTGATAAATTTTTTTCAATGGTAAAATCATTTCCAGATTTTTGCTTTTATATTTTACCTAATGGGATCTTAATTGTAAAAACTTGATCTAGACAGCTTTGCCTTTTGGCTGTCAACCTATTCCTGAAACAATCACCCCCCACCTACTCTATCTTTGGTATTACTCCTCAACCCGCTACCTATTTCTTTTAATCAACTGACTTTGTCTGACATTTCTAATGGCAAGATATAGCTTAATAAACTTCAAGATGTCATTGTTTCATTAAGTTGTTGTCACAGACAATAACAATTAAAGAGATTTCATTTGTTTCCATATTCTATTTGAAAGATTTTTTTCTAATTTCAAAAATTTCCGAAAGCAATTTTTTTTTCTCCTCTTCCTCTTGTGAAATAGATTGATTAACCTGTTTGGAGTTTGTTTTTTTTTTCTTTTTCTGTGTAGTATCTCACATTATATATATGAACTTTAACCTTCTTTAGTACTTTGAAAGTATAGTTGATTAAATTTAAGATATTCACCTGACAATTTTTTATTTTTTTATGTGTACTGGAGGAAATAAAAACAATAAAAAAGCAAGTTAAACAGTGTGTGTGTGTGTGTGTGTATATATATATATATATATATATATATATATATATATATATATATATACACACACACACACACAACCAAAGCGTTTGTACAAATTTACTAACAGAAACCAAGAAAACATAC
>OZ038485.1:58149855-58219855 GCA_964036315.1 Acanthosepion esculentum
ATATAAAGAATGATCATCAGCCATCACTATTCCACCACAGAACAACAACCTTTCTTTCCCAAATCCTTCCATAATAACCATGACACTGTTATTCTCTTCCATGTTTTACCAGCAGACCCTGCTATCTCCTTTCTCCACCTTCAGTTTGGTCTTTTCCTCTTGTGTTTACACTCCATTGGGCACCAAGCAAGCAATTTTTTTTCTCCATCTGTTATTTTCTTGTTGTTTAATCACTTTCACGCTATCTTTTATCTTTTTCATGTGTTCTCTGATCCATGTTCACCTCTTTCTTTCTTTTAGAATTATTGTTAGCTTTTCTCTTTCCCCTCATATATTTTGTGCATTTCCAAGTTTGTTTTCAAGCAATTTTGTTAATTTCCACATTTCATGTCCATACATCTTAGCTTGCTTTGTACATTCATTGTATGCTTTACATTTCAAGTATGTTGGCAAGGTGCTTTTCATTATGTATCTTTTTGTTAAATGGTTTCCATCCCATTGTAATATATTATTTTTCATTATTATCTTTTACTGTTATAACCTGTCTGACGTATGTGTATTCCTGGATTTCTTTCAGTTTTTTATCTATTCGTATGAGTTTTTTTTAACATTACAATTTTACTGTTTTATTAATTTTCAAACTGATATTCAGATTTTTTCCTATTTAAAATATTTAGTTTTTCTTGTAAGTCATTTGATGATCCTAATAAAATGCCATCAGCAATTTGTAGGTTTGATGATTGAATATTAAAAGATGATGTTTACATATTCTCCATTTACTCCCTATTCTTTCAGTTCATTTTCTGGCAGATACTTCCATGGCCTACTGTAAATAGTTTTGATGAAATAAATCCTCAGGTCTCAGTTATTTCTCATTTTTATTTATTTATTTGGTGTGTGTGTGTGTGTGGGGGGGGCTCAAATTATTGTAGTATTGTTATCATACATATTTTCAATAAATGTTATATATTTATTAATACCCTGCTCTGAGTAAAGTTAGTTAAGTTAAAGACTGTCAGGCATCCTTTTTAATGAGTCAAATGCCTTTTCAAAACCAACTAAAAAAGATTTGTATTTTTGTATTTGTTCTATTGACTGTAGATTGTTTATTGTTCAGTAACCACTCTGGAAGTAGCACGGTGTGTCCTAGGTCTGAACTAGTGGAACTGAAAAATGGAGCTCATCTGAACATTTGCCATGGAAATTTGAAGTGTTTTCATTATATAATATTCAAAGGATATTATTTCTAATGACTATATTAAAACTCTAAAATGTTTGTTTGTTTTTTCTTATTTTATTTTTTTACAAAAGCCTGAAAATGTTATCAAATAATGATTTCACATTATCTATAATCTGATCCTATCTTGGAGGCATGGATAATGTAATGGTTATTGGCATGAAAAATGAATTTGGAGTTCAGTTTCTACTAAATCCATTTTTTATTCATTTCAGGCTAATACCCTAGGAACAGACATGATTCCGTCTTTCTTCAGCTATGGGTTAAATAGCAGGGTAGACTAGGCTCTCTTGTTCCTGGGCTCCTTTAAGTGGTAACCAATCTAGAAGGAAAATCATAAATTTAAAACCAGCCTGAAGAGGGATGGGCTTCATTTCATCAGGTTATCTTACCCCACACCCACCACTACTACTATGGTTCCAGTACATGACCTTAATGCTTTATGAGACTTTGTGATGAGCTATTTTTGGCTGGTTTCCCAATGTGAAAAAGGTTTGTCAAAATATCTACTTGATATGACATTTAAATTTACTTTCTCTTGAATATAAACTGTTTTTTGACTTAAATATTTTTGTAAAATATTGTAGAACACAAATTTTCTAACAGCAGTTCCTCTCTGTACTTGTAATTTGTTAATTTTTTTTTTCTTAGAAAATTCCATAAGGGTAAAATATATATAATAGCAAAAGAATAAAAGATAGAGACTATAGATCACAAGTGTAAAAAGAAAAAATAATGGACAAGATACTCACATGCCTTGTTTTGTTTTCAAGCTTTTAACCTAAGGTTGTAGTGGACCATGCGGTGTGTGAATGTGAGAAGAGAAGAGGAGTTATCTCTAGGTTAAGGCTTCCGCTGGCGTGTCCAGCTACATAAGAATGTTGGACTTTAATGGAGTCCAAAGAAACAAACAAGACCGATATACATGTATGCGAACAAATGTATATTAATAACAAATAGATTAATACACGAATTACAAATACATTGAAGACATGAATAAAATGTTACAGTCTGTAAGGAAAGTTGTGTGTGTGTTGAGTTGAATGTCCGTACGGGGTGAATTTTGTTTTAGCGTGTTCCCAGAAAATGGGAAACGCTGGTTGTGTATAGGAGTTCACATATTGGAAATTTTAAGAGAAAGTTTTGTATACCTCGCCTCACGTGCGAGGTTGCGGCCTGTGGCCAAAGTCGAGATAGTTGCTCGCACGTGCGCGTAAGCAGAGAAAAGAGGAAGAGGCGAAAGGTCAGCCAGTATTTATACTCCGGGAGAGAGAGACCCCTGTTGACGGGTTAAGGAAATGAGGAGGAGCTAACTGCGACAAGGTCATTAATAATAAACCATGAGATAGAAAACTTTGAAAGTGAGTATGATTTTCTTGCAACTAATTGGTTGCTTGCTATGCCTGTTATTTCTCTAATTACTATTACTTGCCTCTGATAAAATTATGACAATAGCTTTTTACTTACAATTTCAGTGTTAGATTAAAACTTTTTAATACTCTTTTCAACAGCATAAAAATGTATTTAGATTATTTACAGTCAGACTAATGGTCTCCTCTTTGTTATTATCACAATGTTTTGGCCATTGTGCCCTTTAGACATCTTCTGGCATCTGTTGATCTTGGTAACTGTTAAAGAATTTATCTAATTTTCAGGTATTACACTGAGCTTGAACACACACACACATATATATATATCATGTGGTGCAGGTCAATTTACATTACATAATCATTCATATAAAAAACAGATATTGAAAGTTAATGATATAAATGGCGAGAATACATCTTCGCAAACAAATTTAATAAATGACATTAACCCCGAACCTGTAGATGAATGTTATGATCCCTGTTTATAAATTCCAGTTGCATAAGGTCTTTTTTTCTTTCATTTGTGCATACAGACATCATCAGGTATGAAAATATATTTGTTTTTTACATCCAGGTAATAACAGGACAACGAAAGAATAGATGTAATCCAAAAATATGTTTTAGTTTAGTTCTCTATTGATGTCAAGGAATGGGATTTTGTTATAAACCATCAATTTGTGTGTAAATTTTAGCATTCTTTTTTCTTTCTTTTTTCAAAAGTTGAGTTTTAGATTTATAATTTCATCCTTATTTTTTATCAAAACAAAAAAATGTCATCAATATACATTGTGTAGATTTGTGGTTTGTCAGTTGTTTTAAACACTTTTTCAATATGAACATGTAAAAGTTAGAAAAGTGAGCACCTAATGAGTTTTACATGCTGATGCCATTAGTTTGGATGTAGGTGTTGCCATTCTGAGCATAGAATGTGGCTTTTGTGGTACAGGTGAGGAGTAGTTTCTGGAGAGTTGCTGGTTGAATTTTGGGAGGATTGATGGGTGTTTGTAGATGCAATCACTAATTATGTTAATTGTTTCTTCAACTGGGATGTTGGTAATAGTTAGTTGGCAGCAGAAGTAGCATTTTTTTTTATTATACATTATATTTAGATTTAGTGTATATGAGATTGTCCCAAAATCCAAGAAATTTCAACACCCAGTACATGTTTTGCCTCCCCACCCACTAAAAAAATAGAATACAAAAAAGTCATAGGGTACAATTTGTTAGAGAAAAAAAAAATTGGTGTTTGCAAGTAGGAAAAGTGACATAGAGAAAATATCTATTTTCATTTAAAATAATGTATTAAATAATTAAAAATTTGAAAAATATTTTAATCATTTAAATTCAAATTAAATTACTATAATTTTAATAAGTTTTTTTAGTTTTTTAAAATATTTAAATTTTATTTTATCAAAATGTAGATATTTTTTGTGTTTTCCTACCCAAAAGCCAGTTATTACTTTTTCCTCTCTGTTTTGCCCATACTCTGTGTAATGGATGTAGACAAGCCCAAGGGGACCAATTTGAATGAGTTGATGGAAACTGGATGTTAGGGTAAATCAATTTGTTTCCCCATGATCAAATTGGAGTTGTACCTTGTATGTGTGAGAGAAGGAGAGAATGTAGTTTTTTATATATTAGTGATTAAGAAAGAAAATATCAGATCATGATAATTGAACAGAAAATAAAATAGCTGTTTGAACACATTTGCAGACTAGTTTGACTTTTCTCCCTATGTGGCATATTTAAACAGCTTAAATTTCAAAAATATATTCTAAATATGAGTTCATGTAAAATGTAGTTTATATAATAATTTATTGTTGGTTCATGTTTCAGAACTTCTTTTCCCTTAATCAGTCATTGATTTAGTTTTTAAGCTCAAATGTAGGAGTATGAACTTAGACAATAATTCAAAATTCTTTAGAAAGAGAACAAGAAAAACAAAGGGGGTTTGTGCAACACAGAGTTGCTATAATTCTACAAAATTATATTTGTCGTCTTGTAGAATCCTTGAGAGGTATAGGTCTGCAAACATGAATACTGCTGTATTTTCAATAGTGAGCAAACCCAATGCCAATGTTAGACTGCTTTACAGAACTAAAAGGTTCCAACTATTCTGTTATTTACCCATAGTTGGAGTGAGGGAGAAATTAATTCCTACCTTTCTTAAAGGCATTAGTGCACTGTCACAGATTAATTTCAACTAGACTCAAGGAGTACATCCACTATACCATTACCATTCTCAAAATGAGAAATCAAAAAGCTGAGTTCAAATTCCAGTCATGTTTGTTACATCCACTAATGAGCAAATACCCTCAGGAAAGATACAAATCTATCTCCTCCCCTCTAGCTATGGGTTAAATAGTAAGAAAACCATTGTTATTCTAAAAAAAAAAAAAAAATTGAAATATTCAATCACAAAAAATTTTTTTTTTGTACAATCCAAAATATATTTTGGCTTTAAATGCACAACAAAGAGTTGATGAACCATAAAAAAAAAACCCACAAATCAATCAACCACCATACCATTCATGGCTGATATGCACCAAAAAGTAGCTACAGGGAAATTTAGATAATTATTAAACTAAATTCTATTTGTCATGTTTAAATTTTGAGGAATATAATTTAGTCAAAACCATGGTGTTCTTTACTTTAGAATAAAATGCCATGGTCAAAAATCTTTCTTAAGGTTTATTCGCTATTAAAGGCGTTATCAACTTCGGAGTTAAGTGAATTTTAACTAACTAGAAATCTACCTAATACTTCAAGTGACAGCATTTGTTGATTGAAAATATTTGGGCTAAGGAAATGTATCATGGGAGAATGTTCTTTTTTGTTTAGTATCTTAAACAAGTCTACTTAAAAGAAAAAAAAAAGTTCCTCAGATTCCATATTTATTTCAAAGCCAGAAGATATCTTTTTTGACTTATAAATGGGACAATGTTTCATTGTGGTAGCCTCACTCTGAGTCTGAATTTGCCAATCAAAAACTGTCAAAAATTTCTTTAAAAAATATTTGATTATTACACTGTCATAATCTTAATAGAACATATTTTACATTCATTTCTTGTTCTAGTCTGGATTTCAAAAAAAAGTTTCTCTCAATTTTGGTTAAACACTTATCACTAGATGAACTAAGGAATTTATTTTTACTTTCTGATAAAATATTTTTCAATATGTTTAGTCACCCTGGGAAATCTTATCTATTGTAAACAGGATAATTCAGTGTGTGTGTGTGTGTGTGTGTGTGTGTGTGTGGGGAGGTGTTACCAACAAACATTGCTAGTTGGTATTTATCAATCTTAATGAGTCATTGTTTTAACAGAGGGCTGCATTGGGATAGCAAAAGATACCTTTCAAATGCTAAGCAAAGTATTAAGAAACAAAAATTTCATTAGAAACAAAGAAAAGAGTACTGAACTATTATGTAATATCAGTCCTCCTATATGGCAGTGAATGCTGGACAATCTCCTCATAGGAAAAAAAATTGAAGCAACAGAAATGTGGTTCTACAGAAATATACTTGATAATAACATGTGCCAAACATGTGAGGAAGGACAAACTTTTAGAGAAAATGGAAACAAAAGGACACTTACGTGAGAAAGAGATAGTTAAAATTTCTAGGGCACATAATGAGGAAAGAGGGTTTGAAAAATTGAATACTCACAGGACAGATTGAAGGTAAGAGGGACAGAAAAACAATGTATAAACTACCTAGCAAACTTGAGTAAATAATGTTGGAAAAATGTTTAGGTAACAAAAAGACAATTTATTAAGTGCTACAAAGAATGCAAAATTTTGGAGAGCAATGATCGACAATGTCCTGAAGGGACACAGCACATAGAAGAAGAATGACAGTTATTTGGATTTTGAGTAGTTTGTCACACTTGATAGTCCCAGGAGTTAATACATTGATGTGCTTGTAATAATCTGAGTATTTACTGATGTTATTTACCATCCTTATTAATCCTATGCTTATACAATATGTATTCTCACGGAATGACTGCAAGTACTAGATAATGTTTTTCCATTCTATAATATATCTGTTCGAATGGATAGTTAGACAAAAACTCTTGAACCAACAAAGACCTGTCTGAAACAGTTATATTGATGTTGCAAATATCTAATGAGAAATGATCTGGTTATAACATAATAGATCCCCTCGACATGCCTTTTTGTTTATATATACATATACATACATACATACATACACACATACATACATATATATATATATATATATATATATATATATATATATATATATATATAAAATGACAGCAGGGAATTATTATCAAGGAATTTGAGACAATTTTTATGTAATAAAATTTCAGTCACAATCAAGAAAAGAAACTAAAATTTTTAAACATTTTATTATTTTTTTTTAATTTAATGCAGTTATTTTGTTGTTTTTTGTTGTTTTTTTTTTTTTACATACCATTATTCTACAGTAGAATTTAACGAATAAAACTAAAATAATTCACAAAGCAATATTTTATTTTGCAGTTTCAAAATTTCTGATTTATTGTATGATTTTGACCTCAGAATTTATTGCTTATTTTACTCTTAGTTAAAGAGATATTTTTTTTAATAGTGATTTTAGTTTTTATAAAAAAAATAACTTTTTATAAAAAAAATGACTTTTGCAACCTTCATTCTTATATATTGGATGAAAATAATTCTTATATCAAAATACTTTTGCAAATCTTCTTTCTAATGGTGTGCAGAAATTGAACTAAGTTCATGTGCAATGAAATGAATATTAGGTTAGTGGTGTCAGTGAAATGAATATTAGGTTAGTAGTGTCAGTGAAATGAATATTAGGTTAGTGGTGTCAGTCTTACAGAATTCATGAATTTTTGTAGACATTGATTGGTGACTGTCAAAGGTAGTTTAAATTTCTATCTTGAGTAGGTGAATTATTAAATGTTTTTTATGGCTTATCAACCCTTTGTAGGTTATTTAAAGCCAAAACATATTTTGGATTGTAAGAATAATTCTCTAACAATTCTAACATCCTGCTATTTAGCCTATAGCTGGGGGTAGGAGAAAAATTCATACCTTTCTTAGGGTTATTTGTGCATAAGTGAGTGTAACAAACCCAACTTGAACTCAGCTCTCCCATTTCTCTTTCCAGAGTGCTATTCATTACACCACCCACACAGGCCACCCATTTTTGGTGACAGCGTCATTATCACTCTCACTTTACTATTTGCTGGTTCAATGCTGCCCAACTTTTTTGATAGTTAAATTAGACAAAAGTGGCAATTTTAAAATTTATATTTCTTGTTATTTTTAGGGTCATAATATTTTCAAAAGCTCATTTTGGTTTTCTGATAAACCTATGTAACATTGGGTTGTGAAGGAGGCTGATTTTGCAACCAAGTCATTCTTGTCCATTGAAATCATGTTCCCACTCTACATGTCAGAACATTACTTAACATTGATCAAATAGAAACCAAATATCCAATTGGCAATGATCTAGTGACAAAGATGTTTGAAATACTCATTTTTAATGCATTTTAATGATTGTTTTCAGTTTTTGAAATAACTTTAAATCATATCTGGATGAACATTTTTTATCAAAGTTTTCCCATTTAACAAGGAATACACATTTCTAGTATGGCTCACATCTTCAAGAATATTCATGTTGGCAAACCACAAAGATGTCTCTGTAAGGTAGCAATTTTTTTCTTTTCCCTTTTTTGTTTTTGTACTTTCTTTCCCATCATTCACTTTGTCATCTCCTCCACTTTTTTATCTGAATTTGATTAGCCCAAAAAGCTTCCCTCAAATATTCACATCAAACAATCCTTGATCAATGGTTTCTTTTATTGCTTCATTCACTTGACAAACTGAGAGATCCATTTTCTTTTCAAGTCAAACTTTATAGTGGAAAGGGAAGGATGAATAATCTATTTCTTTAGGGAAGGCTCCACCTGAAAACAGCAACAACAACAAAAAAATCTAATAAATTTATTTATCAAGGGATGCCATAAAGTTCATTTTTTTTTTTTTTTTTAAATTGTTTAAATGGCCATATGGATAAATACTAAATGATATTCAGTGACATCTTAGTTAAAATAAATTCTGATTTTGTAATAATCATGAAAATTATGGTAGTGACCAAGTTTATTGTTAATAAAGTTGCCAAATCTCTAAAATAGAAATACAAGATGGGCGTGGGCATGTATGGCTATTTCCCAACCAGAGGCCCACAGTCCGTATGTTCAAGTTCCCAATCATGGAGTATACAAACTCCGTTAGAGAGATTTCATTAGAAAAATACCGTGACCAAAGCAGTTAAAATAGAACAGTTAGATTTTAAAAGAATAGCTATAAAATAAGTTATAAAATGCAAACTTTACTGTTACAACACTTATAGTAGTAGCATGTCAGGTTTCTTCAATCTAATATTTTTCTTTTTTTGTCCTGTTTACTTACAGGACAAGTCACATTTTGTAATAACCTACATTAATCATTGAGTTGTATAAAACGTAGTTGAAGGTGACACTTGTATATTGTAAATAAAACTTATCATTTAAGCCATGATGAAAGCCACAAATGTATATTGTGTCTTTCCTTTAATGGTAAAATATTCAAGGTGTATATATATATATATATATATATATATATATATATATGTGTGTGTGTGTGCCTATAACCTAATGATGAGGGAGAGAAAGAAAGCACATTTATTTTAGGCAAGTAATATTTTTCAACATAATCCCCCTTGTTAATACACTTAATTCAGTGAGAAATATTAATCCTATAGATAAAATGAATACAATGAAAATTTCATATTTACAAAATAAATCCATGTTAGGCTACAAACTTATTAATCCATATATATATATAATATATATATATATATATATATATATATATATAGTGACAGGTATTTGAGAACATACTTTTAGCAAGCCATAAAATGAACAATGACACAACATAATGGTATATGGCCTATCCCAAATTTTAACATTCACTTTTTTCTTTCAGATGTATTGATAGCATTAACATGAATCCTTCAAATTTGATACAGAAAATGAAAGTGTCTATGACACAAATCCATCAACCACAGTGAAATGGAAATAACCAACTTCTTGAAAGTGGCCAGGTGAATCTACATGATAGAGAACAATTATGTACACCAAGTTCACAACTTCTGTAGTGACCTCAGAGGTTGTGAGCAACAAGAGCCATATCACGGCACCATATTTCTTCCTGTAAAGAATAATGTTCAGTGCCATTGTCTACATTGTGGTTTCAGACATAATGGTCAATCTCTGTTCTAAGATTTTTTTCGGTTTGTCATCATGCAGCCTTGAAGTGGGTTTGGTTTTAGTACATTTTATCTTTTACTTGTCACATATTGATATAAATAACTTATGATATTAAAGTGTAGATAATTTTCTTTATAAGCTATATGGGAGTGTATCTTGAAGTTTTATGAAAGAAAGACCAGGTGTATCTAGTTTGACAGGAACATACATGCTGATAATAAAATCATTGTGTGGAGAATATGTTAATTGCTCTCACATAGTTAAAAAAAATAAATAAAATAAAATACCACTTTCACTTAAAACCAGAATACAAGTTATAATCCCACTCCTCAAAAATTAGTTAGTATCTTCTGTATAAAATTTATTGTAGCAAGAGCTCAAAATCATGAAAAACAGACTGATGTAGAAAAACTGAGAAATTTAACAAAGAAAGTTAAAAATATTTGTAGACAAATAAAATGAATTGTGCTTCCCAAAATTTTTAAAATCCTGATATCATTAGTGTATAAGGATTTTTCCACACCCTATCAGTCAGAAGACAATGAACAGTTGCAGTTACATTGATGTGGCTTGGTTGCTTAGTTTAAAAAAAAAAAAAAAAATGTGATTTCAATTCACAAAATATTATATATTAGCAATACCTGTGAAAATTTCATGGTCGTATTTTAATTTTCTGATTAATCTTGATTCTTAAGTTTATGATTGAATAAGCTCATCGTGAGTTCTATGACAATAAAATATCCATAGAAATTCCTCTATCACATTATTAAATATTTGAGCTTAACAACTTTAACAACATATTGGAACAACAACCATAAGTATGTATGCAGGGGTGTGTGGGGGCATCTTGATGTGGTGTAATGGTTAGCAAGCTTGTCTTGCTAAAACAACTACTACTGAGTAGTGAATTCAATCCTCACTGGGTGCTCCTTACTTTCAGCCTCATGCCACATCTAAGTTATGCTTAGAAAATCACCGTAATTGTGTATGAAAGTCATTATTTAAAGAAGTAATTAAAAGGATACAAATGAAAACATTCAAAATTTAAAAGATTTTTCATTTCACTGGAGCAGATGTTAAACACATGCAAGCATTATCACCTATTTTTTTCTTTTTTCTTTCTTTTTCTCACTGAAACCAAACAATGTCTTTGGTATGTCTTTCCATCTTCCCTTGTGATCAAACCTGAATAGTCTATTTATGAGGTATTGGTATGGTGTAACGTATGTATTAACTAATGAACAAGCAGAATTAAAATATGATGACTTGTCTTTTGTATTGACATGTAGTGTTTGTAAAGAAAAACTTTAAAACTCCATATAGATTAAGATTTTGTATAACAAACATTTAAATTATAATGGAAATTATTAAAACATATCCTGTTAATTAATCAGTTCGAGACAAAATAAAAATGTTATTTCATTGAAAATTATTGAGATGTGATATCCTACTGAGTAGATACTAACATAAATTAAACTGAACTATAATTTACAGAGAAATTTTAAAAAAAATATATATATATGCAGCATTTAAAACACTGCAAAATTTCGGATTTTAAACATGTATAATTATTAGGAGGGATGGGCACCGCCTGGTTAAAACGCACAAGACATGCCACATGATGAACACACCAAGAAACCGTTCAGGCTCTGGCACATGACTGTGATAGATGGAGGAGAATAGTGGACAGCTCAGCACGTTGACACCCCAATGACTCCCTTCTGGGGTTAAGGGTAAAAATTATTAGGAATTTTATACTTTTCAAGTAACAATTTAGAATTGAGTTGGGCATTTTTCTGTTAAATATTCAATCATATTTGTGTCTACTACAATGTCCACGTATGAGGTATAAATAAAAGGGTGGTGACATATTAAGTAGATAGTCTACATAATATTGTGAATAGGAGCTGGTTGTAGCAGTCAAAGTCCTTAAGAATTTTTGTAAATCAATCCAGTAATGATTTTTTTTTTTTTTTTTTTTCCCCAAGCATAGCTTAGATTTGGCACAAGGCTGAAAGTATGGGGTACCCAGTGAGGATCGAACTCACTACTCGGTCATAATTGTTCTAGCGAGACAAGCTTGCTGACCATTACACCACCTCAAGGTGCTCCAATATTTCTGGAATATAACAGTTTTATATTTACCATTTATCTGCTTCCCTCCTTTGCTTTTCTTTGTAGATGAGTTGAATTTACAAGACCAAATTCTTGCCCATCAACCTTCCACAAACACTTCCACCGCTGTGGATGTATTTGTCTTTATGAAACTTACATTGCCTGTTGTCAATCTATATACACATTTTCAAAATAATGTCACTCCCTAGCTTTTGTTCTAAAACTAACTAGCACTTCTAGCTATTTCCAAACCAACTGCAGTTATATAGTAGCATATATTAAACAGTTTTGAATTTTTTTTTTATTATATTGTGTATATGTGTGAGGGTGTTTAGCTTAGTCTGTACTGCAGAGTATCTGATTGAAACCAAAATAGTGTGCCCATAAGAAATTGCCATTAACATTTTTAGTCAATTATTTCCAGCAAATGGCAATTTCCTATTTTTCCAAAATGAGCCAGCACAGCCAGGCAACAATGCAGCAGTGAATGTGTTTCTCATGTTTTGGAATTCCTATTTCTTGTTTTTCATAAGGTACTAGGGTTAGTGCCAAAACCCAAGCCACAAAGAATTTGCAATTATTTATATACAGTTACTATGTTCAAAGAAAATCTTGCACAGTTCTACAACAATACAGAATGTAGACCTTGTCTATCGACCAGGCACCATCTAGTGTTGAAAGAGTGAAGTTCAAAACTAAATGGACAGAATAATCCACAATGTACCGGATTGATGCTGTTTCCTTGCACTGGGACACTGCATCAGCAAATTGGATTACAACTGCTTGGAAATTAAAAATGTCATCATTTACATTGCTTGGACTATCATCCTCATCTTTGTTGCCATATTTATCACAACGTTTTGGCTGCTGTACACTCTGGCCTTCTTCAGCTGGTTGGAATGTCAAACTGAACCCTTTATTATATGAGCTCTGGTAAAAAAAACATGCAATGATAACAGCAAAAATTACAATATGAGCACTGATAAAAAAAAAATGTGGCTGAAGACATTAGGTTTATAATACCCAGAAATCCATACACAGATGTCCTCAAGGACACATGGCACAATGGATAAAAGCATTAGTTAGATCCAGTGACAGGACCCAAAGAATGTGAATTCAGTACCTGGTTAAGGTAGTGGAGAACTTGGAGAGGGGAATTAACAGGAGATAACTGACATCCATTAGACATGGCATGTGGAACTAGAACAGTCTACCCCAGCAAGCGAAATAAAGGGTTCAGTTCGACATTCCAACCACCTGAAGGCCAGAGCATACAACGGCTGAAATGTGATAAATATGGCAGTCTGAGCAATGTAAATAGTGTACATAATACCTCATTTCAGAAATATAGACAGATACTAAAAATGTCATAATACACAACAACCCTGGGAACTAACCCTAGCACCCTATTTGAAGCGATGACATACACCTTGGCTTAGGCCATATGAATTTGTTGCCAATTTTCTGTTTGTAATTTCAATAAGTTCATTAAAATAGAATATTGAATATTTTATGGCTGTTATGAGAAATTCTGAAGAGGTAATTTATAATTTATTTGTTAATAACAATATTATTTTAATCTAGAACATGTGATTGCATTTTGTCTAGTTTACTTATTAAAATATGATGTTCTCTCTGAGTGAACAGATTGAAAACACTTAAGTAATTGTATTTTTTTTTTCTCAAAATTTGTTCAAATTAAAATTAATACCAATTGTTTTAGTATCACTTGCAACTTACAACAACAATCCTTTGTTTTCTGGTTGACTTCATGTGCCAAATGTTAACCAGATGACCAAAACAAAAAAGTGAATTCAACACTAATGAAAAGTGATAATTTTCATTTGATTTTATGTTTAAATTTATTCTGAAAAATGATAGCCTTTTGTTTGAAATTTAATGAAATCTGTTTTATAAAGACTTTTTTATTTATTCAAAATTCATGAAAACTTAAAAGCATTTCCATTGTCTTTAATTTTTTGTTTGTTTGAGGATATGCTTAATGAAAAGACCAAATGGTGTATATTAGGGTTCTTTAACATTTAATCTATTATTCAAATTAAGTCAACCTCATTTGGTTTTTGTTAACAGAATTGTTTTTATTAAGGGCTTGGTCAGGTCAAAAGCTTTTCAGCACCCTCTGGTGTGTGTGTGTGTGTGTGTGTGTGTGTAATATATATTTGTGTATTTAGACAACAAAAATTGATCCAAACAAGATTTATTGAATAACACCAAGGCCTGGCTTCCTATATGGTTTTTACAACTTATGACTGAGGTGTTTTACATCAGCATTAAAAATTGACTAAGATTCTTATTCCCACAATCTAAAAACACTGGAATTTGTATAACTCATTTTGCTAAATATACTTATCACTCACAATTCTTGATAACAACTTTAGTGAAAGTGGAATTTACTCAAATGTGTAGAAATGAACTTTGGATGGTTTAGCATTTTTAATCCTGATGTAAAACACTTTGATCGGAAGTTAGAAAAACTATATGAAAAGTTAAATACAAACCTCATTGGTGTTCAATAAAACTTGTTTGGATATATATGAGAGGGATTCACTATGGAAAAATGAATCGATGCTTCATGGTGATAATTTTATGCCTCGATGCAATCTTCAGACCAATCTTGGTATATCTATAAACATCCTATCTGCAATATTTAGCACTCTTTCACTATAAATATATTTTAAAACATACACACACACACACACACACACACACATACATATATATATATATATATATATATATATATATATATATATATAAATAAAAGGTATATACTTGTTCCTTCCATGTTTTAACTCAGTTTTATATAACATACAATCATCAATCATATACTGTGAATTGTTTATCAACCCCATGTGTATGAGAGAGCAAGATGAGAGCAAAATTTGAAATGCTTAATATGAAATATTTTGTGTCAATTTTGTTTCTATGAAATAATAGAAATGTCTTCTGTTTTTGGTTTCTCAAAAAGAAAAAGAACCCGACAAAAACGGGCAAAGTAATATTTTCTAGTTTTATTTCCTGTAGTTATTCTTACTTGGTTAAGTCTTTTTTTTTTTAAATTCCTACTGAGAAAATATTCACTTTAATTCTCAGCTATCAAAGTCACAGTTCAAACATTTTACAGAAATTAAAGAATAATGATTATTTTCAGGAGGAGGCTGGGAAAAAAATGAATTTTTTTATTTTTTTTAAACATTTAAAACTAAAAATAGATTGTTCATGAATGCTTTTTTTTATTTCTTTTTTATAAACATTTCATATTTAAATTTCTAATATTTTTAAAAACATTATTCTTGTTGACTTAGCATTTCTTTACTTATTTAATTGGATTACATTTCTTGAGTCATGAGTTTTCATCAATGTTACTGAGTAGGAAGAAGATTGTTTGTTAGAGGGAAGAAAAACTGAACAAAACGAAGTGAAAGACTCAAGTGATGCATAAAATGACTGAAAGAAATCTGTGTTAATTAAAAAGGTTAAGTTTTCTTTTGGGATAAAAAATGAATGAAGAAATTAAAAAAAAAAAAAATAATAAAATAAAACCAAAGGCGTTTTTATGTTTTTTTTCTTCTTTTTTTTGTTTTTTTTCAAACAATCTTCTCGATTGTCATTCATTCTGATTCACCCTCTCTGCACACATGCACACACTTCTACTCATTTTGTCACTAATACTGACATCATTCTAAATTGTATGTACCAGTTTTAAATGAGGTAATATATATAAAGTGCACACTATGTGCTGGAGAGAAACAGAAGCTTGACACCTTCCACATGCACTGCCTCTGATACATCTTGAGCATTTGGCATGGGTGACAGTCAAATACCCAGGGATCTCCTGTACAGAGAACTGACTCAAGGAAAGTGCCTTGTATGCAAACACCTACTATGCTACAAAGTTGTCTGTAAAAGAAACTCGAGGCATTAACATGTGATGCTGTAACCTTCAAATGATCTTCCTGGAGACAGTGTAGAAATGCCTCTTCAAGTTTGGAGTCACATTTGCCCAATAGTCAGATGAAAAGGTAAACCCAGACTCAGACAGACAAATCAGCATCAAGCATTGTCTGCACAAAGTGTGGGAGGGACTGCACATTTATTAACGAGTTTGTTGAAACTCCCAGAAACGGTAAAAATTGAGATGACAGAATATGAGAAACGTTTACAATTGTTTTGCACACACACACATACACACACACACGCACATGCACAAATTAACTAACCTTCTCACTTTTCAAGGCAGGATGTGACACAAGGTTGTTTTTTATGTGGGGTGCACATATACATGGATATATATCAACCAAGGAAAAAATTCCCCAGTCTCTCTGTGACCACTGTTAAGCTGGCCTCTGTATTACAATGATCTTACTTCTCTTAGTGCAATTAGGAAGGTGCTGCCACAGGATTGGGATCCCTGGGACTGGGCATCTTCTCCCATTTCAAATAAGGCGAGAAGAGATACTATGTTTTTGATCCTAGCCAAAAGGCTGAGAACAAAATGATCTGAAAACAGTGTTATTGTAACAACGTTATAAAGGAAACATTAATGTGAAATGTATTATCCATGTTCTAAAATGAGTTTTTGATGTTTTTCATCTGTTGATTTTGTGAACTGTTGTATTTCTACATATGAAATAGACTGAATAGTGTCCAGAATGGCATTCCAAATTTCCTCTTTAAATAAAGTAAATTGATCTTCACCAATGTAAAACTTCCTCTTCAGAACGTATCAACTTTTCAAACCGGTTAAAGTCGAGCGAACAAGGACATTTCATCATACAAGTGTTTTCGATAAACCATTTTATTCAAATATTCATTAGTTTTCATTGCTGAATGTAAGAGCATTGTCCTGCATATAAATAATCTTTATGAAAGTGTTAAGCTTCTTCAACCATAGCTCTACATATACCTTCAAAAAACTGTGTGCTGTCATTTTAGCACCATCTGAAACTTGTCATGGACCCATCACTTGATCCTTTCATAACCTACACTAAAACATACTGCCTCAGCCATTTTGGCATTTCCGCTTCTAAGAATGATTTCCTCCATCAGCAACTCAGTCTTTGCTCCCACTGTTTATTTGTTGTTGAAAAATTGTCTTTTCATGTATTTTGTGCCTCATTTTATTTGATTCTTTGTTTTTTTATTATTGATAGTTTCTTAAGGCCTAGTGATCAGTCTCATTTTTGCCTCTTAAATTAGGACCTGACATCTTGTGCCTTTTAATACTTCCTCACTGCCACAATACCTAAAGATTTCATAGCTTGGCAAAAATAATTTTTTATAACTTCTCTTTTCATACAATGCAAAGGTCGATGATATAAAGTTCTCAATCAAACTTCTTCACTGTTTGGTACTTGTTGAGAACTTTTGCAATTTCTTACCTTTTGCAATCATTGGAGATTTTAAATAGTTCTCCCTCTGTCAAATCAACCTTATGGTTCATTTTAAAGCTTTAAACTCAAAATTTGGGTATTAATTTCATACATTTTGGTACAGATGACTGCTATTTGTTTACATCTGAACAAAGTGAACAGATTTTCATTCTAAATTTGCAGATGTTGCCATCATTCATGAAATTAACGTTTTAGATTCCAATAAACATTTTATTGATGCAGCATGTGACACACACACACACACACACTGTATAAACATTAATAAAGGTTGTGTTTCATGAAAAACAAAAATCCAGTCAACCTGGTTATTTCTAGAAGGTAATGTTTTTGAAGACAAGCAGTTCTTGTAATTATAGTGCTTGATATCAATATTATTAATAGCAATAAATAAAATTAAATGTTTACTTATTTTGTTTCTACTCTGAGTTTTGCAGAGATTACATCCACTTCTCCAGGAAGTTGATTGTAAAAGTGAATACAATTTCAGAAATAGTCAAATGGAGATAAATTCAATTTCCAAACAAGCCTCATAGCAAGTTGATGTAATCTCCATTAAACCCACAGTAAATGCAAATGAACATTTAATATATATATATATATATATATATATATGTATATATATATATATATATATATATATATATATTTATTTATTTGAGCAATATATCATAACTTTCAGCTTATATGTAATATCTACTATAATGGCTTGAAATTGGAAATCTGAGAGCCGAGTTCCAATTCCAGTTGGGTTAATATTATTCCCTTAGACACAAATACCATAGGGAAAGATATGAAGCCACCTCTTCTCTCCCAGCTATGGGTTAATTAGAACTTGTAAATAATTATTATCTCAAAAAAATTCTTACAATTTAATATTTTCTGGCTTTAAATAACCTGCAAAATGTTGATAAAACAAAACTAATCAATCAAAAATATTGATAAATTTTGAAAGTGTTACTTTTTATTATACAAAATGCAATAAAAATGTTTGAGTAAATCCAAAAAAATATAGGTATTTACCAGTGCGCCTACATATAACCATATGTAACACAAGGTTGTGGGTTTATTGGCAATAAACTCAGCCCCCTCCAAAGGGAGAGGTAGGCCATAGAAACATCGATTAAAACAATATTACATAGATTATTATTTTACATGTTAATATGAGTTTATTGACTTCCCTGTTTTTTTTGGGGGGGGGGGTATCTATTGATTTTGTTAACTTTCCTTTTATTTTGACTGTATCATTACTTACAGCAATTTTTATTAATTCACAGATGCCTATGCTTGAATATTGTTTTCCATTCTTGAATATATCTTTTTTAAAGATAGAACACAACTTTTCTATTGTCTTGATATCCAAAAGAGACTGGTGGCACATTGTTAACTTGATGTCCTTGAAACCATTTGCCAAGGTAACAAATATTCAGCATTGCTGAATATGAAGTAACATTGTTTCCAATGAATATAATCTTTAGCTTAAAGCTTTTTGATTGTAAACTGTACTACTCAAGAAATGTCTTGGAACTTAAGAGTAATACTCTGCATTTATCTTTAGACCATCATCAACTTTGAAGAGACCTACAATTTTACTACATATAATACTAAGTCAAAAATCTTTCTTGCTTTCACTTGTCTAAGTCATGGTAGTTGAGTATTTTCATGAAGGATAAATCTCTCTAAACTAACTTCCAGTTTCCTCCAAATAAGCTTTAAGTTTGTGTAAAAAATTTTAAAAAAATGCTGTTGAGAAATTTGTTTTCACGTACTGCTTCACCTAATTTTTTTTCTCTTTGTGATGTTTACTTAAAGTTGGTAGTTAGCAGAGATTCGCTTAACCCAAACATTTTTATAACCCCATTTTCCTTTGTATAGAAAACGAAGCCTCTGAAATATTCATACTTATTTTTCAGTTTTTAAAATACTTTTTTCTTTTCTTCCTAAGAATTTTTTTTTTTTAACTTATTTTGTGCATCTCTTCACTAGATGTCTCTGCTTGTCATCATTGTAGACAAAATGACTGTTCATTCTTCAAAGCTGCAACACCTTTCTCAAGTGTTCTCATCACTTTCAATACGATTCTCCATTTATGTGCATTACTTTTATTTTGATGTTTTATAACTTTTGATGCTCTCAGGGGAGATTCCTATATTTATATCTCTACTAATTTTACTTGAGTTTCCTTCTGTGGTCACCTAGGATGTTTACAGGAAGTTTTGGCAATTTAATTTTTTTTTTTTTTATACTTTAATTCCTGGCTGATTTATTTTAATCTCAAAAGCAATACTACCTTTCTAAGTTTCAAAAAAACAGATTCTGGTTTATGCTCACATCATTTGTTTGCATGGTCAAACCAAAGTCGTTTGCACAATTCTCAGTTAATCATTGTTTCCCGCTCAGTCAAGTATTCTTTTTTGATTTTTATAATTTCTCCCTTTTAACAATAATTGCTGTTTTTTTTATTAATTGTCATCTTGATTTATGAAAACATTTTAAGGATCATCTCTTCGTTTATATATGTTTATTGTCGATATTTTTATTTCACTATTTCGTAATTTTATCATTATTTTCTTACAATTTTTTTTTTTTTTTTTTTTTAGCTATTATGTTTCTGTTATTTGACTCAACTCTTTTCTTTTAATCATTATTTCCATCATCTTTCTCCCCAACCCTGCTTCCTTTTTTTTTACGACCACTGCTTACCTAAAAGTTGCTCAGTTATGGCTGGATTGTTCGCTTCCACCCCTCTGCACTCCTTGATTCTTTTTTTTTTTTTTTTTTTTCCTTAACAACTTTATTCAGTGTCAACATAATCCTTATTCTTTGTACCCTATTGGTTTCTTCTAACTTCCAACCCTAATTCAAGCTTCAATCCAAACTTTGCTAAGTAGGGGGTCTGCCTGTCCCTGGCAGCGGTAGGTAGAACAAGAACAAAAGGTAGTTATTTCACCTTCTTCAATTTGAAACTAAGCCTAAATAAGACAAAAGCGGCCTTGGGCTTCGATTGAGATCCCTCCCTTTTTTTCCTTTTTTAAATGTGGGGCAAAGGGAAGCAAAAATAAAAGGTACATGAAATAAGAAACTGTTTTGAGCCAACTTCCTACTCGTCTCCCACCTTCTTTTTATTTTAATTTAAAAGAAAAAATATTTCCAATTATTTTTACACGTTGACCTTCTTTCTACTTCCTTTTTGTGTGCTGCCTTTGTGATTTTTGAAGTTCTAGACACACTATATCAACCCTGAATCCATCATGGAACAGCTGTTACCAACCATATGTCAGCCTCCTTCTGCTATGAGGTGGTGTCCCTGGACTTTCACTCCCCACATCACTCAGTTCACCCTGATAAAGAAGTTCTTCTTCCTTGTGAAAAATAAGGAAGTACATTCATCCACTCATTCATTTCTTGTATCCATCATTGTTACTGCTTATTAATTAGCTTATTACTGGAATTTAAGAACTTCAATGTTTTCTCATCTACTTACTAACAAATTAATCAACTTTTCACTCTCCTTCCTTCTTTCTTTCTTTCTTTCCTTCCTTCCTTCCCGCTTTCCTTCCTTCCCTCTCTCCCTCCCTCCCTCCCTCCCTCCCTCTCTCCCTCCCTCTCTCTTTCCTTCTCCCTCCCTCTCTCTTTCCCTCTCCCTCCCTCTCTCTTTCCCTCTCCCTCCCTCCCTCTCCCTCCCTCTCCCTCTCTTTTCCCTCTTTCTTTCTTTCTTTTCCCTCTTTCTTTCTTTCTTTTCCCGCTTTCTTTCTTTCCCCTCTTTCTTTCCCCTCTTTCTTTCCCCTCCCTTTTGTTTTCTCTTCATTTGGTCTCATTTCTTATCACCATGTCTCATTGTCTTCCTTCAGCTGATGTATTTCCTACCACCACTATTTCTTCTACATAACCATCTTTTTCCCCTTTTTCATTGTTCCCTTCCTTCTACTCATTTTTCTTTCTCCTTTCATCTTAATCCATTTTCTTTCTTTTTTCTAAGATACCTTTTTCTAAGATACCTTTCCTTATCTTCTTTCCCCCCGGCCTCTTTCTACTATTTAATAACTGTTTCACGTCTCCCTTCACTTCCTCCTTGATTTTTAAGTAGCAAGGCCGTGACAGTCGTATAGATGAGGATGCTTCAGTTAACGGATTGGCAAAATCTTATGAAGGGATAAAAGTTGTATAGGCAAGCTAATTCACCTCGGGCTTGAAGAAGAAAATCGCAGTATGGGAGGCAGGCCCTTATGTCGTATGTATGCAGGTCATACATGTGGGTCACCCAATGCAGGGGTTAGGTTGACAAAGAAATTATGTGCCCTGATGACATCACTGGAATACTTTGAGCAAAATGAAGAGTAAAAAAAGGAAAGGCACAAAAAATAACAAACAAATTACCAATGTTGAAATTGTTTAATCTGTCTACATTTTTTCATTTCCTACATATTCCATTGGTAAGGAGGAAGTTCCACTCAGATAGCTTCATCATTAGAACTGCTTCTTTGTGGAATAAACTCTCAAAAGGATGATTTCCTAGTCACTACAATCTTAACTTAAATTTAGGGTCATCTGTTATGTATTCTATATATATTCTCAGAATCTACATGTACTTCCTTCTCTTGGGTTTGAGTGGCTTTTTGGGTCTTGTATTAGGTAAAAAAAAAAATTTTTAATTTAAAAATGATAAAAGCAGAAGTGAAAAACATGTTTGTAGCTAATTAATATTTAATTAAACAATTGTTAATCACATTAACTATCATATTTTGGAATTTGTATGTGAGGTGTTAGCTAAAAATCTTGGATTTGAACAGATGGATCAATCTGTTCACCTGTCAAGTTACAAAATGCTTCACTTATCTTTATAGATTTTTCACATGTATCTCAAAATCACTCCACCATGAAATAGTTTTCTTTTGTTCATTCTTTGAAGAAGTCACTTGACACTTTCATTTCACCAAAGTTTTGTGAAGCATGTTGTGCCTGCTTCTACATCTTCTTCATCTATAATATATTATTTTAGAAATGCTTACATTAATAACTGGACAAAGACAAACTTTTTTAATTGTAATATTCAGTTTATAATCAATTTTTCCTCTGCCCCTAAAAATAGTTTTAGTGACTAAACATAAGTGGGGAATTTCTTAATGTCTGTTTTTTTTAAAAAAAAGAAAAAAAAAAGAAAAAAAAAGCTAATTAGTAATAACAATACTGGTTGTGAGTGACTGAGAGTAATGGTAAAGATGATGGGCAACAATAAAAACAAGCAAACTTCAAATGCAGCCATGATGAAAATAAAACCATAATTATTAATAGCACAACTGCCAGTATTTGCTTTCTCACTCTATATGAAATCATTCTAGTGATTTAAAACTTTTTTGTATTTGCTTAATTTATACTCTCATAAGATATATAATATATGTGTGTGTGTGTGTGTGTGTAATAAAAATTTTTTTTAAGGTATACTATATTTATGGGTTAAAGTGATCAATATCAGAGCATGTATAAATATAAAAGTGGTCATTGAGGTCAACAAAAAGATGAAAGGAAAACTTTTACCAATGTGCTTTGTCCTCTAATGGACTTTATCAATGTAATTCAGAGGATGAAACATGTTGGTAAAGAAAAATTTTCCTTCTGTCTTTTCATATTGTTGTTTTATAGATATATTATTATATGATGATTTATGAGGGTAATATATATTGTGACATTAATCAGCTTTGAATGTCCTCCATCAATCAGATCAAATGATCTGGATGGTTGAAGTGCCTTTTGTCTAGGAAGCAATTGGGTCGAGGATGCAAAATGAAAATCACTAAGAGTTACCAGGGAAGACAATAGTTTGAATTACTTGAGCGGTAACTGCTGATTAACCATAGAACGCAGATATGTAATTAAGTTGCCCAGGTGAGGTTGGTTTCCATGGCAATAGTATTAGGGCTATGAGTTTAAATTAAGGAACTTAAACAATGATGGGGTTATGGCCATCATTATGATAATTCTTTTCCTCACTCCCTCCTTTTCATCACTTATTCTTTTTCTTACTGCATTCCTCTCTTTCCCATGCTCTTTTCTTTGTCTCCCACCTTCCCTAATCTCCTGCTCTTTTTATATATCTCTCTCTCTTCTTTCCCTCACTCTTCCCTCTGTATTTCAAGCTCTTTTCTTCCCTCCTCTTTCCCCTCTCTATCTTCCTACACATCTTCTTCCTTTTCTCTTCCCTGCTCTCTCTCTACACATCTTCCTCCTTTTCTCTTCCCTGCTCTCTCTCTACACATCTTCCCCCTTTTCTCTTCCCTGCTCTCTCGCTACACATTTTTTTTTCTCTTTTTCTCTTCCCTGCTCTCTCGCTACACATTTTTTTTTCTCTTTTTCTCTTCCCTGCTCTCTCGCTACACATTTTTTTTTCCTCTTTTTCTCTTCCCTGCTCTCTCGCTACACATTTTTTTTTCCTCTTTTTCTCTTCCCTGCTCTCTCGCTACACATTTTTTTTTCCTCTTTTTCTCTTCCCTGCTCTCTCGCTACACATTTTTTTTTCCTCTTTTTCTCTTCCCTGCTCTCTCGCTACACATTTTTTTTTCCTCTTTTTCTCTCAAAAGAGATGTGAATAATGAAAAGCTTTTAATCATTTTCTTAAAGCTCCTGTTCATGGTGGTAATTAGAAATGTATTTATTTTATTTTTTTGATAGGGAAGGATTTTGTTTTTATTCCTTTTGTGAATGATTTTGTCTGCATAGTAAAATGAAACATTAGTGATTTATTAATATCAATTTTTTTAAATAAACCGTTTTGAGTCTCTTTCAGAAAGTTTAGAAGTTGTATTGTCAGAATCCATTTCCAGTTTTAATATAAAATTGTATAATAAAAATCCAGTAAATTAGTGAATACTTTTTGCTAGCCTCAAGAAATTCTCAATGAATGTGTAAATTATAATTTGCTAACCCCAAATTGATAATGGTTGTCCTAATAAGGACATCAGGGAACTTCAGACAACAACATGTGTATGACAATAAGAATGTCTGTTCTTAGAAATTATCCTAGTAAGAATGTCCGTCCGTTAGAAATTATCCTAGAAAAGTACACAATTAAACTCCATGAAATGCTGACCGACTCTAACCATTAAAAGTCCACAGATGTTAGCAGTTAAGATTATGATTTCTCATACCTCTACTCTTCTTTCACCTTTGCTTATATCTTCTCCTTCTTTCCTTTTGATTTTCATTACCCATCTATGTCCTTATCTAAATATTATACAAACATAGATTAGGTTCAGATGTGGAAATAAAATAAGGAATACAGAAATATCTCGAATGCATCCATTCATCTTTTTAGTTCTGTCTACAAAAAAGAATGTATTGCAATTTTTCCTTCGTGTTTTTCACGCTTTTATCCATTTCCATTATATCCAGCCTGCATGTCTTTTGTCACCATTCTTTCTTCCCTTTTATATATATATATATATATATATATATATATATATATTGTGTGTGCGCGCACATACATACATGTACAGGTGTACACAAAGAAGAAAAAATGATCAACCTAACACTAATAAAAGTGCATCATTTTTTAACTTAATATAAAAATAATGAAAATGAGAAAATCGTCACACAATTGCTGTTACCTCCTGACGAGTGGGCTGGATGATTAAAAAAGGTTGCTCTACAAAACTCTGGAGTCGGTGCTGAATATAACACCAATCAGTGAAGTGAGAATTTTTATATTAATTGTGTGTGTGTGAGATTATACACACTAGCCGAGGTACCCGGCTGCAATTATATAACCGCCCGCCCCCCTGTCTAGAAATGTTTGCCTGCGTCCCCACGTGCATGCATCATCCGTTGGTATACTAAGCTACTCCCCACTCATCTCTTTTACGGTGTGTCCTTCGCAAGTGTTTGATTGTTGTTAATACAGGAATTCCATCGATAAAACCTTGTGTGGCCGTTGCTCGGGCTTAAATTGTTTTAATGTGTTAGATATTCAGTAAATTTCCTATGGCCGTAATAACTTTCAAATAGTATGGCATTGGGCACGAATCTAATAATCAAACAAAAATAATAATGAAGCATCAGAGCTTGAATCAAGTGCAAATGCACAAATTCCACCTCCTTCTTAGCACGTTTACTGTAAAGCTGGGGTTAATAAGAGTTTCTTCGGGAATTTTTCTCTTTTAGCGCTTCAATAATCCTTCTCAAACAATCTTTGCATCAAAGGTTGTTCGAATGCCAATTTAAGATGGAATCATATGAAGAAACCATTGGCTAAATGGCAAAAGCCGATTTTGGACCTCGTTTGTCACAGATTTCGTCCACTTAACTGAAATAATCTAAACCAAACATTCACGCAAGACAATTTGTGTGTCATATGTAATTTACATGGCAAATTTGGAAAGCATCGGATGAAAAACCAGGGAGTTATGGCCAAAAACAGGCTTTTGAACAGTTTTTCGTGATTTTTCGTTATACGCGGGGAAGCAAGCAGGATTAAAACCACACTATCTTATTTCTTACATGATGGCAAATTTTTTGGCGACATGTTTAAAGAAAATCGTATTAAAAAAAGAGGAAGTTTTTATTTTAAGTAGTACGAAAAACCCGATTTGTTCAGTTTTTGCAATTTTTTGTGTGAAGCCAATGTCGCAGGAAAACTATCAATCACTTTATATAAACCTCGTAACATGAGCTATGTTTTGCATTAAGTGCAAAGAACATCAGCTCATCCAGTAAAAATTTTGTTCATGTGTAACTTTGCCTTGGTTTTTGCAAAAAGTCATACCAACCTTCAGTTTTATCGATTTTTCTGCCAAATCCGGTGGGGCCGGAGATTAAAAGTTGCTCTTGACCTTTTTTAATAAATTTGCAATTTGTGTGTATAAATTCATTGAAATCTGTTGAGAAATGTAGACATGCATAAATAACACACACACACACACACACACACGTGTTTTATTTTTATACTCACACACGAGAACCTGACTATGGTTGATTTGTCAGGAAGGTTACCTTTGTTATCGACCTGGGGAGGCAATTGTAGCGTGTGACGCCGTTGGAAAGTTTCTGAAAACCATATCACAGGTTGACCCAAGCTTTGAGTGAAATTCAGTAGACTAAACGTGTTCAGAAGCCATTGCTGATTGGAAATCACAAGTCATCGTGACTGATGGTTTTAGTGCACTGGCCTTGTTCAAACTGTACATCACGGCAGATTATGTGCTCTCTCCCAGAACTGTAGCTAAGGTCCGATCAGAATAGTTGTACTCTAAACTACAGGTGGGCTCTCTGGGTGTTGAACAAACACGTGTGCTTCAACGGAAGTCCACAGAAGGGATTGGCTAGCCAGTTATTATATATTCGTTTCAAATGGGTTTTCTTTGCACTGTCTTACTCCTTCTTTCTTTCTCCCATCTCCTCTTGCTATTTCTCATCGCTTAATATTTTATAAGTTTCTCAGTCAGAAATTATAACGGATTACATCTCAAAAGTACCAGGGATCCGGCAATATTACTCTGCATCGATGTAGAAGAACGTAACAGTTTGTTCATACAAATGAGCAGAATATAACAAGCTTAATACGGTATGATAGGAAATGACAGTCGAAAGATTATTTTCTGTCCTATGCCTAGGCTCGAATAGCGACCACTGGGAAGTACGCAATCATTTAACACTTCAAATAAGTTTTGTCTTTTTTTCCCTTATAGCAAAATCTTTCAACTTAATCCATCCAGCACTTATATATATTATAAATATAGATAAGACAATTTGACAAAAAGTCTACTTGTCTTAAAATACGTTAAATTGAATTTAATGTATTTTGATAGATGCTATTATAATTTAAGCGTACATTTTGCTCCCCCCCCCCGTTTTCAAAGAAAATCATTTGTTCATTGTATTATGGTAATTAAATGTTGATCTGTTTTTATATAGGAGAATCAAACACATTTTATCAACAGTTAAATAAGAAGACTGTTCCTTTTAGAATCTGAGTGGATAATTAACTTTTCAAATAATCTAAGCTTAATATTACCTTATTACTCAAACCCTCTGTTTAACCATGAAGAGTAGTTCACTGGCAAATGATTATCGACTGATTTATTTCATTTGCGTAAATAATCCACAACAATGTTACTTTTTCTTTGGCTTTCAACTAATAATTGCAACAGACTTCCTAAGCTGTGTGTGTCTTGCACAAATCATTTAAACTTCTTATGAAGATTCGTTGATAAATCTTGAATCATTGTCTAATAATAGATAAAGGGGCATTTCTTTTTGTTTCCATTTTAATCAAACGAAGAAGAAAAAAAAGTCACTAACATAAACGTTGGCAATAAAATATTCGGTGGATGTATAGACAGGAAGAAAGCAATTTTATCTCTGCTTATTTTTATTTGTTCTGTAAATAAAATGGAAGTTGTTGATCAAAATTTTGAATGAATGTATGAATTACCTGATCCGCTGTTCATTTTTGTCGTTTCTTCGGCATTTGGTTTCATTTATTTCGAAAAATCAGAATTATTTTACCTGCCTATATACAAACATTTAGAATAACATAAGTATCTATTTATTTTTCGTGAAACTAACTTGTTGCATCCGTAAATATAAATATAAAAATCAAATAAATAAATTTAAAAAATGTGTACCCACTCACACACACGTCAACAAGTGTATTTGTAAAAAGTGTTTGTCTGTAATGTCTGTTTTGCGCTACTACTTGCACGCCAATTGACATCGTCGGGCTGTTCGAAGATAGCTTAATAATCAGAGAGGGGGAAAAGACCGGTTGCGTTCAAAAGCAAGACACAATAATAATAAATGTAGAATTTCACACACACACTATATATGCTCTCCGGCAGAGCGCATATTCTCTCTAATAAGATTTCTGCAATATTCAAGCCGATAGACGAAAATAAATAAATATAATGTTTAATAAATAAACGGAGCGTCTAATTAAATATGACTATCCACTAAAAATAACGTTTTAAAGTGATAAAATCTGTCGGATTAATAAATTAAAAAATCCATCCCTTTCTTTAGAAATTGTTTTGTTTGCGTTAGGACGCGAAACTGGACAGATATGTCTAGTTCGAGAGTCAGAGAAATCTGTGTTTAAAGGCACTATTCAACTTTGCTTGGCCATCGACGCACTCTGTAGCTGAGAGGTCCAAAGCACGTCAGATGCATATAGTGACTTCCCTCCCCACGCTGTTGAGTATGATCATCACAAAATATTCAGTTGCGACTTACGATATCAAGACATGCCTATGCATGACATTTTTCAACTGGAGAACGGTGTTGTACTGGGATAATCCTACTCTCTTAGCAAAAACAGCATGTACCCAAAAAGAACTAGTCACCATCATTGGATAATGTGAAGCCGCAGGTATTTACACCAGAATCTTCCTTTTTCTAACTGGATACCTTAACGAAGGCTAAGAGGTCCAACACTCCCAGTAAACTTATAGCACGTCTGGGCTCCAACCCAGGTACAGTGTAACCCGGATATAAGAGAGTTGTCGGGACCGGAGAAGAAGTATCTTATATCCGGGTTTGGTCTATTTTGTTTAGGTAAGTATGGCTCTAATTTGGGACCAGAGAAAATCTCTCTTATATCCGGATTTCTCTTATATCCGGGTTACACTGTACTTCTATATACCCTGCCTGTGATAGATGGCTGTTGATCCTACGAAAGGATTCATCGACCCTTTGACAAGTCTTGTTTTTAATCTACCCTCATCACCAGAAAGCTCTGGTGGAGAACCGGTTTAGTTGTCGATAACCGAACCATGCGGCAAGTAATACTGGGTTACATAGTATCAATAGCACTCATAGGTATTGGTCCAAAACCTCAGGATTCGTAGCAAATTTCAGTTCGAAAAGATTTCATATAATTTAAGGGCAATTAACAAGGAGGAAATTGAATGAAGGATAAAAGATCCGGTTGCACCGACTTGTGCATTAATCATGTTCTTGGTATCATTTGCGACACAAAAGAGATTTCTTAAACTCAGAAGAACCTACATAAAGAGCTATACGGGGTGAGCAAAAACTGAAATGTCAACCGATTCTGTGCTATAACTTCCAAAGAACAGGAGTGGTTTTGATTACGTACCACAACTTCGTTCTAAGCGGCTAAATGATTAATGCACATAGACATGGCGACCATTCAAAACTCAAACAGCGCCCAGTTTGATGATTAAAAAGTGTAATTTTTTTCCGCATGATAATGTCCGCCCTCGTGTTGCAAAGACGAAATTAGTTGAATTATAATGATAAACTTTATTTCACTCTGCCAATTTATCCAACCCTGTGCCAAGAGATTTCTATTTTTTAAGTATCAAAACGATCTTTTTCCAAGAAAAATGTTTTTTAATCAGACTGAAAAAGCCCTCTGTGGATTTATCGATTCTCACCCTGAAGAACTTTTAATAAAATGAATTTCCAACTTAAAGCCATGGTGGAAATGAAATGTATGGAAGCCGATAAAGAATATACCGTTTGAATAAATATTTTTAATCAATTTAATTTGTCTGAATGTCAGCAATAGCATTAAATATTTATTAGGTATATGGAGCAGCTTTTTGTTTTAAACCCTTTAGTACCACCAACATTTAAAAACCTTGTATTTCTCAACTGGCAATATATAATGACGTCAGGTAGGAAAAGAAAACTTATGAAAAAAAAATTTTTTTTTTTTTTTTTTTTTTTTTTTTTAAGGAAGAAATACTGAGAACTAAACGAGGAGTCTGTTGGAAATGATTAAAACAAAGTCTTTCGATCGATAACAAGAACTTGAAGAAATAAAAGTAGAAATAAATAAATGTCCATGAACGTCTTTAATAAAATGCTTTAAAGTTTAACAAAATCAAAAATATTTCCATAGTCTTGCCAACGTTATAATACACTTGAATGCCTATCAGAAACGTAAAAAATGAATAAACGGAGTGCAGTAATGATCTATAAGTGGGGGTCCCAAAATTAACAGGCGGAGAAACGAGTAGACTATATTTTTGGCAGCTTGTTTCTAAGTAGGATTTGGTATTTTTTTCTACTCGATATTAGTATTATTACTAACATTATTATTTAATTATTTGCAACTAAGGTATTTTTGTGTAACGTCATATACCGGAGAAAGCCAAAATGAGGCACAGAGCAATAGGAACTTCTCACTATATATCTCGTCTCCCACAGCTAAGAGGCTAATAGACTTTAGAGTACGTGGAGAATGTTCTTTATATTGTTTCTTGGTCTGTAACTTCGACAAAATTGATATATTCGTCACTATAAAAGTAGACATTTGCCTGCGTTACATAGAAACGTCGCTGTAACAAATCATTTATATTCGTCTTTGTATCGTTTTTCTCAGATATTTTTAAAGGTGCGATTCGACAGTAATCCTTAACTATTTCACACTCTGTCTCTCACATATATACAGACACACCTTAGATTTTTAAAGCTAGGCACCTGTGCCTTAAAATCAGAAAATTATTCTTTTGATGCACTGAGCCTTCTACCGAACCTCCCACCTCTGCAGGCGCACGTAAATGGAGTCGGGGTTCTATGCCCAGTTCAAATTACATGTCACTTTAACTGGATATTTTTTTATTTCTTACGTGTTTGTTCAAACCTTGTCTCTGGACCCTTAAGTGGTCATGTCAAGGCACTTTTTTGGTCAAAAAAAAAAAAAAAAAGGATTAGTGTCTGTCACCGGGATGAAAGTAGTGCGAGCCTTGGTTATTTATGGGGAGCAGGTGACACGAGGTCGCCCCCCCCACTTTAAAAAAATCTTTTCTTATTCAGAAAAGTAATTTCTTTAAGAATCTGCCGAAAACTTCCTTGATGCGTATGTAATATATAACACGCGAGTTATGTGGCTGGGATGCACTTAAATGACTCTGAAAGTGTTTCCTTTTACACACACTAGCTTTATGTAACCCATGGTCCTACGGGCAGGATTTATTAAGTGAATACGCAAAACCTTTCCTATTCAATATAAATAAAACAAAAAAAATACTGTTATATTTTGATATTTGGACACTTTATACGTAGATAAAGTTAAAACTTTTAAGTCCTAATTTTATCTACGTATAAAGTGTCCAAATATCAAAATATAGCCGTTACTGATCACTGACTTTACAGATTGTTTTGCATTAGTCATTTTCTAAATATACTGAAAATTTTTAGATAAAAAAAATAAAAATAAAAAATTAATGAATTTTGTAATTTTTGACTGAAAATCCGTCCGAGTTTTTGCTTTCAATCTACATTGTGACATTACTTGGAATAAAGGGACTGTCAAGTTGGGAAGTTAAAAAAAAAAAAAAAATTAATAATGCAATTGTTAATGAAAGAATATTCTGGAAATGAGCTTGTGGTCTTAACCGGCGAAGAGGCATTGCTTCTGACCTTAGCCAGGAAAGAATCAGGCCATAAGCAATATGAAATATCAAGCATAGTCAATGGTCAGAAATTAATGCACGCTGTATTGAAATTATAATCATATGCTGGCGGGATAAATTCCAGATATACATCATTGGATTAAGCAAGTTATCAATTTACTTTAAAATCTCTCAAAATGAATTGAGAGAAGGAAATGAAATAAGAGGAGAACTGAACACTGGTTAGGGGTGAAATATTCAGGGCCTGTCTATCTACCTTGAAAATCAGCAATTTTTAAATTGTCGTGCAACTGTCTCAGCTACTAGGCGAGGGCTTGTCTGTATTTTTTGTGTGTAATTGAATGCAACAGTTGACTACATTTAAACTTAAGGCAGTAAAGGTGTATAATCTAATGCTCCAATCATTAACAAATACACATACGTATTTAAGGATCACAAACCGTTGGGCCATTGTTTGGATGTAGACAGTATCATTTTAATTATCTTTTTTCTTTGAATTGAACGGTAGGATAATATACAGAAGATATTTATCATACACTTTCTTTTAACATGGCGGCGTAGTATTTAGTGGCATTATAAACTAAAATATAAGAAATAGAGTTGGAATGGTCTGAACCATTTAAAAAAAAAATAATTTCATAAGTGTAGAGAAAAGAAACCAGAGGTGGAGACGGTGGCTAAAATAGCTTAAGAAAAAAATCAGTTTGATAGAGGATGTGTTAAATCTATTTGAACAGTCCTACAAAACTTGGAAGAAATCTCTTTTTTTATGGTTTTTGTCTCTTCGGGAATTGTCTGAAAGCTTTTACTGTTTTTCCTGCCTTTCACTAACCCTGGTTATTTTTTCATTCCTTTCGATTATTCTCAAAGGAGAAAAGCGGAAACAACAAAGAGAGATAAACATGTCTGTGCCTTTCGAAATAGCAGTTCAGTTGGAGCGGTTTAACGGTTAAGAACTTAAGACATTAGGGAAATTGTGTAAATTAAGAGATGGAGAGAAAATGGCTACCAGAATATTTAATTTGTTCAGGTTGTGAATGAGAAGAAGAAAAGATAATCAAGAAGTTTCAGAGGGAATTTGGGAATGGAAAGAATAAGTATTGCTCCGATGGACACTCCTTCGAAAGTGAAGACGTCTCTTGGCTTAACTCGAGAAGAAAGCATGACAGTCATACATCCGAAAGTAAACGTGATATATGCAATTGTGTTTTGTTTTTTTTTTGTGTTTTTTTTTACCTATTGTATGTGTTCTTTCATTAATGCGTCATAATTTATATGGGCATATACTGTGTATTTGCATATATAATCTCACACACCCACACGATAATACAAAATGTTAAGTGAATCAACAACTACGTATCTTAACCTTTAGTTTCTACTGCCTTCTTCGAAGTGGTTTTGCTTGGATCCAAGGACAAACTAATATATATATTAAAGTTGCTATGTTGACGGGGCGAAGTGCTTAATATTGGAGAGAGACCATTTATAGATATAGACAATATGGACATATACAGCATAGTGATTAGCAGCCTCACACCTCATTGGTTTGAAGATAGCTTACTTACCCACACTACATATAGTAATAAATTAATCGTTCATTTATTTTGTCTATTCTTAGTTTCGCGGAGATTACATCAACTCGTCAGGAAAATTGATTGATTTTTTTTCTTTTTACTCTTAATGCTCTATCGAGATTTATATCGCTTTCAATATAAAGACTGCTTGCTTTAAAAACATAACCTTCCAGGAATATCCTGGTTAAATTAGTTTATTTTTATTTTGGCTAAATAGAATCTTTAGGCTATTTCCTACATTTTTCGAATTTAAACTGGAGAAATGAAGACGCCATTTTTCGACCAAATCCGTGTATTTATTGTATTTAGGATGCTAATCTGCTTGAAGACCTTTGTCAGCATTTGTGTGTGGATGTAAGCTTTAATTTACTTCTTGCTTCTTCCTAACTTTGACGGAAGGCTATTAAAATTGAAGTCTACATATTAATACAAATTCACAATTGCTGGATGCATTTGTGGGTAATATCTCTTTGCTTGTTTTCGTACTTTTTTGAAATCAGATGGAATACAACGAAGAAAAACCTCTTACTAATCCCATTTCTAAAAACTCCTAGCCAGTCTTGCTCCCCATCTCCCTGTGACACACTTTTTCTTTTCTTTTTTTTTTTTTGGCCTATTTATTTTGTCGAAGGATGTTGCAAATTGAATCCCTACTGAATCATTTATTCTTAAAAAGAAAATCTTGATTCGCTTTCCCCTAAATTGGAAATGACTGCACGCCCCAAACAAACTCTCTTATTCTCGAGGGATTACATTGTGAAAGAAACGAAATTCTGAAGTCTTTTCAAGATGCCTTTTCTTGCGTCTTTAGTACGTACGCACTATATATATATATATATATATATATATATATATACTAAGCGTAGTTTATTATAGAGCACCCAGTGACAAATGACCTCCCTTCTCGGTCGTAATTGTTCTAGCGAGACAAACTTGCTAATCATTACACCACGTCGAAGTATACTTCGATGTGGTGTAAATTGTTAGCAAGCTTGTCTCGCTATATCAATTATGACTGAGTAGTGAGTTTGATCCTCACTGGATGCTCCTTAATCTCGGCCTTGTACCACACCTATGCTTAGTAAATCATTTATATATATACACGCGTATCATGCTACTTTTGAAGACCTAATTTTGAAGTTAATTTTAAGATGGCAACGAGAAACCATGCCATTGTCTTTCCCAAAAAATCCTGGTAATGTATCGATAATGAAGAAAATGAATCCTTCGATGGCCATGATCACCAATGTCCTAATGAGACACGGTGATGAATTAGTAAAAAAAAAAAAAAAAAAAAAATGATTTCATTTAGAGCATGGTGACAAGATAGGTTGCTATATTTACTTAATTTTACTTTTTGTTTATTTTAATAGTCAAGAAAATGCAGAGTAACATAACACTTGATAGTGCAATGCAATTCCAAAATTCTCTTGGAGACACGAGTAGGATTCTTAATAATACAAAAGGAATTCATTATGGATGTTAATTGATTTAAAAGTTGAACGTAATGATGGAAAACACCGTTATCGTTGTCAAAAAATTAATTCTTTTAAAATATACTTTTCGAAAAACCGTCTTCTACTTTGTTGATCTCTCCTCGCCCCTGTTAACTTTTACCTTTTGGAATATTCTGATCCGAGATCAATCAACACGAATCTGTCTTTGTTGAAAATTTCTCTCTAAGCTTATAAACTGTTTTTTATTTCTCGGAAGAAAATAGTTAATAAATCTTTGGGAATAGAATAATTTGATTAGAGTGTCAGTGTATCTGGCGACATATAAGGATATCATTAAGTTTGCCGTAAATACGTTACGTACTATCTCGTTAAATGTGTTCTGATGGGGAAGGAACTGTTGAACCGCATTCCTCCGTTTGAACCACTGAGCTATCACGTAACAGCTTTAGTTATATATATATATATATACACACACACGTGTGTGTGTGTTTATTCTTTCAATCTAGAGTAGTGAACGTGAACAAAGTCCTTTTTGTCATTTTATTCACACCCACAGATGAAATTACGTCAGCGTGTTTCATTTTTCACATTGTCGATTGTAATCACTTAAGTGGCCAGAGACGTTGAACTTTTTATTTTCCTGTCTTTAATGGTCGATCTTCAGTGTTAGCTTAAAAAATGGCTTTTTGAACTTGGCTTGTAAAGCGTCTTGATTTAAAAGCTAATAACTATGATAATCTCTGTCAAAGAGATCGTAAGAAAATAACTCTGGATATCAATGGTTCCCAACCGACGTTTCTCTGGAGCCTTAGGATGTTGCTAACATTGCATCACATCCAAAGTTGCTGACGTTAGAAAAAAGATTAAATTTATCATTTATTTTTTTAACTTAGATGAAAAAAAAAAACTAAACAAATTTACTTACATCATTATTTATCCGAAATAAAAAGCAGAAAATTGTGTACTATCCAAGTAGCGTGCGACAAAATAAAATGTGTAGTGGGGTGATAAAATTTAAAGATTTTTCGTTCTATGATTTTTTTTTAAATTTTAATTTTTTTATCTGATCCTCTCATAGAATTAACATTCCTTTTTTTTTTTTTATCTATTATTCTGTTGTAAATATTTTTTGTTTTGATTTTAAATATACATTTCTATTTTTCTTTTCACGTATTTTATATAAGTTTTTTTTTTTTAGAAGTTAAGGTTTCGGAAAAACACTGAAAATGAATTTTTTTTAAAGTACTAGCAGTATAATGATTTTAGAAAAAATACAATGTAGCTCAGTAGCAATGTCATAAATTGAGGCACATTTAGTTTACTGTCTAGTTCTCAATTTCAGAAGTTTTAACGCCTTGGGTGCTACTGCTATGAGATGTGCAAAAGTCTCAACACGATATAAAAATATAAATTAAATATATATATCTCTAAATTGAATACATCGTTACAAACCGGTTTTTATTTGGAAACTTTTGTAACCACCTAAATAACTTAACAACTGGCCCACCTCAACTACTACCACCACCACAAAAAGTTATACAAAGAGGAAAAAAAATCAAATGTCACACTAATAAAAAAAAATATACATATTGGCTTTCATTAAGACTACACACGTATTTTGATTCGGAAATAAATTTTATTTGGCTTTATATTTACAGTTATTAAAATTTAAAAAATCTTAAAAATTGTAGCTATTTCTCAGTAGGAAAAAGGACGGGAATTTTCCGTATAAGAGTCGAAAGTTTTGTTTCTGTAAATTTGTACCTCGCTATAAAAGGGTAAAAAATTACACACAGATTATTTTACATTGTTTCATATTGCGTCCATAAGCCACAACCCTAGTAATATAAATAAATAAAATGCTTATGATTTCTATGTGTGTAAATATTTAAGTGGGTATTTAAAATATAAATGAGTGATAATAACTTTAGTAAAGAATCTTTTGCCTGCCAAGTAAATTATTCATCTTCCTTCGTCGATTCATCCTTCTGTTTGTCTACGGCCGCATGTAATTATTTAATTCTTTTTTTTATTTTACCACCTATGCATATACGTTGCTCATCTAAAACGCCTATTTTTATTCACCTCTGGGACTATCGCATTTGAATGAACTGTACAATATTTATAAAACTGTCTCTTAAGTCTTAACCATATTTAGATAAACAAGGGAAATATGATTAACATTTAATTGCACAATTTTGTTTGAATATCCGAATAAGAGGGGGAAATTATGATTTATCAAAGATTGCAGTAACCCTTGTGCCGAATTTATGTTTACGTTATGTTTAACTATTATTCGCACAGAGGTCATTGAACCTGCTTGGTAGCTGAGGCAGTTGCGTTTCTTTTTTCTTTTTTATCGAATTTCGAATGCTGCTTTTCAGTCAACTCCCAGCCCACCAGTTTAGGAAACAAACTTCTAGTCTAACAAAATAAAAAAAATAAAAAAAGCTTAGGAAATAGTTAAAACTCTACGGAGTATTCAGTAAGAAGCTTATCTCGCAAGCTATTAATAGGGAATCCATTCGTTCGTAATTAACCGCCTCTCCCCAAATAAATATGTGCTAAAGTTCAATAACTATGGAATTCTTTAAATTGGTGTAGGATATATTTTTTCGTTCTTGTAATAATTATGTGTGGACAGTGTAACGGTTATTAATACGGCAAACGAATTCGGCGAGCTGAGTTCAAATTCAAGCCGAATCTTTTTGGAAAGGCATTTCTCTTCTCCTTCCAGCTATGGGTTAGATAACACTAACAGGATAGAATGGCCTCTTTCGCCTTGGGTAGAAATCAACCTAGGAAAAGGACTGCTTTTAATTCAAAATCGTGGAAAGTCATAGGTAATGAAAAAAAGGAACTTGTGAAGAGTCATGATCGCCTACGTCTTTAAAGAACATGACATTGAACAAAATAATTCGAAGTGCTTCTTCTGTGTGCCGGCTCCCTTGAGAGCGTGGGCGATTATGGCTCTCCACAAACTTTCTAAACGTTGTATCTCTTCTTAACAATGTTTGTCTTTTTACTATCAACCCCATTCTCTATTATACAATTTATTCACACGTTAGGTAGGGAACACGCTGCTTCTTCATCCCCCGGCCTCAATATGACCTGTCGGTGAGCAGCAGATTTTTAAAAAATCTATTTAAATTATAGTACAGTATCGAACTTTAGCAAGACAGACTTTTTATGGTAGGCATCTAATGCAAAATAAAGAAATGTAGCTGAACAAGATTCAATTTTTTTTTTTTTTTTTTTTTTTTTTCAGAATATTAGCTGCATTTCTTTAATTTTTCTATTACATATTTTTAAACGAATGGCGTTTGTTAGTGATTACGGCTATGTTACTTACGAAAGGTCATTTGTTTTTCTATTTCATACATAATAAGTCTTTGTTAGTTTATTTATCACGTGTCTGCCGGTGCTAAAAAAAAAAAGACTGAAAACATCGGCTTCGCCTTACTCATAATGCATCCATTTATTTCTGTTGAGATTGTTGTCTTTGAAATTTCAGTGGGAAAATAAACCATAATACTGAACCACATTCACACATATTAGCATCTAATTAATAAACTGACAACGTTTTTAATGTTTAGAACTTAAAAAGCATTGTTAGGAAAAATGACTTCGCGCTGCTTACTCTATTGATTCCTTAGAAGTAACGAGAAAGGAGCGAACAAGAGTTAGGTTTATAATTAAAGGATCAGGAGTCAGGACTCTATGAACTGAAATTTTTTGCGGCTTAGTAGATAACCGTTCTTGTAGTTACGAATCGGTTTTGAAAAAATTCTAAATATCAGATCTTTGGTTCGTGCCGTGTAAATATACCATTTAACAAAGGTGGTGAAGATATTAAAATAGGGTGCATTTTTTTTTTTTTTTTATTGAATCTGGTAATCAATGAGAATTGATTTTGGGGGGTTGGGGAGAGAATAGTATGTACTTTCTATATCTGTTATTTTTCATTTTGGAATCTATTAATAGTTATGCAGTGTAGAAGTTGGCGAAACCAGGATGAAAGAAAGTGTGTGTGTGTGTATATATGCATATTTCATTTAATACGACAGACAAGGTGCTTTGATTTAGTTTTTATGGAAACCTTATTAATAAAAACAACTCAACATTCAATATCAACTATGAATATGGACACTATATTGACAGTGTTTTGAAAATGAAAACATAAAAACATACATACAACAAACTATGGCATCGGGGTTAGAAATAGACTGGCGGCACTACTCGGAATACATTTATAATCGTGGAGCAAACTCGGTGCAGTGAAAACTTAAGTCAATACTTAAGTCTCGATGTTTCATTATGAATACAACTAGACATAGATGACTAAGAATGATTTATTATCTGAAAATGTTCTTTTTGAGACTATAAGAAAGAAAAAAACACTTATTTTCATTGGAACCAGAAATGAATTTGGAAATCGTACGAGTTTAGTTTTTCGCAGAAGTTCAAGTAACGGAAATCTGCATAGACAGTGAATGCAATGAGCTTGTCAAAAATTGTTCAATCTGTGGATATCATATTATAATACTGCTGGCTACTCCCTTAGGGCGTAATACACATAGTAACTTGGTATCTTTACCTCGGATAAATAACGGACAATTCTGTTTTGATTGCAAGGGAAGACGAAAGAAAAATAAAGCATACATAATAATAAATAAAGACATGGGCGACAATAATGCTCTCATGTGTTTAACGTCGGCTTCAGTGAAATAGGAAACCTTGTCGATTTTTTAATCTTTCCATTTGTACTATCTTACTACTTTAAATATTGGCCTCTACTCACATTACGATTATATATATATATATATTATGTCTCTTGATTCCTTGGGGAATATAGGGCCGCAACAACACCTTTCCAACGGGCGCGGTTCCTGATCCTCTTCAGCTTGGCTCATGTCGTGCCGGCTCTGCGTCAACACCTTTCCGCCAAGTCTGTTTTGGTCGACCCACTTTTCGCTTCCCTTGGGGATTCCAGTCAAGGGCCCGTTACTGTAAAATTTTGTTAAATCGACTTCAGTCACTTTCTCCACTACCGTGACGTAACTTCCCTGTACCTTTTTCTGTAAATATTTTCTGATGAACTTTCCTCTTTGGTATCTAGAGTTAATGAATTTAAGCGCAACACTGGATTGGCATCCAGGTTTCATCATTTTACTGTTGAAATTTCTAGATGTAACCGTAAGTTCTATGCTGACAGTTTCTTCTCTCGCACTTCTCGCTTATGGAACTCTCTTCCAGCTTCTTGCTTTGCAGCCAATTTTGATTTTTCAAAAATTTAGACGCAATGTCAATCGTTATTTTCTGTCTTAATTCCTATATTTTTATTGTTCTCCTTCTTTAATTTTTTTTCTTTTTCTCGTGTTCTTTAACACTCAGTCATTCCTTCCATCTTAGTAGCTTTGTTTGGGGGGGTGGAATGATTAGAAAAAAAATGTTGTTTAGCTCAAATATTTAACAATGCAATTGGGGAATTCCCAGAGGTATTTTATGGTCGTAGACCCAGGAAAGAGCTTATTCAATCATTAACTCAAGAATTGATTCATCAGAAAATTCGAATAGGAAAACCGTGAATTTTTTACGGCTACCGCTAATAATGACTAAATACAATTTACAAACTCTGTTCTTCAAATAAATTTTAATCTACAGTGTAGTATTTCCCTTGTTTCTCTTAGAATTAATTAAAGAGCGCGAAACTCGGTCAGTGTGTGAAAGAATGTGGGTAAGAGATGGAGAAGAAGTATTTGAGAACATGGCCATTTTTTCGTGACGTCCAATCAGAATGTAATGCTGATAATTCCCATAATGGTAACCTTGTGCCAGAGCTAGCTAATCTTTTAGAATAACTACATATAGACAAATAATTATTTGACCCAATATATGATTATTTTTTTTCACATGTCATTGTGTATGAATACTTTAATTCGAATAATCAGCCAATCGTAACAAGTTGGTTATGATTCTCGATGCACGATAGTTTTCTAATCGTTGGTCGCCACTGCCCCTTCGCGGTCGGTGCCGATCGTTCGTTTCTCGGCTTCAAGGCTAAGATCACGGTGTAGTATCTGTTCTCAGATTACTCACTGGACGATCGCCTATGGGGCTGAGATTCGATCTCTGATACAGGCCGGTCGCAGAGATTCGTCCCTGCGGCCCGGGTGAAAACTCGGGTCCACTCCCCCTCCCTTCCCACATTAAAAACCGACCTTGTGTCACAACCTGGCCCTGTGGGAGGTCAAGTAGATACCTAGTTTTCTAATCGTTATAGTTACTTGCCTTTATTGACGAAGCAAAGAATAGTTCGTAACAACCACTTTCTCTATTCTGAAAATCGTGTAGACATTTTCTTTCTTCTTTTTCGGTGAAGATGTATGACAAAGTGGAAAATGGTTTCGTGTGATGCGTTTTGTCCTTTAGGACTTCAACGGATTCTCTTTTTTTATTTATTTATTTTTTTTCAAAACAGCATTTTGAATAAGCCTTTTTGAATATACATTATTTCTAGCCTGAAATGTGTAAGCATGACAAAAGCTCAGATTAGTTTTTAAAAATTAAGCATATTTTAAGTATGAAGCGAGGGTCAGGTTTTTTAACGCAACTTAGGGAAAATAAATGAAATTTCTGTCTCTCTATCTCTCTTTAATGTTGTGTCCTATCATGACTTTCCACAGCTCCCCTTTTATTTATCTGTGAAGTGTCGTGCGTTGTTGGGAAATCTGGTGGGATGGGTTCTCGTTCTCTCATCCACAGTTTGGAAGTCTGTTTTACTTGCCTCTCGAGACTAGAACTAGAACAGTCTACTCTGTTTAACTCATAGCTGGGAGAAAAGAGATGGAATCATGCCTTTCCCAAGGGCATTTGGACGAAAGTGACTGCAACAGACCAGCCCGGAACTTGAACTCGGCTCTACGATTCTACTTTCAGTGCTGATATCCGTTACGCTACCAGCACGTTTTAACTCTCATTAGGGTTGTATTTTAAGTATGAAATAAGGCTCAAACTTGAGAATTTGTTAAGCATGGCCAGGCTCGGCTAAAATTACTTGATACTAAAAAAAATTACTTAGTCCATATTTTAGATGAATATTATAATGGCGTAATATTGCAGTAAAGTTTAACTGTGTCAGAAACAGGCCGATTGGTTCATTATACATTTACTTCTACTTGGCTGAGAAAGTCTGTCAAGTCTTTGAGATCTCGAGTAAACTATCTAAATATTTATAAAATAATCGGTCAAGTAAGCATATTTATCCAGAGATGTTTTTCAGCACATTTCGAGTAAGAAAAATAATTGGAGCCAAAATGAGTTATACAGTATATTTATTATTTCGGCAGCGTGAGAAGTGATGGTAGATGTATAAAAAGAACTTCTTTATCTAACAGTTTACATTTCGAAACGGAAATTAAATTGATAGCATAACTTCATTTCTCTTATTTTCTATTTCTGTTCCGTGTGGTCAACATGTGAAGACAATTTTTCACCTTTCTTTCAATTCTTAAACAAGAAATCCAGTCTTTTCCTTCTCTTTCTGAACCTTTTATCTATGTAGTAGTCATATATAACACACACACACACACATGCTCGCGTTTAAATATATGTACATACACAAAGCGGTTCCTTATAGATACTCTCATATTTTATTAAGCAAGTCAATATTTTCACAATAAAACTGCTATTAACCAACTAATGTTGGTAAAAACTTAATTTATTCATATGAGAAATACATCGTGCGAATTTCAACCTAAAATATCTATTCTTATTAAAGATCAAATATGGATCGGAATCCGACAGGACGATAAAATAAAAGAACAAATCAGAAATGTATATCAATCTTACACGTTTCACTTTTATTAAGACTTCGTGAGCGTCTAACAGAAAACAGACAAAAAGACAGAAAACACTGATATTTTCAATTATTTTTGGGTCAGTTCTCATTGGTCAGACACGTGTATTAAAAGCGTGCATAATTCTATGGTATGTAGTTTTGTGAAGATTTTGTTTAAGTGTGCAACGAGTGGTAATGTGTATTTGTAATTGTGTGCGTTTGTCTGTCTAGTATTTTTAAAATCTTCTCCTTTGTGCTACCAACGCCACAGCGAGGACTTTCAGGGTTCTGATTTTATGGCTCGTTTATATATATATATATATATATATATATATATATATATATATATATATATATATATTAAATAGATAAAAATTAGATTCTTTAAGAATGGATTCAAAGAAGGATGGCGACGTAATGTAATGTTTTAGGTGTGCGTTTATGGTTGGTAATAATGTTATTGAAAATAATACATTGAAAGATTAATAACATTATTACCAGCTATAAACGAGTCCATTTTATTATATAAATGTATGAATTGTTGACAGAACGTGTGATATCTCGATTGGGATTTATTAAACAAATAAGTTAACGCTTTCATTCACTTTAATTAATATTCGACCTTAATAGTCGAAAATAATTGTTTCAGCTCCGAGTTGATGTTGCAGTAACGAGGAGTCAGGAGCTGGCTGATCCGAGCTCTTAAGTCTTTCCCGAACATTGAAACAGTAACGTATGTTTTCTAGACGCTGTGGATAAAGTAATGACAGCTCGGGCATTACGCATTATGCGTTTCCTCCCAACTTCGGTTATTCTTCTCGCTTCTGTTGCTGGCTTCTTTTATGATCATGCTCCGTCACTAAGGCAAGTTTGTTCTATGCTCTTCCAGGAGTTGACATAATTGATCTTCAGATAGCCTTGGAAGTATTTCATTTCTTTTGCTACGACAGAGTGTTCTATACGACAGTTGTTTAGGTAGATGATTGTTGGTCATGTGCACAAGATAACTAGCTCATCTGAATTGTACTTTTGGCAGGAGGAAGTGGACGCTTTGAGCCAGCTTGCTTCAGGACTTTTTTGTCAGATTTTCTTGTTTTTCGACATGAAGGTGTCTGTAGACAGACAGCCCAGTTTTCATAGACAACGGTAAGAACCACTGTATAATAGCTAATCAGCTTAATGATTAAACTGATTCCTTTTAATTTTTATATATTCTCTTGGAGTCTCTCAAAGCCGGAATTGGCCTCAACAATTCTGTTGCTGACTTCGGCATCAATGTTGACAACTTTCTTAAGCGCAATAGCGGACAGGGTCTAAAAATATTAGCTACTAGGAGACAGCGAACCACCCACAACTCCAATGGTATCATTTGATTTTCATAACGAATAAAAGCAATTTAAAAAAAATTACATGTGAAAAAAGGGCACAACTAAAATTTTTGTGAAAAAAAAAAGTATTGTTTAGTAATTACAGTGACAGTAGAGTAGATACCAAATGTAAATACGGAATATGTTATAATTTAATTTTTATTTCTTTTAAGTAATTGGTTGATATTTTTAAATAGCTTACTTCACGATTTACACATTAAGAGATAGTTCAAAAGCGCACGCAGTTCATTAAGAGCAATAGTTTGTGTTCATTAGTTGATTCTGCATCCAATTTATCTAACAATTCCTTTTCAATGGATTGCAAAATTCTCATCAAACAGTGAATTTCTTAACCTTGTCTTTAGCTTTGAAAATGTCCTCTCTCATTGGACTTGAGTAACTGATAGCCTGCGGACGACTTTATAAAGTTCTTATTCATTTTTATTACTATAACAGTTGTCTGTGTTTGTTTCCTTATTGCATTTTTATTTGATATAGGGAGGGGCACTATATCAGGGGATCACTAACCATCAGCAAGGTGACACCCTGGCCAGTCTGCCACTGATTAAGCGTATTTTCCAAAGTAAATGAAGTTGTTAATTACCTGGAGATTCTGTTTTTTCATTGTGATGTAAGGCTTGGTATATTGATTTTAAGGGAAAGTTCATATATAACTTTTGTCGTTGATGGCGAGAACGTAATTAATACACACTGGAGTGAAGTGACGCTTTTCAAGCTGCTTGGTGTATTCTGTGGTGATATTCAATCAAGGTACACTCGTCAGCAAAGAGGCGGCCCCTCCTAATCATCTTAACATTCGTGACAGTCTACAGACGCTTGGTACTGAAAAGCCTCCTGTCAGTTCCGTATACGACTTGAATGCCGTCCTTTGTTATGGAAAACGTCTGTTAACATGACACACACACAGCTAGGGTATAGCCATTTGATATCTGGCTATCATATACGTCTAAGTATTCTGATCGTAAAAGAAAAAAGATGAAAATAATTGTACTTCAATTTTAACGCCGTCTGTATTTGAACCTGGTACCCTCGAGTAAATATTTGGTTCTTATCGCTGTTTATTAACTTCTCTACCCATTAACGTTTCTGCAGCAATGCATTGATATATATATATATATGACTATAAGGAAATTTTCAGCAATCAATCTGTACGTTAGGCAATTAAAAAATGGGATTGTTCGTGGTCAGGAGTTAATGAAAGCGTTACTGACAGAATAAGACTATTTTAATGTACTAGCCTAACCTAAAAAAATTACAAATAGATCGGCATTTCTGTCTGGGATCAGTGTAGTAGTATATGCACACTTTGCCTCAGGATAGTTTCATTTTTTTCTGGCGTAAAGACATTAGTATGTATTTGTAATAATTTTTTACAAAATATTTCTGGTATTAAAACCTGACCCCATGTTTGTTTTGTTTTTTTGGCGGGGGTGTAACTATTTGCCCATAGCTGGGACCCTAACAGGTGCTACCACTCCGGGACAAGGTGGACCTGGGAACACCAGCAATTAAGAGGTAGTTCCACGCTCCTCAAAACCTCCTGATCAGAGGCCTTGCTGTTGGACGTAGTTCATCGTCTTATCCAGGAGGCAAAAGACATTAGGTTTAAGGCTCCAGAATGATGCCACTGGATTATACAAGAGACACAGGGTCTAGTTGATGAAAGCGTTTGTTAAAACATGTCTGCTTCTCTCTCTCGAAAAAAAGTAATATACACAGATTCGGTAGAAATAACAGACAAGCGAAACATAGACGAAAGAGAATTGATTTATTACAAAATATTCTTTAAGCACGGGAAGTAGAATGAATAGATTGAAGAAAGGTATCACTTAAAAATTCTGAGGTCACCAAGCACGATAGATAACTGAACAAGGCCAGAGGGTATAGCGGTAGAAACGTTATTAGTATAACAACTCTTGGTCTGAATATAAAGACATATAATGATCATTCCTCATTTCAAAAATTCTAATATAAATTAAAATGAACATTATACAACATTTTTTTTTGCATGTCGAAAAAATTAATCTTCATTTTTTTTCTCTTCCGCCGTGAAAGTTTCTACATTATATAACAAAATAAAAAGATTTTTACTAAATTATAAGCATTTGTCTTTAGAAATCATTTAACCCTGAAATCCTACTGATTAGGGATTAGAAAAGGTACAAGAAAAGCTAACTTTAAATTTTAAATGCAGTTGGAGGTTAAGGTTACTACTCAAGTTAAAACACCGAAAGGAACCAGATTTTAAAAGTTCTCTTACTTCGATATTTTAATAAAAGCTTCTCAGTTTCATCGCAATTGCAGCTAGTTTCTCTTCACCCACCCAAATACTTCAAAGCTTTCATTTTTATTAATCCACAACAGATAGAGGGTATGAAAATTTGACACTCACGGGACATCTTGATGGCAAGAGAAGCTGAAGGGTAAACAGCGAGTGACCGACGTAACGAGATTATATGATTATGTCGCGGAATAACAAGGACAAAGAATGATAGTAAAAAGGACAAAAATTACTGAAAGAAGTACAAGACAGAAAGATGTGGAGAGAGATATATGATCACACACGCCCTGAAAGGACATGTCATAGAAAAGATAGTAAAGTTTTTGAACATTCTCTTTCTGATGTAAATTTTTAGTTTTATGGTTTTTATTTAACACACACACAACTCTGATACGTAAAAATGAATAGAATTTAACCGATTATAAAGCTATCAGATATTTTGCCAAAAAAGGGCTCAACAAATAACTAAAGTGACAGTAAATCCATTTAACGGACCATTTTATCCTGATGAGCGGTATTACTCAAAACTGTTGAGTCAGTCAATAAGATAAATTTATTGAACATTTATAAGTGAATTAGTGCAAAAATATTACCAGGCTCAACTATAACTGAAAGTCAGCTGATTCCGTTTTTCGAGCTTTAAGCCACACGAATATCTCTCTCGCTCACTCACTCACAATCTCTAATCACATTTGCAGCTACATAAACATTCACATTATATATACATCCACTGTATTTTCCTTGTGTGGAAAACATTATTTTGCCTAAAATAACTTGAAAAATTTACCCCGCGTCTTTAGATCCAAAATTACGTTGTTTATCAGTTTCCAGCCTTAATTGTACAAGAAAGCGCTTGCTTATTTATTTCGGGTTGCTAATTAACGATTTGTTTAAAAAGCGATATATAATTTTCTAAACCACCCAAAATCTCCGGAAATATCTGTCAATTTCACTCCAAGTAGTCACACCCGAACTCTGATCGCCGCTGCAAATGTGCCCTTCTCATCCCATTCACTTTCTCCCCCCTCCATACAAAGCTTATTCTGATGGTATAAAAATAGTTTAATTCCTTGTTTTTCCATATATTGTCATTGAACCCAACGAATCCAGTTTGCTTAGCTTTCAGCGTTAGCCCGATCTTTGAACAAATACATTTAAGAGAATTGAAATGACTTTCAAGATTCGGAAATTACATTTTTACAGAATTAAAGGTTTACAACAAAACGCCAGTGACAAATTATCGCCCCTTATTTCTCTACACGTCATATTTCAGTGTTATGATCCCATGTTAAAGCCTTTCAGCAACATTTACTTTACCTGTTCTTAGTTCTCAATATAATATTTGGATATTTGTCAATGTTCTATGGGGCTTCTGCAGAAAGTTGGTTGGTAATTGATAAAATGGTAAAAACTACTGTTGCGCGTTTTATCCATAGAAAGGACTTCTTCAGACGAATAGTTTTCATTTAAATTAATCTAAATTAAAAGAAACTAATTTAAAATAACCAGTGTAGTGGGCGGACAAAACCGGTTGAGAGTGGGGCTAGCAATTCCACTACATAAGACTTATTTGGTACAAAAACCACAGATTGGCTTGGTGAGGTTTTGGCCCTATTCTCTACGGCGGAGACTCCAGACGATGGTGGTACTACTATTACTAAATAATAATTATTTATTTATTTATTGCCGAGTGTATGGAGTTCAGTATCGGCTCGTTCTTTCTAAAATGAATAAATACATGTATATAATCAATGCGAATGCCAGTGTGTTACTGTCACAATTTGTCAACTTTATCCCTAGAAGTCGTAGCCCAACATATCATACCATTTTGGAATCTGTCCGACTCCATGAGAAAATTAAAAAAAACATTCCAGGCCGGACCCGCAATCCTGAAATTTTGGATTCCCAAATTTTCATTACTGCGATTGTTTTCGGCGATTATTTTACGTGATTTTTTTTTTTTTTTTTTTTTTTTTTTTTTTTTTTGTACAATGACAATTTTTATAACTTGGAAATAAATTTGGGAATAATGGAAATTAATTGCGAAAGTCACCTTGAAATAAAAATAATTGTTTGTACGGTAAGGACCTACGTACATCAAATTGTCTTTAAATTAAGTGGCGGCAAAAGAATTATCATTGGACTTTTAAAAGGTAAGCTTACATATTAATGCAATACTTAAATGCAGCGATCAATTTTGAGTTATTCTGTAGTTTATTGTTGCCTATCGCATCTATTCCTCTGTATCTATTGTGAGGAAGGCCGAATCAAGAGCTATCCGATAGGGCGGCTTTTAAGCTAGTAATAAATAAATGTAATAAATATCAAAAAGAATAAATGTGCTCAAAATGCTGATTCTCGGGATAATCTATTGAGGGATTAAAAAGCCACCCAAAATCTGATGGCATAAAAAATTCCTTTCTTTCCAACTGCTATGAGTTAGTAAAATCCTAACACCAGCTGACTGATCTTGATGACAGCTTTTCCTGTTTTTACTTGCTAGCAGACATGAGGCATGCCTTTTGCGTGCGAACGAATCTTCGAGATAAGGAATCAATGGTAGGAGTCGCAAGTGAAGAGATTCTTGGTAATGTTTTCAGAGAAACGAAAAAAAAAGGGCCTGCATTTAGTTTTTCTCTTGCTCGTCTCCATCTGGAAAAATTTGAGTAACAATCTAAACAGTATATCTGTTTCTGGAATGGGGCGGGAAGGGTGCTCGTCAACGAGACACTAACTAGCTCCGTTATATTCAGAGGTTCAACAAAGGTAAATATTTAAAAGTTAGAGAGAAGAAACAAAACAAACAAAAACCTGACAGCCAAAAGGATATTTGGATACCTTTTCCCTAACTTTATTAGTTTACAACTTTTCTTCATTAACTTCTGCATTTTTTTCTCGTCTCCATTTTCCTCTTTCACACGCTTTTTTCTGCCTCTTTATAACCATTCCCTTTCTTACCATTTGTTATAAGCCTACTCTCTCTCTCTCCTCTTTGTTGTGCTCTTGTCTCTACCCTTCCTTCTCTCTTTCCATTTTGTTTTTTGTTGCCCTGTTCTCTCTCTCTTCTCGTTCGCCTTCACTAATCCTCCCCATTTTCTGTTTCCCCCTTTTTCTTCCTTTTCCTTTTTTGTCCATTTTAAATCTTCCCCTTTTCTCTTTCAATTTGCGGCCATCTTTCCTCCCATAATTTTTCATTCCTTTAACCTGCAATTGTTTCTTTTGCTTTCACCCCAATTATAAATTTCTTAATGGCTACATAGAAAATGGCTTTTTTAAAATTCAGTTGCCTCCCATTTACCCCACTTACCTACTTGAACAATTTTGTTGGCATCCGATCACCTCTTGTTATCTATGGCCGTCCTTTGAGGGCAGCACTTTTCATCACCAACACGCGATGAGTGGATGAATGCGGGTGAATTGGAAGGGAAATTGAGGATGTGACGGTTGGCCGTGTCTGTATAGCCTGAAGAATTTCAGAAAGTGCGAAAGAAATATTCTCGCTAAATGTTTTTCATTCCTTCTAATTATTTTTATGTCGTTGCAAACAAATACTTTCTTTATATATTGCTTTTTTCCCCTCGCCTCTATAACCAATCGTCTTAATAGCTCGGTATTACTCTGCCAGCCCTCTTTTCGTTTTTGTAATGCTTTGACGTTTGTCAACAGGTCTTATTAACCTTGACTGTGTCTACCTTGGCATTTCCAAACGCATGTGCTAAACATTCGGTGTGTAGTCTTTGAAAATAGTATTGTAATTAAACTGCTGTCTAAATCATTATGGTTTTAAACCATTTTTCTGTCAGCAGTTAGCTTTTCCCCGTGACAAGCATTTTAAATCTTTTAGTCTAATTAAAAAAAAAAAAGTCAAACAAGTTTTAAACAAAAAGGCTGAAAGTAACTCCGAAGAATATTTAAAAAAAAATGATCGTGCTAATTTCAAGAACTTTTTTTTTATACTAATGTTCACCTAATACAAGACCCAGGGCCACTGTATGGTTACTGTATGGAGTTGTATTAGCGCAAGAAAGGGCAAGATAACAGGAAAGTTAGACAGCTAATTTTAGACATGAAGTGGTCAATGTTAGATTAACGAATAAAATTTCAACGTTCAGGCGGATATATTAGGAGTATAGAGTTGAAGTAAACTTTAGAAGGAACCTGAAACCCAATCCTAAACAGGAAACAATGGATGAACCTCTACTCCTGTTCAAAAGACCTGAAGAGGAAAAATAATTACTGAAGAAAATTTCATATTTCGGGGGAGCTGTCACAAATATGCAGTTAAAAGAACCGAAAATCCTATCCTAAACAGGAAACAAGGGATAACTCCTGTTCAAAAAATCTGGGATGAGTATGAACAGGACAATAGGCCAGCCTATTTATTCCTATTGCGCCAGGAAAGCAATTAATTAGTGAAAAACAATTCAGAGTTCAGATGGAAACGTTGGTAAACGATCAATCTGTTGAAGACCTAGTTCTCTTACAAATCCTAAGCAAGCTACCTCGGTGATATCGTGACAGATGACGGAAAATGTGATGCTGATATCCGAAGGCGCATTTGTATAGAGAAGCTATTAGGGTGTAAGAAAATTTCGTTTGAAACAAAAGAGTATCGTTGCTATTTAATATTCTATCCTCTTGTATGCCAATGAATTCTGGACAATTTACTCGTAGGTGAAAAGGATACTGTGAACAGCGAGGAAGCGTTAAGGAAAACGGAAGCTAAAGAACACCTACATACTTTTGGGGTACATAATGAGGAATTACCTTTTCGAATTTCTTTCGTTATACATTTCTTTTCTTCTTTACAAGCAACTCCAATTTTTCGGTATATACTCGAGTCATATTCTTAAACAGTCTCGTAAGAATTTGACACTCATATCAATGTCATGTATGGCGTTCAACTCGTTCAGAAATGTCTAAACTAACATCTCTATATTTGAGTTTCCTCAGATCAATAATTATAAACGAATGAATACTTTAGATCTTAGGACAATCTCTTGTCAGACACTATAGACTGGCTCTACAAAATCACAAAGTGCTTTTATCAAATAACAAAAAACGGCTCACTTGAACGACAACAAAAAATGGTTAGCACGTGTAACTATAAGGTGGGAAGTAGTCGATAGTCAAATCAAGGTGTTGACTTTCCACACTGCCCAAAACAAAAGATTTGGGCGGAAACTCTCATCAATACTAGGAAGAGTCTAATTTCCTAAAAAAAAAAAAGATTTAATAAATTCCAACCGAGAGTAAAGCTAACTGTTCGATCAATGAATGTCGAATACTTCCTGTAAATGATTAATTTCACTATCATCGTCTCCATTTTTTTGGTAATGTTATATTTCAAAACGAAATTCCTATTGAAATTAACTCGAGCATATGCGAGAAGTACGCGAGCTAACATAGTATCTCTACATATTTTCCCGCCACTTATTTGTCAGGCGCCACCTGGATGTATTGAAGTTTCTTATTGGTTCTTTTCTATTTAATTCGAAAATGAAAAACGTTAGATAATAAAAATAGCGGTCTTTTTTCTCTTTTTGTTACAAGATATACTGCCAATGTTATCCAATAAGAGTTAGATAATATCACATTGTTATTGTTTGATCATAATCATATTCAAAGTGTAGTAATGTTGCAATTTTAATTTTTTTTTTCACTCTTATTTTCCATATGTGCAAGAGTGCTCAAAAGCTTTAGACGCGACCAAGAAAATATCCCATTGCAACAAATTCTGAGGCTTCTTGGGATTTTAGGAAGTGTGCTGGGCCAAGAATCTCTACGCTCCTTCATTTATATGTATAATTTGCATATTTGTTAAAATTTTCTTTTCATTTACATCTGTTCTCTGCATTTACATACATCAAGGGCTAGAAATTTAATCACTTGAATCTAATAAATTGCATTCGGGATGCCGAGTTCGTTGCGTTCACTTTCGAAATGTGTGGATCCATCACTTCTCCTTACCCCACGAGCTACGGGTCAAATAGCAGAGCAAACTGGCTCTCTAGCCTTGGTAGGCAATTAGTCTAGGAGAAGGACACTTCTGAATTAGATTAAACGTAGGGCTAGCAACACCACTCCGTAAAATCTCCTTGTTACAGAAACTTCAGCAGCATCTTGCATAGCGAGTCTGTGGTCTTATTCTCCACAGAATAGTATGTCACAAAAAAAGGAGGGAATATACGAGCTGATTTTAAATTATCACACACGCACACTAACACGCACATATATATATATTATATATATATTATATATATATATATATTATATATATATTATATATATATATATTATATATATATATATACATTATATATATATTATATATATATATATTATATATATATATTATATTATATATATATTATATTATATATATATATTATATATATATTATATTATATTATATATTTATATTATATTATATATATATATTATATTATATATATATATTATATATATATTATATTATATTATATATATATATTATATATATATTATATTATATATATATATTATATATATATTATATTATATTATATATATATATTATATATATATTATATTATATATATATATTATATATATATTATATTATATTATATATATATATTATATTATATTATATATATATATTATATATATATTATATATATATTATATATATTATATTATATATATATTATATATATTATATTATATATATATTATATATATTATATTATATATATATTATATATATTATATTATATATATATTATATATATTATATTATATATATATTATATATATTATATTATATATATATTATATATATTATATTATATATATATTATATATATTATATTATATATATATTATATATATTATATTATATATATATTATATATATTATATTATATATATATTATATATATATTATATTATATATATATTATATATATATTATATTATATATATATTATATATATATTATATTATATATATATTATATATATATTATATTATATATATATTATATTATATATATATTATATATATATTATATTATATATATATTATATATATATTATATTATATATATATTATATATATATTATATTATATATATATTATATATATATTATATTATATATATATTATATATATATTATATTATATATATATTATATATATATTATATTATATATATATTATATATATATTCAGCTCTACAATCTCTGAAGGTTATCCGAAACAAACAGGCCGGAGGTCACAGTGGCCGAGACATCCCGATGAGAACATTAGTCCGATCATAAAGAACTTCTCATCCCAGAAATTTAAATAGGTAATTAATCATTTTATTTAAGTTTTTTTTTTTAACTCTTCCAATCAAACATTTTCTTTAGCATTAATTATTGAATTACCTCGTGAAAACATCGATAGGCACAACGTTTTATAGCCAATGTACTAACAACATTTTTATGTAACAGTTTCACAGAAACAGCTATTTTACTGAGACGTCTCCTAACCGGACTTAACCCATTTAAGTCAAATCCAACGTATTTGTCTCTGTTTTCTTCTTATACGCAAGGGAACTGAAGTTTTGAATGCCTACACACACTTCTCCCACCTACCTCGATCTAACTTGAACAGATCCACCCGAAGCAGGTTATAAAAGATCTCAGGTTTATCCTAGTCAACCTGCTCTTTCAATAAACGCCTTCGCCTTAAGGCAGGAGAAGAAAAAGGGAAAAAAACACTGACCTCTTCGCTTTGCATAGTAAATGGATCAAACTGCACACAAGGTAGACGCTTCTACTCTAGAAATGTTAATCATAGCAGGTTCGAGAAAAAGGTGTTGTGTGTATGTTATATATATATGGCCAAAGGGAAGAGGCAGGTTGTTTTAGATATAGAATACAATGTAGGTATGTAGTTTGTTCGCGAACATATGCATACTCTAGCTCTGTCGCAATGCAAACAGGTAGTTGTGTTCTTTCTTTTGTCGTATAACCTGTTTGAACACAGTATTTCTTTTTGTTTTGTTTCTTACTACTGTTTTCCTGAACAGCCGGTTTGTGGAGCTTGCATGTGCACCTTTTTTTTCCCGCGCTTTGCTTCAAACCGATTTATTTCCAGTGAGGACAAAAGAATGATATTAGAAATATGGCTGTTGTTTTAACCTTTATTTGTCACTGTGAATGCCACATGTTAAGGAAGGTTATGATGCACCAATCTTACATTTATTTGGACAAAAAGGATGTCTGTTTAGAAAATCAGGATTCAAAATGTTTGCTTTTACTTACACTCGAATAAAATCTACAAACGCTTATGTGAAACTTCGACTATCTCAGCCAACAAGCATGTCCATACAGTCTATAGTAACAAAAAAAAAAAAACACGTACAGAAATTTAAATATCTTGGAAATGTATAATTATTATGTGCGTATCAAATGCATGCATTTAAAATATGATTTGGTGACAATTATGGAAGGGACTTCACATATTAAAAATATCGTGGTTACTTTAAATATCATGTTTGATTTTTTTCCTAGACCGAGTCAGGGAACTTTTCGATACTACCTCATTTCTCTGTGTGTGTTGGTGTGACCAACAGGCTACCTGCCAAAAGGCGGGCGATGCTAATAATAAACATAAAAAAAACTAAGAAAGAAGAGACCAAAGGGCAAACTTCTAGCTAAGCAGTAAATAACAGTGCCCAACACCTAGGCTATCCTGACAAAACAACAGAAAACGCTTCACAGCGTCAATCCTTAACGGGGCACAGCTCTCGTCACTAGTTAAGTTTCACGCTCTTCGTGAACTTCAGGCGACCAGAACGCAAATGAAAGGAGAAGCCTAGCATTTATACTCGAGTACCGTAATGCAACGTAACTTATTGTATCATGGGGAGTGGGAATGTTAAAAAAAAAGTGCATACACTTCTAAAAGGATTATACTTCGTGTGAGTGTAAATAAGTAGTGGCGACTTTATAAACCTAATTCTTAAAAAAATATGCTTTTGCTATACTCAGTAATTTTTACATGACTCCTACTTTAAGAAGCTCTGTTTTAGGTTTACACCGATTAGTCGGTTAAAAATTGATCATTTGACTGTTAATCAGTTTTTAAACTCAGTCGTCCTTGGTAATTACACTACAGAAATTTTATCACTGTCTTAAGAATCATCAGTTTATATTTTAATTAATTTCAATAATATTTTGAAAGTTTTTCATGATTTACTCTTGGACAACTTTTATCGAGTAATTAAATTACCGACTGATCCGTATAATCCTACTTGTTTTATATCGTGACTTCTGTAAACTAATTTTTATTATAATAAATACTACAAATTTACGGAACATTTTCCTTCGTCTGTGCGTGTCCTTTCAGGACGTGGGCTGTCATGACTCTCCTCAGCTTTCCATCCTCCGTAGCTCTATGTTCTGCCATTCATTTACACAAGCTTCTGCTTGTTTTGGGTTGTCCTGTGAGTGTTAAATTCTCCAAAGCTGTTTTCCCCATTATGTATCCAAGAAATTTCATCTTTCTCTTTCTGATTTTAACTTTAAATGTCCTTTTTTTTTCATTTCCTTTAAAATTTCCTCTTTGCTCACATGTTCTGTCCATGGTATTATCTGCATTTTTCTGTGGAACCACATTTCTGTTGCTTCAAATTTCCTCTGCGTCTATAAGGAATTTTTCCAGAATTTACTCTCATATAGGAGAATTGATATTACACGGTTGTTCAGTACTCTTTTCTTTGGTTCTAACGATATTTTTCTGTCTCGTGATTGTTTTGCTTTTGGACGGCCGCTTTCACCATTTTAAAGAGTCTTTGGATTTCGGTGCTGCATTTTCCGTCCTCTGTTAAAACACACTCGAGATATTTAAATGTATGTACTTGCTTGATTTGTCTTGGAATAGATGGCTTATTCTTCACGATTTCTTTATCGTCTTGCCTAGGAGTTCCTGGAGTTTTTTCTGTGTCTGCTATCAATACGACGTCATCTGTTTATCTTATGTTAAGCTTGTATCTACCAATCATAGGATCGCTTCGCTTTATTGGTTAAATAAATTCAGCATGAAGACTCATCGTTGTCTTACGCTACCTTCTACAATTGTGTATTTTCCCAATTCATTTTCTATCCGTATGCAGGCGGTATACTCAATGTTCTGGATTATTGTAATGTCTTTCCCAAATAAAACAAAGTTTTCCTAGCAGTTCAAATAGATCTTTGTGCTATACTTTACTCACAGAATTTCCTACGTAGTTTTCAATTGCTAATCGTGCTTTCTTCGTTATAAATCCAGTTTTACTATTTCTCTTTGTGTCCCTGATGTTTAGATAGATCTACATTATAGTTGTTACTTACTAATCTTAGTTTGACACAAGGCCGTAAATATGGAGCGCCCAATGAAGAACAAGCTTGTTAATCATTACCAGCGCCAAAGTTGTGTATAATAGTTATGCTATTATGTTTTAATCTTAATTCAGTTTCCCCATTTAGACTCTTCTTCCAAACTGAAAAATCCTTAGTATTTCATTTCTGATATGAGTAATTGTCAACATTTCTTGTGTTATTTCTAACTATTGTTCTAGTCTTGATTTATATAGATGCTATTATAGACGTTTCGACCAAGTACCCTGACAATAACCAAGAAATATCTCGTATCAGCCAATCAATGGATAACCAGAGGGTACTTGGTCGAAACATTGTATCTATAATAGCGTCTATATTAATCAAGATGAGAACAATAGTTCGAAATAATATAAGAATATTGAAATAATACTTCTCGAAAAGACGACTTCAACGTTAGAAATATGAAAATGTATTCTAATTAGTAAATGCACACATTGGGCTTCTGATTAGATCAATTCCAAATCTAATTTAAACTTGCTCTCTCCAGTTTTGTTCTACTGGCAATAGCAAATTTTATTTCATTCTCTTCGGAAGACTAATACAGAAAGAACAACTTTTGGGGGGAGGGGAGTCAGATTCTTTGACAAAAATCCTCAGCTTCAATCGTTTAAAACTTTAGCAATATATTTTGATCAGAAGAAAAAAAACGCAGAGGCGAACTAAATTTAAATCTTAAGTGATTTTACTATATTCCTTTTACTCTGTAGTCAGGATGCGTTTTCCCCTTATAGCTTTTATTGCTATACTTAGAGATACTGAAACTGTTTATATATAAACAAAGATTAAGTTGTTTTGCCACTGCTGATGAGATTACATTGCATGTAAAGAAACATATAATGCTTAATGACCATAATTAGCAAATGCATAATTTTTCTCTGCGTTGTTATTGTCGTATCTTAAGGTAGCCATCTTTGAAACCATACACTTTTTATTTTCCACTGCTATTTTTGTTTTTTATGGCCCCAAGTCTTCTTTTTTTTTTATTGGTGCATCCGTCAGACAAATTTATTGGCTTTTGGTCCTTAGTGAATTTTATTGTATGCTTTCACATGACATCCTTCCATTTAATTTCTTTTCATTTAGGTCAACAGGCAATACTAAAAATGTTTTTCATCGCCGACAGATCCAACAAGAAAGTTATGCACATCTACATGGAAATATTCTTAAGTGGCTCAAAACTTTATTAATGACACTGATACTGCGTTAATAAATAAATTAATGTCATTGAGGTTTTAAAATAACTTCTACGTTTCACATATTAATAATGTAGAAAAGAAAAATACGTATTTGGGCAAGAACATTGCACGACGGTTAATAAGCTAGTCTCGTTAGACCATTCGCAAGTGTAATAAGCTCGATCTTCACATTTTGTAGAGCTTTGCTATAATTGGTAAATATTTAGTGGCCTGTTTTGTGGGTTCGATAGTATTTTCCATTATTCTGTTGGTGCCTGAGGTAAGCGTTCGCACCAGTAAAAGTCAGCATTTTGAATCTTCCTCTTTTGATTTTCTTCAAAGTTGACCATAGTCTAGTAAATATAAAAATTACTGTAAAAATTCTCAGTTCAATCCGCGTTTTTGATATGGTCCATGCAGTTTACAATAGTCAATTGCAAAATTACGACGACTGTTTTTTGCCTATTTAGTTTTTCTTTATAAATATTCCCCACTATACAGATGTACAGACTGTTTACTGCCATATCACGTTGAAACATCCGTTTTCATAAGATCACTGAAGTTAAACATCGTCAAACCTCGTCAGTTCCTAGATGGGTAACCGCTTGGGAACACCAGGTGCTGTATGCTTGGATGTACACGTGATGTAATGGATAACAGCTCGGAATTGGAAATCTGAGAGCCGAATTTCAATTCCATTCTGGTTCGAATTGGGGAAGGTATGAATCCACCTCTTCTTTGGGTTAAACAGTGGAACCCGTATCTCAAAAAAATCTTATAATCTAAAAATATTTTCTGGTTTTAAATAACCTACGGAAGGTTGATAAGCTGTAAAAAACAAACCAGTCAATTAATGCACACACATGTACTTTCACAAGAAAAATTGTTTTGTCGACTATCTTTATTTTCAGGGAGATTGATCTGTTTTTTTTTTTTTTGTTGTTTTTTTTAAAACTTTTAGAACGTATTATTTATTTAGCTTTTTATACTATTGTTCGCTCAATTATAAGCCCAAAGAGCTACTCAAGGTTATTGAATACGATTGTTGTAAGGGCGGAAGTAAAAAGTGCATATTATGACGATATGTAGTCTAGATAACGGTTCACTCTAGACTTTAAGAGTTTAATATCGTAGTGATCGGGGAAGTATCCTCTCAAATTACAGTTCTGGGGAAGAAGCTAAGAGTCAGCCCTGTGTATGTGGCATTTATTTATTATATGCCTTGCTTTTCGGACCACCATAAGCATCTTTATTATACTCACTGTTTCGGCCGTTGTATCTTCCGACCTTCTTCCAGTGTCTGTCTTTGTACTTTGTAACCTTCTCGGAATTTTAAAACGAACATTTTATTCAATCTACGAGGTTAGATTGTTCTCATTTCACTTTCCATGCTTAGGGATGATAACGCGTTTCAGTTAACATTTACCAATCTTATTCACCTTTTTTTTTCTTTCACTGGACCAGGGTTCATGATTTTGCAGCACCACTAAACACGGAGATTAATCTCCCAACATATCTGGTTCCCTGGTGGCTATGAGTTACGTTGATTGGTCTGCTAAAAAAATGTACATTTCCAGATTCACTGGAAGAAACTAAGAATAAAACTGATGAATTTTGACTGATAAGAGTTATCTCCCCCTAAGTATGGAAAACTGAATGAGAACAATATAACCATGTGGATGGAATGAATTCCAAGAAGGTTGCCGGGTGTGACAGACACCTAGAGATGGCCGAGGCACAACAACGACTGAAATGTTGAGGGTATAACAACCAAGATGTGCATGCTGGTCTGAATAGTAAGGCATAATTAGGCCGCAGTTGTTCCTCGATACATGTCTTATTAAATAATATTAGGTTGGTGCAAAAATAATGTCGTTTTCTCACATGAAGTTGAACGTCAAAAAACGACATTATTTTTGCACCAACCTAATATAAACATTTTGTGTATATTGATTTTTCCCATTTCCCTCTAAAAATTAGGAATGATCCTTTGCAAAAGAGTAGTTGTTGATCTGCGAAATTTCAAAAACTTTTATAATGGCTGTGTCCAAATATTTATATAACATCAATCAGCGAAGTAACAAATTTTATAAAGATGATGCAATTTTTATAAATATTACTGTTGAATTTAACATTCTTTGGATTTATAAATAAATTGAATTAATTATTAATGATTAAAGACTAATAATGAAAAGAAGTTATACATGGGAAGGCATCCGTTCTGTTTACTTTACGGGTGAATTATTGTTCTATATAACTTCAAGCTATCGTCTTGTTTACTGTTCCAGTTAAAATACAAGATCGATGTTCTCATTCGATTATTTTAAATTTTTAAACATTCTCTGCGGAACGGATTTAAACGATCTTTATTAGTTCTTATATTCGTCATTTGTTTTCAGAATTCACTTTCGATGATCAATAGTATTGCTTAATGCATGGCTGTTTTCCATGTTTCAAGGACGAATTTCTGTCACTCAGAAATTGTTTCAAGTCGAATGATGAGTTTTTTTCCCCCCAAATAGAAACCTGTGGATGAGAGAAAAGATTCACTGTAAGGATTTAACTCCTGCAATTTACGCCTGGATAAGAGCAGAAAACGCATAACTCGGAACACTTCATTGTCACATAACAACAAACACATTGATGATGCGTTCATTTCAATGATAAATGGTACAGGAAATTCTGACGTGAAATCTTAGGATGCTAACTTGCTAACCATTCGACCATGTGCCCAGTAAATCAGGGATTTCGAATCACACTATGGTTGCTTATTCAAAGAGGTAACTTGATAATATCGCTATGGGGAGACGATCTCTGCATGTGGCACCATTCGGAAGGACCCGGAAACTACAGCGCTTTGTTGGAAACTGAGTAGACGAAACTGTTTGGAAACCGTCGACGGTTGTGCTAATATTCAGAAAGATTACCAATCAAGTTTTCAGAACTTTTATCTAGACACGATGACTATAAAAATACCTGTCTCTCAGCAGTCTGGTCACTCGTTGTGATGTGTCAGCATGAGAGAAAGAGAGAAAAAAAACGCACAATGGCTGAAATTTTTAAGACACCTGAGTTGCGTAATCTGCTACAGGCGGAGACAGCGTCATCCGTATTTATAATTCTTTAAATCACTAATTCCTCTCATTAAAGAGTGACAAAAATAATGAAAACGATCAGAATATTTAAATTAATTCCAAAATAGATCGATGGTGCTTAAGCTCGTGACAAAATTTCCGTAATGATAGCCGATTATGAAAACCGATTAATCGGTAAAGGATTGTATAGCTTTTTTCTTCTTTTTTACCGATTAATCTATGCAGTCATAATATATATTCAAACACAGAAACCGTTCATAGATACGAAGATCAAAACATTTTACTGGCACATGTAATTTAAATGCTATCTGTTACATAGTTTTAAATGTGCTTATCTCGGATTCAATTTTTAAAAACCGTCAGTAATATTGATTTCCTTTGTAACCATCTTAAGCACAAGACACTCATCAATGTATTCAATTCTTGAAAATATCTTTTGTCGTCTCATCACGACTGACCAAAGCATTATTCAAATTGCCACTATCAATCGGTAACACTTTCTTTTATCTTCAGCGATCAGATTATGTCCTTGTTAATTATCATTTCCAAATGTACTCAGCCGTGTCTTCGGAAATCCTCTTCCTTTTAGAAAATCCATCCCGAAAAAAAAAAAAACTAACTTCCTACTTAAGCAGCGTCAGTGTGTTGTTTCAGCCTTGTAAGTCCATTGGAGAGATAATCGATTCAAGAAGATATAAGTGTGTATTGGTGTGTGTTTGTTTGAAAGAACTAGATGTTCCAATAACGACTGTTCAAAATAGAGATACGCCATTACATTTAATAACGTAACAGTCATAGTTTTGATATTTCAAAAAGCAATTTTTGTATGCAGACTTTCTTCTCCTCCCCCCACCACTCCGAGTAAAAAAAAAAATAAAAAAGACTGCATTGATTGTGGAGATCTTCAAATGCAAGAGTTAAAAAAGGAATACTGCAGTTTTTATTACCATTTTATTGGATACAATATTTGCTTGGCATATTGGGAACCACAGTTTTGAATGTTTCGGGGAGGGAGAAATGAATTCTTTTGTGTGGAATGGGTTCAACAAGATATTTTTGTTCAAAGATGAAAGAAACGAAGAGAAAATTGCTTATCGACAATTACCTAATTTTTTTTTCTGTGTATTTTTTCGTTTCTGGATTCATTTCCGTCCTTTTTATGCGGATGTTTTTTTTTTCTGTAATTGCGGATCAAATCCTGATAACAGGAACTTCATTTATTTCCTTTGAATGAACGGTTTATTCCAAGATCAACATTAATGATACGTTGTATAAGTTGATATAATTGGCTGAGAAAAAAATTAATTTAACGTGATTTCTTTTTCTTTTTGTATACGTTGGGTTTTTGGATTTTTCTTAAATTTTTTTTAAAACTCTTTCTTCACTTTTTACTCTCCGGTTTCTGTTTTCTTCTCTTAGCCAATATTTTTGTCTCTGTCTCTCTCACTGGTAGATATTCTTTTTATTTTACTTTTATGCATAAAATAGTAATAACAGTAAGCGGAATTTTTCGCTCTTCTCTCCCTAAAACCCTTCCCCTAGAAACTCTTCTCATCCCCACAATTAATCATCCATATATCAAATAAATGATCCCTAATGAAACCAACTGTTGAATCAAACTGATCTTACTGGCTTCCCTAGTGCAGATTTACTTTCTTAGAAATCTTTCAGAATCGTTACTCATATATACAACCTGTAAGGTTCAGTGTGAATGATCTTTAGCCCTCGGCATTCCACTGCACTTGTTTGACGTTGTATTCGTTTTTTGGGTTTTTTTTTTTTTTTAAATATATTTAGAATTTTATGCAATAAAACCATCTTCGTGCGAAAAAAAAAAAAGGATGTTTAACAACAGGTGCTCTGGGTGTCTTTCTCGAATTGGATTTTCTCGTCGTGGTAAAATTGTGAAGTAGCTTAGAATGTCTTTAATGATTGTGAGCGGTTTCCTTGCGTTCATTTTAGTGGAAAGAAATTTATCAAGTTCAATGAACATTCGAATGGTGGTTCAAATTATTGACTACGTTCTTTTGTACTTTTGGGGTTTTTTTTGTTTTTTTTTTATTGTGACTGGAACATTTTGGCCGGTCCATTCTACGCATTTCTCTAGCTGTACAAACTCTCTCTCTCTCTTTCACTTCTTCATTTAAAATATTCTCTTTAATATTAAGCTTATATGCAAATGTCTTTGAATGAATTTTTTTACACTAATAATAGGCTCTTTTATAATTGGGAAAACTATCGTTGGTGTAAAATGATTTTGGATACACGGGCTTAATTAATTTATTCATTTCACCTATATCACCTGTCGCGGTCATTTTTTCCGGTTTTCTATAAGAATGAATCCTTGTCTTCTGAATTTTTTTTTCAAGATGACAGTCTTGTTCAACGTCAAAACAATCTTGATTAATTCTACATTATTTTTTTTCATTCTTCCTTCTTGGTTATATTCTCTTCCTCTTAAAGAAAAAAAAACTCAACGAAATGTATGAAAAAAAATGTTCAACTTTTTTTCATTCCATTAAAGGAATTCGTCTTCTCTTAAAAATCTTCAGTCGCGAATAATAATAATAACAGTAGTAGTAGTCGTCGTCGTCAGCATTTTCAACCTTCCCCACCAGACACAACCATCATGAATACGCTGTGAATTGTTGAGAAACTTGCACTCATCTTTTTTGCAAGGTGAAGAGATGCTCTCTGGTTCTGGAAATTAACCCTAGTTCAAACCATTTACACATGACGCCCAACAAGTTGAATATCGTCTGGATCGGTTGTAGGCACCACCAACCCTAATACATTAGACTATAATATTTTTTTTGTTGGTGCTCTTCATTATGGCACAAAAATATTATAATCTAATGTATTAGGTATTATGCATAAATGGATGAAATAATGTTACCTTTTTCTTTTATCCGACCGTCGGGTCAAGCCTGAAAGTTTTAGGGCAAATAACGAAGAAGAAAGTCTTGAAGAATTTAACACTCAATGGACATATTGAAGAAAACTAGCAAGTCGACAAGTTCGTGCAAATAGAGAAATGGTTGATTTGTTTATACGGTTTATCAACTCTTTGCGAGTTATTTAAAGTCGAAATATATTTTGGATGGTAAGAATGAGTGGATATTGCATTAAATATTTGAAAATAACAGTGATTTTTCCGGATACAAGTCGTACCATTTAACCCTGCTGGGAGTAGATTCATCCATTTTATATGAGTGTTTGTGCGTAAGCAAATGTAACGAACCCGACTGGAAGTTAAACTTGATAAATTTGAATTTCTCATTCCTACCTGCACCATCGGCACATCCAGGGAAGAATGAACAAGTATCATAAAGAGAAAGCGGATCATAAAGACAGTATTGTAAAGAACACCATTAGAGGAAACTATGGAGAGCCACGATCGCCTACGCCCTGAAGAGACTTGACACGGGCAACGAGAAGAGAGATTAATGGTGAGGACACAAGCCACATACAAGTTAAAATAACTGCTTGTTCTTTTGTTTCGGATGAATCAAAACCGGCCGCATTTCTTTCAAACAGATAAAAATACACACAATGATTTTAAATGCGGCATGAGCTTTTACATTTTTTTTCTAACAAAGTGGAAACAATTGCCTATTCTTTAATTACAATGTCTTTTGCTCGTCCGTCAAAGTGCAATGACTGTAAGGCAGCAAAGTACCTGAAACCCTGGAAAATAGGAATAATTCATAACCCTTGCAGTTTGTTCTTTTGTTTTGCTATTTTCGTAGCTGAATAAATTGCCCAGTTTACTTCGGCAGACATTTTTTTTTAGGACAATGTAGATTTCAAATGTTTATTACGAGTTAATAAAGAAAGCAAAAAACGAAAAATAAAGTTTTGGTTCTGTTGTAAAGCCAACTCGTTTTCCCATCATCAATGTTGCAAAGTGTCTTTCTTGCCATTTTTGTATTCTGATTAAATTGAAAATGGATACTTTGTTAAAAACCTAAGCCCAAACACTTTATTTAATATTCACACGATGGATTGATTAGATATTTCTTGGATTTCTTCATCAAATATTTAAAGTGAAAAGACATGAAAATTAGCTATGTGTATGTTGTTTGTGTGAATTTGGAAATATTACATGAAACTGTCGATGATGTGTGGGTAGCATAATGGTTATTGACGCAGAAAACAAATGAGTTCAAATTCTGGTCGAGTTTTTGCGTTCAGTTCATACTCATGAACTTGAGAAAGGCATGAAACAATACTTCTCTTTTCTCTTCTGAGTGATATGGGTTAAATAACACAGCTAAATTGGAGTGTTTAGGTTAAGGACAACTTTGAATACGATCTAGGATAATTTCTAAAATGATTTTTTAAAAAAATCTATTTTTCGATTCTGATGAATGCCGTGGCTTGAGAAAAGTATAATAAATGTCAATCTGCAAAATTATTCCCTCCTCAATTGCCCTCGCCAGTTTCTTTACGAACGAACCAGTCTATTTAAGTACAATACATTTCATTTGTTTCAACTTATTCTGTGTGACGTCTCTTCAGGACTTAGGAATTGTTTTATTAAAACTAGTTGACTAGTTGTAGGCTATCTTGACCTTTTACCTGGCGTAATGGATAATCCAGTTTGTAATTATAAAAAAAAAGCACAGGAATACTTTAATAAATTAAATTTAAACTAATATACTTCGACTAACATATGTAATTGTTTGTATTTTATAGTTATCTCAAAAACTGATCTGCCTGTAGCTTTGAAAAGAAAATATTTCAAATCAAATATTTATTGATTTAGAAAGGTTGATGCAGGTTCCATATTTTTATTGAAAATATTCTAACTGAATGAATATCGAAATATCTTTTATATTAAAAATATAATCAATTTTGATTGCCAATATCTTATAAAATTGACTTTTATACAAGAAACAAGATAAATGCTCGACTAAAATTTCCTTTTAAGCAAATCTTTCTATGCGAAATATTTTATAACAGCTCTGCCATTTTTATTTCAGAAATGTTTCTGTTGAATAATAAAACCTAATTACAAAAGGAGGCACGGTGGAGTAAATGGATAATGGCTCGGATTGAGGAATCGGAGAGCCGAGTTCGAATTCCAGTCGAATCCATTACGTGCTAATACCCGTGGGAAAGGTATGAATCCTCTTCTTCCCCAGCTATAGGTAAATAACAGGACAGGCCGGGTTCTATAGCCTTGGATGAAAGGAACACTGCGGGGGAAAATCTGCCTCGTCAGTCATGTATCGAATGATGCATAATCGCCTAAGCGTGTATCACGCATGGCACTGAACTGACTGAATTACAAAAGATTCAAAGTTCCATAGATTTGATGGTTTTTGAAAATCCTCGTTAAAACACAGAACCCCCTTTTGCCTTTGTAACCAGTTTCCCATTGTTAATGTGACCAAATTAGTTATAACGCCAAGTTTTAAGGTATTATACTGTAATATAATATATTTAGATTTAACTATTGTAACTGAATAATTAACATAACAACCTCATTCGGTGTCTCACACACGTGGCCATGGGTCAGACTAAGATAAATTTCGTAAATATTGACAAGAATGAATTTTAGGTTGAAGTCTTGCCTAAAAGTAACATTTCCTGAAGCTTGAATCACCAAAGCCTGATCTTGTGTGCGTGCTATATATCAATATCTTCTATATACCGCATCCCTTTTTGCACAATATATATATATATATATATATATATATATGTATATATATATATATATATGTGTGTGTGTGTGTGGTGACGTCAGGTAGCCTGACGATTGCGTCTAGCATGAAACAGACTGTCGCCTCTAAGTGTTGACTTCAATGTTCACTTATATATAAGGCAAAAAGTCAACACTACATAATGACTGCCAGTTTCGAGTTTTATGCAATCATCAGAGGGTCTGGTGGTCGCTTGAGTAGTGAAACTGGCAGTCACCATTGTTGAGTCCTATCTCCACACTAATTATATATACAAACGTTCTTTTTCCAATATTCAACACTCTTCCCTCATAAATATATCAAACTTAAATAAAATATATAATGAGTGGGCGATGAAAAGTTATGTCCAATCCACTTTCCAGCACATGACCAAATAACTCTAGCCGTTAACTTTTCAGCACCCAATCGTGTTCGTTTTGCTTTTCCTGGCATTTTCTTGTATTTTAACAATGGAAGCGTGTGTAGATTTCGGCATTTGTCAATATTGTAGCGGCCGATAACTTCCGTTAGCTTCTAAATAATAAATGAAAGGAATATACAACATTTTTCACTTTGTCAGCCCGAGTTGAACAAGTTGTTAAACAGCTGGCTGATCAAGATGCAATCGCTATTTTTCACTAATAAATTCGACCCTCGGTTAAATATTATATAAATTATTAAAATAATAAATATTTCATTTATTTGCTTTGTATATTTTTCTTTTGTTCTAAGTTTTGGTATTTAAAATAAATTTATTAGCTTTAAGTTACAGGATTTTATCTGGTCTTTGGTCATCATGGGAGCAGTAGAAATTTATTTGTTTACTTGCCTTTTGAAAATTCTACTACGCTACTTACAATCAACCATGACGAAAACGACTAGATAAAATGCCATAATGTAAATCAAATAAACTTTAATTCAAATACTAAAGTTTAGAACCAAATAAACATATACAAAACAAATATATAAATGAATAAAATAACGAACATATAAATAAAATAAAAAATGACCATAAATAACTAAAAGCATTAGCCTAAACAAAAGAACTGGAATGGCCATTTTCCTCCTCAACCCAATCGCCTTAATCACCCAGGACTATACAGGTCGAGTATCCTTTATCCGAAATTCCAAAACCTGAAAACCTCCAAAATCTGAAGGTTTTTTTCAGGCGCTGAAATGTCTTGCCATAAATAGAAAATTTCAGAAAGCAACATGGCTACCCGTAGCATGATTATTGCATTGTAGCGTTACAAATAAAATGCTGACTTTTTTTCTGTTTTCATTACATTTAACTGTAATCAGAATCCATGTTTTGTTTTTTATACAAATACTGTACCTGTATGTATTGTAATATTTTAATCAAAACACGACATCGTTGGTAGAGACTGATAATTTACTGAATTTTCCTTCTCGCACTCGTGTTATTGATGATGTACCCTCTCCCTCCAGTTTGTCACGCCTGATGTAGAATTAATGTGTTTGGTGTTGCTTTTATATATTTATTAAGTAGTGATAATGTTTTTTGTACACGTACAAAAAGTACAAAACATCATTTTTACGTGAAATCTTAATTTCACCACATATATAAAACTACTTTCAGGGTATATGTTATTTATATAAAACCACCTGCAGGGTATATGTATAAGCTGTTTCATGAAATGCAAAAGGATATCGTGTTTATGCTTGGGTTCCATTCTCAAGCTGCCTCATTTTATAGACGCTATATACAAATTAAATGGCCTGTATTCCAAAATCCGAAAAAAATCTTAAAAACCGAAGCACTTCCGGTCCAAAGAACTTCGGTTAAAGGATTCTCAACCTGTATATCTCGATCATGAGTCCCGTAACCCATGAGGGTCGTGGGGGCACCACATGTACTGCAGCCATAGCAGCACTGGTGTCAGCATATATGTATAAACGACTTCCCTTATTTTTTTTATTTACTTTTATTCACCTGGTGTAATGTTATTAGCTCCTTTTACCTTGATTAAAGTCGATCAATATGAGCAATGCGTGTTTCAGTGAGTATAACTCTGACATTGCATTGGCATGTCTCATTTAGTTTTACGGACGACGGAACATTCATCTCTTAATGCAGGGGATTACATGTTCCAAGATTTAGACTGCCAATAAGATTATCAGCGGGTTTTCTAAAGTGGATAGACTTAAAACTTCGCTTACCTCAGGTAGCTGCGTGTTTTGAAATCAGATTAATTCATTTTTATGGTTACATTCAAAATTTACGCCCTAAGTTTGTTAATAATAATTCGAATGTCGAGAATTTTTTTTAAGTTTGAAGGATGAAGAAGCCAAGGCTACTTGATAGTCACATTTAGATACTTGGGAACACCCTCAACTGGAGACTGTCTGAGCAAAGTGGGTTAGTCTGCTTAAAGGTATTTCTAACTAGGCCCCTCTTTCAAAATTGTGCGCAGTTTTTATCAAAAACCTACTAGCATACGCGCTGATTACCCGCTTTTTCTGTTCATCTCTGTCTGACCCCCTTTTCTTTTTCTGTTCATCTCTGTCTGACCCCCTTTTCTTTTTCTGTTCATTTGTCTGACCCCCTTTTCTTTTTCTGTTCATCTCTGCCTCACTCACTTCCTTTACTTGTCGTTTCTATTCGTCTTGACCCTCTTCTTTTTTCTAGTCGTTTCTGTCTCGATCCCCACTTTGTTTTCATCTATGTCGTCATCTTGTGAAAGATCAGTCTTCATATCCGATTCTTATAATCCGCCTGCTGTTGTGCTCGTGAAAGATGATCTGCATCTTCCTGCATTAATATCTTCCGAAAAGTTGCTTTAATTTTCGAAAAATATTCATGAACCTTTTACCAAGTCAGAACACACAATTCCAAACACCAAGTTATATTTGCCAATGACTATTAAAATGCACACAGCTGCCATTGGAGACCTCTCCTGATCTTTCTGTCGCATCTTTCACAATTCATCTGTTCTCTGCTACCTTATGCTTGCATCTTAATTTAAATGCATATTTAATTGGTGGATTTCCCATGGTTGTGATGGAATCCACTTACCTCCCTTTGTTCGACCGGATGCTCACTCGGCCGGCGTCTGTTTGTAGTAGAGTGCATGTTCCTTCTGTTTTTGTTATGAATGCTTTGGCACCTACAGAGCTGGCGAAACGGTGAGTAAGCGTAAATATTATCACTGCTCTTAGGGATCTTCCCGCATTGCTCTATAAAAAGATCGTTTCCTTGTAACACAGGCACCGGTAATTGCTATGATAACATTAGATAGAGGCAGACGTAATGATAGATGCGTTAAATTATCCACGGCGCTGAAG